>OX376700.1:6877427-6938231 GCA_947389925.1 Coelopa pilipes
GAGGTTGAGTGATGGATTATGAAAAAGTATTCATTGTACGAGTAAAGAAAACAAAAGAAATCCATTTGGCACACATAAGAAGAAGAAAGAAATGTTACATAAAAAACAAATTCAAGAAAGTCGCTAATTTATCGTATTTTTTGAAAACACGTACAAATATATGAAATTGAATTAAAAAATTCAAAATCTATTAAAAGTGTAATTTAAAAAATTTACCTTTTTATAAAATTTATGGCGATTCGAATAAAGAACAAAACAAAGTGAAGAACAAAACGAAAAAGAGAACAAAATAAAAGAAAAGGACAGAACAAAACAAATAGAGAACGAAACAGAAAACAAAAGGAAGGGGAGAAAAACAAACCTAAGCAAACCGAAGCGAATCAAAAGCAAAGCAAATCGAGAGACGACCTTGTTGTTGTTTATTTTGAGCATGTAATCCTTTGTTGTTGTTGTTGTTGTTGTTGTTTCTTGTGGCTGTGTATTCTAAATGTGTTTACATTTTTTGTTTTGGTCGTTGTTGTTCCTGCTGTGTGTTTGTTGTTGTTCTTGTTGCGATCGCTCTATTTGTTGTTGTTATCTGTATGTGTAACACTTGTTGTGCCATTAGCAGTTGTTGTTGTTGTTGTTTTTGCTGTTCGAACTATATCTTCTTCTTCTTGTCTCATTGTTGTAGTTGTTGCTGTTTTCGGTTCTCACCCCACGGCTGGCTGTTGTTGCATAACAAATGGTTTTTTGTTTTTCTATTTATTTACAAACACTTTACGACGCAATTACAACAACAATAACAACCATAAGAAGCTCATCATGAATAGGAATGAATGTCAACAATTGCTGTTGTTGTTGTTGTTGTTATTTTTGTCATTGATGCTGATCTCTCTCAGTCGCTCTCTCCATCTCTGTCCCTCGCAATCTGCCCCTGGCCATTTGTAACGGTAAACGTTATTAGTTGTTGTTGTTTTTTTTTTTTAGTTCGTGGACGAAAAACCACAAAATGCAATTGCGAATAAGCGAAGGCGAGAGACAGAGAGAGAGGGAGGGAGGCATAGAATAGAGCTGACTCCCTCTCTCTCGTTCTCTCGTCCAAGCGCTGAATCTGCAAGCACGAAGCTGCCAAACAAAGCTGGAGAGCAGAGAGCGCGGAAGAAGAAGAAGACGCGCAAACGCTCTCAAAGTTTTTTTCTCTCTCGACAGTTGTCTCTCAATATTTCGCTCTCAAAAGCGAAAAAATAGGCACAAAATTATGGAATTTCTCCAAATCAGCAAACATTGGATTCATTTCAAAAAATAAATTTATATAGATCTGAATCAAAAAATATAACTATAAAAATATTATAAAATAGTTTTTCACTTATTTAAATTTGGAGATTGCAATTTCGCAGCCCTGACTCCCCTCTCTCTCTCTCTCCAGGAAACAGCTGAGAGGTCGCTGCTGACTCGACAGCAACCACTTGACAGCTGTTCCTCTCTCTCTCTCTCTCTCTCTCTATCTAACTGTTCCTCTTCCCTACACTCTCTCGCTCTCAGCATCTGCTCTGCGCTTTGTCGAACTCACTTCCAATTTATTTATTTTTAATATTTTTTGACTCCAAATTGCCTTCCTCTCTCTCTCTCTCTCTCGCTCTCTCTTTCTCCCTCGCGCTCACTGCTTGTTGTCTCTTGTCGTTGTCTGTCTCAGCGTGCGATGGCGAGATCAATGCACTTATCTGTGGAAACCTTATGGAATTTTCATTGGTCTGTTGCTGGGATTTTCTTTTTCCAGACATTATTTTTAAATTCTGGACAAACTTCTCTGGAACCCGAGAACGGAGAGAGGGGAGAGCGAAAGCAACAACTCTAGAGGTTTTCAGAACCGTTTTAAATGAATTTGGAATATCTCAAAAGTCCAGAACATTAAAATTTTCTATCGAGCTTGGAAAAAATAGTAATACTTAGAAAGGAGTTTACTAAGCCAGAAGTTTCAAAAGAATTTCCCCTTAAAGATCAAGAAATCCTCAGAATATTCCCCGATAACCCTAAAAATTCTAAAGAACGCCCTCAGCCCAATGTTGAAAGAGATTTTAAAATGGTATGCAAGAGTTGAAAATCTCAAGAATGTCAAATAAAACCCACAAAAATCTGCACAAGCCCACACAGATTATCGGAAAGTCAATGAAAACCATAAAAAAGTCCTCAAACAGCCCACAAAACACCAAATGATTCCAATAAAACCCTTATAAACCTTTCAAAACTGTCGGACACTCATAATCACCCTTAAAACTCCAAATCTTTCTTCTAGAAACCCTCAAGAAACCTAAAAGAACTGCTCAGAAATGCGCCAAAAGTCCTCAAGCTTCCCGTAAAACACGGTCGAAAACCCATAAACACCCTCAGAAATCCAGTAAAAACCCTCAAAAGACGGGATTCCCAGCGTGCGCCTCCAAAATGTAGGCTTCAGGCGAAGAACCTCGTCTTCAGATCGGGTCTGGGCTCCAGCGCAGTCGCCTGAAGGACCTCAGAGTCCTCCCGGAGCCTTGTGAAGGGCGCCGGAACCCACACGAAGCCCCCTAAAGACCCCCGGAGCTTCGAGGCCGCATCCCCTGGAAAGTTTTCAGTGGACTTACATGAAATTTTGCTTGGCTCTTATCCGTTATCCGAACAGTTGTGGCTTGGAGTCCGTTGGCGTTGGCGTTGGCGTAGCTCGATGGCTTTTAAACACTCTCATGTGGCTCAGTGTATTTGCAAAAGTATTTGGCCATTTTCGTTACAGCACACATGTGTACAATCGACACACACACACACAAACACAAACACACGCCGGCGCTCGCCAACTTCACGCACACACTCTGAGCTGCCAACTTTTTACAATCGGCTCGAATTTTTTTTATTTTTTACATTGTTGCACACTCTGCCATTTCTCATTATTTCTCCATTAAATTTACTATTTTTATTTTTATTATTATTTTGAAACTCTCCAATCAGTTATTGGTTGTTACATTTTCGACACAAAAAAAAAACAAACACTTTCTGGAAATGGTTTAGTTTGGAACACTGAAAGAAAGCAAATTCGAAATGAATATTTATTTGTTTTTACCAATTTTCTTTTTTGAGTATTTTTTATAGATTTATTTTAAAATTTATGAACTCTTCCACTTGGCGTTTTTTTTAATTTCACGCATATTTTTCTTTAGTTTTTGATCACTTGTTGGAGTGGTTGTTGTTGGGGTGAGGTTTTCGTTGATGTTTCTGTTGTTGTTGTTGTTGCCATTTTAAAGTCAGAAGGGAGTTCAGCAAAATCCGAATCTAATTCCAAAGGAATTGCCCGAAGTTGTTGTGAAGCGGAATATTTCGGGAAACTGAGTTCGAGTGAAGGCTGTTGCATAGTTTCGGGCTCTGCAGCCCAGGCTTAAAGAACAACAGCAACAACAAAAGACCGTAATCTATTCAGCCCGAATTCAGCGCGGAAATTAACCTATTTACGAGGTCACTGGGGAGCCGAGACAAAGGACATTCCCGAGTTATCGGGTCGGAATATTTTTTCTCCTCCATTCTGCTCTCCCTCTCTCGTCCCTCTCTGCCTCTCCCCGCGCCGACATTCCGTGCTCTGGCGCTCACTTTTGAGTCTTCGGACTGGCAACAGTTGCAAACAGAGAGCAAAACATGATGTGCATGGTTTTTTCTGATTCGAATTTGAAAGCGGTTTCAATGCCGACAATAATGGGATGACAAATATCCAAATATGAGGGTGCTGTGTGTGTGTGTGTGCGTGCGTCTAACTGCACTCTTCCAACTGCAGCCGTCGAATTGGAAGAAGGAGTGCGGAGGAGTCGCGAAGGGAGGACGAGGCGACAAAGCGAGCTGTTAACAGCGAGAGAGAGAGCAAGCAGAGGGAGAGCCAGCAGAGAGAGAGAGCGCGAGGGCGCGAGCAGCGAGGGAGAGTTCGTCGCTCTCTCTCTCTGCTTCTCAGTCGTGCTCGCGCCAGCTGTCATGCGGTCGTCGGCAGGAGCGGAGCGAAGCCGAAGAAGCAGCGTTGGCGCTGCTATTGTTGTTGTTGTTGTTGTTGTTGTCGTAGTCATTTCGTTGTAGTCGCCATGTTGTTGTTGCTGCTGCTGCTGCCGTCGTCGCCACCACCCGCCGCACTCAGAGCAGCGGCAGACACAAGCGAGTCTCACAGATTCAGAAAACACTTAAAATTTCGTAGATACACAAACAGCATGTTAACAAAAAGGCAGCAACAAACCAAAAACAGACAAGCGCAAAAGCAAACAAAAAACAAAATGCAAAGCAACATAAATAAAGGCAATAAAATAAAGTCAAAAAATAGAGCCCAAAAAATAAAGACAACAGAAATAGAGTAAAAATTAGGTAAAAAATAAGGGGAACAAGAAAAGGTCAAAAAAATAGGGGGAACAAAAAAAGTCAAAAAGATGAAGGGAACAAAAATAAAGGAAAGAAGAGGCAAACAAAAAATATAAAAGAAAAAACCTCACACACGACACAACGGCGGCGACGACGAAAACAGAAGTGGCAATAAATGAAGAGAAAGAAGAAGAAGAAGCAGCAGCAGCAGCAGAAGGAAAACCTCAAGTAACGAAATCTACAACAGCAACAACAACAACAGCGAGAAGAACGACGAAGCGACGGCGAAACGAACGGAACGAACAAAACGAACGAACCTTCAATGTAAATTTCACAAATTTCATTCAATTGGAAAATAAATTAAAAACATGACTGGGGTGGGCGAGAGGAAACGCAAACGGGGGGGAGAGAGTGCGAGAGAGAGAGAGAGAGAGGGAAGAGCGAGGACAACAACAACAATCGGGGTAGGTGAAAAACTGCACGATTCGGCTTTAAAATCAAAAATATGTATCTCATAGATACAACATTTGCATCTGCAGCCGAGCGGGGGCGGGGTGAGGGGCGAAGGGTCGAAGGGGCGGGGAGGGGGGAGCTCGATGAGTTCGAACCGACGACGCTTCGACGACGCAAGAAAAACCACTTTTTCCGTCCGTCTGTTTATTTGTTTCTGCTTTTTTTCGCACTTGTTCACAATTAACCGAACTTCTTTCTCTTCCTCTTCTTCTCTGCCGTCGATCTTTTTCTTTCTGCTGGCTCTTTCGTGCCTTCGCTCTTCACATTCCGAACTCGGGTCCCAGCTCGCGAGCTGGATCGGGATCGGGATCGGGATCCGGAGCTGGAGCTCGAATTTCAAGAGCCCGACTCCTGCGAGCGGCCGTCGTCCACAAGATACATTTGTATCTGTCAGATGCATACACTTTTGTTTCTCGCACGCACACACGGCCGACCACTCGTATTTATTTATGATTTTTTTCTCTTCTCGCACATTTAATTAACATTATTTTTATTTTCATTTTCATTTTTATGCATTTCTTTGTGTATTTTCGTTTGGTATCATCTTTTGCACACGATTTCGTCGTCGTCCCACCTTCTCTCAAGCAATCAATCCGGCCATCGGGCGGTCACTCCGTCACTCCGTCGGGCCGTCCGTCCTGCACTCGGCGCGTCGTCGAGCCGTGGTCGAGGCGTTGAAACGTCGAAGGGTCGAACGGCGAACGGCGAACTGCGAAAAATTCCAACCGGGAATCTCGTACAAGATTTTCGTCGGGTCTCTCGAACGTCACTGGATTCCAATTTACATGAGCGGCGGCGACGACCGCGGCCGCGGCCACGACGGCGACGACGACGACGACAGCCGCACGCGCTCCTCGACCGCTCTCTCTCTCGCGCGCTCTCTCCCGCTCTCCCAATCCCGCCCTCTCTCGGAGCTTCGGCAAGGGCTTTCAGCGCTCTCAGTGCAGAGGCCCAGACACGTCGCTCAGCCCACATGGAGCCGCGGCTGCAGGGAGCAAAGAAGAGAGGGCGAGTGTGAGTGAGAGAGAGGGAGCCCGAGAGCAGCGCTGTTTCTGGCGCCCACCGCCCGAGCGCGACAGCGACGGAGAATCGGTCGCGTGCAGCTTCAGATACAGATATCAGCCGTCGTCGTCTTGCCTGCTGGCTGTGTGCATCCAGCGGATTCGTAGATACCAGCAGCAGCGTTTGACAGTTCGCCATCGCCATCATCGTCTCTCGCCCTCTCCCTCACTCCCGTCTCTCTCTCTCTCTCTCTCTCACTCTGGCGCTGCTTGTGTGCTTTTGCTTTATGGCTCTGTTTTATCGCTTTTGTTTTCATTACTCATTCCACTTGGCGTTCGTGCGCTTCGATCGTTGTTGCTTTTATTGTTGTTGCTATTTTCGTCGTTGCCGTTGTTGTTGTTTTCTTGTCGCTCTCCATGTCTGCGAGATGCGATTTTCGCATTCGGTTTTCCATCAATCTTATTCGAGTTCCACTCACGCTCTCCCCCCTCCCCCTGGTTTAACATTTTGCTACCTCTCTCTCTCTCTCTGTTAAATTAACAGCAACGATCTCAAACC
Organism: Coelopa pilipes; assembly: GCA_947389925.1. Taxonomy (NCBI): domain Eukaryota; kingdom Metazoa; phylum Arthropoda; class Insecta; order Diptera; family Coelopidae; genus Coelopa; species Coelopa pilipes. Next base: position 6,883,836 of record OX376700.1, read on the forward strand.
CTCACGAGGCCTTCACACTACGAGAAAAAGGACCTTCCTCATATTTTCACAAAAGCCTGCAGTTTTTCCTAATGTTTTCTAAATTGAAAATAAAACTAATACTAATTACATCATTTTTCATAATTTTTTGCCAGAAAAAAAAGAACTGATATTTTTGTCGTTATCACTTAAAACATTTTCAATCGATTCTAGTTTTATACTGTTTTTTATAAGATGTTTTACAGCTAAATAAATTTGAAACCATTTCTATATATCTATTTTAAGATAACTTTTTATAGCTTTTTTATTTATCTTTTAAATTATTGATTGTGTTTCTCACATTAAAACCCCGAAATTTCTTTTATTTATTTCGTTAAAAGAATGTGGCTTTGCTTATGGATTTTTGAATTCCTGGATTTTTTATTAATCGGCTATTAAAATATGTTTCACCTGCTACTTGAAGACATCCAAATACGTATGCATTTAGATGCATGTATCTGACTTTATTGGCGATTTGTGAATAGTCCTGATTGTTCTTAATAAACAAAATATATATGTATAAAAGAATTTCGACAAGCTGGTCCTTGGATTTGAGGTTCGTCCGTCCGACTACGCGTGCTCCGGCTCGGCGGGAGCGGCCTTCGGCGCACATGGGCTCGCCGGAGCAGACGACGAATGGGCGGCGGTCGGGCCGGCCCCGCCCCCCTCGGCCGCGCCCCCGTCAACCACGCTCACCTGGCGCCTGCACTCGGAGCACGCCACAGACTCGGCCGGCTTCGGCTGGGGCTTCGAGCCGGACCGGGTCAGGCGGTAGAAGACGTAGGAGAGCCCGATGGTGGCGTACGTGACCTTGGCAACCTGGAACGAGGCGACGACCACGGTTAGAAGGAACTAGAAGGAGACAAGAGATCCTGGCGGGATCCGAGCCCTCGCTCTCGCTCACATTGGCTCGTCCTCGCATCGTGGAGCTGTTGAAGTGCTTCGAGAACATGGTGAAAATCCGAAAAATCCAAAAAATTCCACTTGATTTTCTCGCGATCTCTTCTCCTTCCCTCTATTTACAAATATTTTTTGAAATTTTTATTTGTAAAAAATTCCAAAATTACCAAATTGCAATGTACAAAAAAAGTAGAAAAACTTGAAAACTCAACAAAATATTTATGGAACGAAAAGTCTGTGTCAATTTTTTGAGCATCGAAAATTTCAGAAAATTAAAAACAAAAAAAAATTTTCCCGATAATTCCCAAGGAAAATTCCGAGAATTCCGTTCACAATAAATTTATTTTCAATACAGTCTTTAAAAATTCTAGATCCATGCGAGCGATTGTCCACTGGTGCTTCCTCAGTCTTCTGATTACGCCTTGAGACCTGCAAAGTTGCAAAAATAATTGTAAATAAAAAACGAACGGGTTGGGAAAAAAAGAACGCACAATCATTCTTAAAATAACTTACTCCAGGATCGCAAACGTGATCATGACTTGCAAATATCTTTCTGAACAGAAATCTATTCTAAACGATTAATATGATAAAATATTTACATTTCACTAAATCATTGAATTTGAACTAATTCTACACAATTCAGTAGGATGTATGATTTTCTAGAATTAAAACGAAAAACAAGTGATGTTTTTTGCAATTTTTAAATTCATTTATTTCTGTTAGTTTTTATTTGAATATCATTAAATACCAGCAACATCTAAGTTCATTCATGTTCATTTGTTCACCAATAATATAATTCATAAATATAAAATATATATATATATATATACGTATTCTTGTTTATATATAGTATGTAAAAAAAGAAAACATTAAATAAAATTGCTATATTCATTAAAAATTCAATTCAATTTTAGACTAAAATACTTTCGTTTCGTTCGATTGAGACTAAATCGATTCGCAGAAAGGCAATTAAAAATTATTGCTAGAAAATGATGAAATGAATAAATAAAATGGTGAGTTGAAGAAGGACGAAAACTAGATGAATGAGTGGCGAGGGAGTGAGAGAAAAAATAATTGCTGAAGCTACAACAAATAGCATATTATGCAACTATATAAAAGGACTAAGGAACAATGTTCTGTTTTTATTTATTTAGAAATAGTTTATACTGTTAATTTAATTAATAATTTAATAAATACGATAATACTAAATTTAATTTCGCTCTCAAATAGTTGGCTAAAATGTTAGTTATTGAAAAAATATATGTGTAAATATTTTTTTTTTTTTTTTTTAATGAAATCACAATAAGTGAATTATTTTTTAAACACTACAATTGATTCTCGTCATCGTTTAACATACAGGTTTATATTTGAATTCTATTGTTAAATACATATTCAACGTATTTTTTACACAATTCTAAATGAGTTCTACGAGTTACGAAGAATGCGGCAAATTCAAATTAAATTAATCGCTTAACAGAGTACAAAAAACAAAGGTCAAAGGTCAGTGGGCGATTTCAATGAGAATTTCTTGATTTTTGTAAAGATTTTCTTTTTTGTTGAACGACAAAAAAAAACAAAAACAAATCTTTTTGTTGAAAAAGAAATGTTTTTGTTGACAAATATTTTTGTTTTTAAAAGGGTTTTGTGGCATTGTGAATAAAATGGAAATGAATGAAAATATTATATGTGTTCTTGTTCTTGTTGTTGTTGTGCAAACCTTGCATTTTTGAGTGGTTGTGAATTTTTTTCTAACATTTGTTGAAGCGGCTTTTTCGAAATATTCAATCAATATTTCCTGCCTTGGGGTCTCTTCGTGCTGCAAGAAATCGACAAAGAGAGCGAGCGAGAGAGCGAGAGGAAGAAGGAGAGAAAAGTTAATTCAATTCGCGATAAACTTCGCGAGAGGAAAAACGTACCAAGATGTGAAGTTTTTTTCTGCTGCAATGCAATTGTGTTTAGTCTGGGGTTTCGAGAGTGTTGTAGGTTTTTGTTGTTCTTGGTATCGATTCTTGTTGTTGTTGTAATTCCTTGTTGTTGTCGTCATCGTCTAGGCATCGTGGCTGGCCGACTCCAGGTCGCTGTTGTCCTCGCTGCCCGTGGCCTCGGTGGGATCCCCCATGGCCACCCGCGCGTACTCGTCCGTGTCGATGCTCTTGCAGAAGTGGATCGCGTACTTGAGCTTCTCCAGCAGAACGGCCTGGGAAGGAATGGAGAAAAGGGAAATAGAAAATTCTCCAAACTTGATCCAGCTCCCCACCACTCACCTTGCACGAATAGCGCGGCATCTTCAGCAGGAAGAAGCAGGTGTAGCTCTCGGGCAGGAAGTGATCGGGCGGATTCTTCTCGAGCACCTGCAGGACGAAGTCGCGCCCGCGGAAGTCGGCGATGGTGCGCGGCAGGCGAGTCCGGCCCCAGACGAAGCGCAGGAAAAGCGAACGTTCCTAGGGAGAGAGAGAGCGAGAGACAACAGAGAATGAAATAAATCCGCACAGAGAGTCTGAAGAGATTCCTTACCTGATTCGTGAACTCCTCCATCACCTCCCAGAACCAGGTGACCAGCGAGGAGTTCGGATCGAAGCCCTTGTAGGTGGCCACCGACTTGAGCAGGCCCAGCGGGATGTCCGGCGAGCCGCAGACCATCGCCTGCAGCTCGGCCGCCGAGAACAGCGACAGCAGCGGCACCGGAATCACCTTCGACATCCCATCCCGGACGGCCTTCACCTGCTCGTCGAACTCGTGCAGCCGGAAGTTCAACGCCAGCCGAACGTACTCGTGCCGGTTCTGGGGCGTGATGCGCGTGTAGCGGGTGGACAGAGGCACTTCGTGTCCCTTCGCCGACGAGGTCGAGAAGGGCAGCTCCAGCGTGCTGAAGACCTTCGGGTCGTCGTCCATGTTGCGGACGCACAGCAGGCCGGCGACGTAGTCGCGATCGACCTCGGTCAGGTCGGTGGGGCGCAGCTGTTCGCCGGCCAGTTGGCGCCAGACGGTCTCGGCCAGGCTGCAACGAGGAGAACGATTGTCAATGGAAGTGATGAAGATACGCTGTGGGAAAAACCCGCACTCACTTGAGGCTGAGCGGCGACCCGGTGCGCACGGCGATGCCCATGATGACGCCCAGGAAGCGGAACATGTTCATCTGCAGCACGGAGGTGAGCGTCGGGTCCAGCAGGAAGCAGTCGCGATTCGCCCCCGCCTCGCCGCGCCCATTCGGCGTGGGTATCAGCAGCGGGACGCTGCCGTTCTGCAGCTCGTCGCACATCTCGGCAATCGATTCGCTGTACCCGCCACCACAGTCGTCCACGCTCTCGCCCACGAACTTCACCTTCCACACCCGGTGGGGCAGCGAGAGGGCCTCCTGGGTGAGGAGCGGCAGCTTCTGGACCATCTGGCCGAAGACGCTCTTCATGCCGTCGACGCCGGCGAGGCCGTTGCAGGACTTGTTGCGCGAGCGCTTGACCTGGATGCGGTTCAGCTCGATGACGGGGCCGTGCTGCTTGTCGCGGACCATCGTCGTCTGGATGACCTTGCGGAAGGCGGCCTCCTTGATCGTGTACACGAGCACGTCCTTCAGGGCGCCTAGACTCAGGTCACCTAAAACCAGGCAATGGTTTTCAACGGTTGAGGCGAAATCGAAACCAAAGACGACTCACCTGAGATCGGCAGCATGGCCAGGCAGGGGCAGATCAGCTCGGAGAAGTGGTGGAGCAGGACGAGGCGGGCGTGCAAGACCTCGGGCGGCAGGTCGCGGACCAGGTCGTACTCTAGCGGCGGATTCGGCGGCGGCCGGACGCGCTCCGTCAGCTGCGACGTCGACAGGGCCAGGGTGTGGGCCGAGCCGCAGGTCACCTTGACGATGTGCTTGCCCTGGAGAGCGAGCACCAGGCGCGGCCGCTGGATGGCGCTCACGGTGCCGTCGCCCAGTTGGCCCTCGTCGTTGTCGCCCCACGTGTAGACCTCGCCGGTGTCGCTGCAGGCCACACAGTGCAGCGAGCCCGTCGCTATCGAGATGATCTTCTTGCCCTGCAGCGCCGCCACCTTCTTCGGCCGCCGCACATGGTCGACCGTGCCGTGGCCGAGCCGATGGAAGTCGCCCTTGCCCCAGGTGTAGACGGCGCCGGACTTCGTCAGCGCCACCGAGAACTGCGAGCCGCACTCGACCTTCACCACGCCTAGCCCGGCGAGGCTCTCGATTTTGTAGGGCAGTTTGCAGCCGTCGGAGCCGCCGCGTCCCAGCTTGCCGTAGTCGCCGTCGCCCCAGCTCCAGACGTTGTCGTCGTCCGTGATGCACAGCGTCTGGGCGTCGCCCGAGCCGCAGGCGATGTCGATGGCCCGATAGCCGAGCAGGGCCTCGACCAGTTTCGGCCGCAGCTGGTCCTCGGAGTCGCCGTGGCCGAGGCGGCCGTAGCGACCCTTGCCCCAGGTGAGGACGTGGCCGGCCGAGGTGATCGCCGCCGAGTGGGCGCTGCCGCAGGCGATGTCCACGATCCCGATGCCGGTCAGGTCGTCGATGGGCTTCGGCCGGTCGTAGCTCATGCGGTTGCCGTGGCCCAGCTTGCCGTCCTCGCCGTCTCCCCACGAGTAGACCTCGCCGTCGGTGGTCAGGGCCAGGCAGTGCTTGCCGCCCGAGTTGACGGCGACCTTCTTGATGAACACGTGCTGCAGCGACCCGACCAGGGTCGGCGTCGACACCGAGTCGGTGCCGCCGATGCCCAGGCGGCCGCCCGAGCCGTAGCCGGTCGCGAAGAGCTTCCCGTCGGGCGTGACCGCGTACAGGGTCTGCTCGCCGCCGCAGAGCTGGACGGGCCGCAGGAGGCTGAGGGCCTCGCACGGCGTCGGCGTCTTGATGCGGCTGCCCTCTAGCCCGCCCAGCTGCCCGCGATGGTTGTGGCCCCAGCCGTAGATGGTGCTGGCGCCGCCCCACGACAGGGCCCAGTCGTCGGGCCGCCGGTTCAGCCACTGCAGCAGTTGGCTGTCGTGCTCGGCCTTGAAGAGCGTGTGGGCCTCGTGCAGGTACAGCCGCTGGTGCAGCCGCTGCAGGGAGCCGGAGTCGGAGCCGGAGCCGGAGCCAGACCCACAAGTGGCCGCTGCCGCCTCATGCATCGAGAGCGACATCACCGAGTCGATGTACTGGATCAGGTTGCTGGTGCTCGGCGTCAGCGAGTTCACCATCGCGTTGCCGACCGTCGCCGTGGCCGAGTTGGTCAGGAGCGGCGGAGGCGGCGGGGTCGGCGTCGGATTGCTGGCGGTGCTCGACGTCAGCGACGTGGTCGAGTTGATCAGCGACGAGCAGGCGGCGCCAGGCGGCGACGAGCACGCGGCGTCAGGCGGCGACGCGCTCGCTGTTGCCGACGGCATCATCTCGGCGAACTTCTTGCGGACCTCCAGGCAGAAGGCGCGCGGCAGCTCCGTCCGCTTGATCAGCGACTGGGCGACGCGGACGGCGATGCAGTAGCGCTTGAACCAGGCCCACTTGTGGAGGTCGCCGTGCGGCAGGACGGCGTCCAGCTGCATGTCGCAGGCGAGGGCGGCGAGGGTCTTGAAGTAGTCCGAGTGCATCAGGTGGATGCCGCCGCGCACCTGGGGCTCCTCGTACTCGTACTGGCGCAGGAACTCCGGGACCAGCGGCATCAGGATGGGGTTCAGGGCCGGATTGAGCGGCTTCGGCGCGTGCTTGCCGGTGAGGACCGTGTGGAGCTTCTTCAGCGACCAGATCCGCTGGGCCGTCGTCAGCGAGTTCAGCTGGGCGCAGGCGGCCAGAGCGGCGGCCAGCCGCAACAGGACGCTGGTGTTGTTGGGGCCGAGCCGCTCGTCGAGCAGCGCCATGACGAGGGCCATCGAGGGCTGCGAGAGGACGGCCCGGTCGGAGCCGCGCTCGTGGGCCGACGTCGCCGGCATGATCGCGTGCACCCAGAAGCGCCAGCCCCAGCCGTTCACCGAGCTGTCCGAGGTGAACTTCCAGCGCATCTCGTCGCCCGGTATCCGCACCTCGGAGGCCCACTGGGCGAACTCGCGCCCCGACCGCGTCGTCACGACCCGCCCGAGGCCGTCCATGATCACCAGCGGGTCGTTGCGTTTCTCCGTCGAGCACTGGCTGTCGAACTCCAGCCGCAGCTCCTCGGCCCCGGGGATCTTCACGTGGCCGACCGACGTCGCGTTGTCCACATACGGGTGGCTGCTCTCCTGCATCACCGGCTTGGGCACCTTGCCCAGGCTGTGGCGCGACGTGCAGAGATCCTCCAGCTCGGTGATGCACGTCTCGAGCAACATGCCGCCGATCGAGGGGCAGTTGGAGCCGAGCGCGATCAGGGTGTCGGCGATCGTTTGCGACGTGCTCGGCGGCCCCGTCCGTCCCGCGACGCTCAGCTTGAGCAGCTCCACGAGGCTCTTCGCCTCCGCCTCGCCGAGCAGCGAGGTGAAGTCGTCGAGCCCGGTGAGGCTCGTCTCGACGATCATCTCCTCCTGGTTGGTCATCGTGGCCGCCATCACGGACATCGCGCTGGCCGACATCTTCGAGTGCTTGTGCGGCGCCCCCGCCGCCGCGTTGCTGGAGATCGAGGCCGACAGCGAGAGCGAGCCGGTGAGACTCTGGAAGGCGCTCAGCGGGCCCGCAGGCGGCGGCATCATCAGGTCGCCGCCGGTCAGGTCCACCGGCGAGGGCTCGTGCAGGGCGGGGTCGGTGGCGTCCGCCGGGGCCTCGCCGCCGCCCTGGGCGATCACGTCGTTGCTGTTCACATTCGCCCCAGTTGCCCCAGAGCCGGCCAAGCCGTTGCCGTCGACGGTGGCGGCGCTGCCTCCACCCATCGTTGACTCCTTGAAGTGGGCGACGTCCTGGGCGTTCGATTCGCCCCCACCGCCGACACCGATGTCCGAGGCGAGCTTCTCGTGGAGGTTTACCTTGCTGTGGCTGGTGAGGGCGGCCACGATCAGCTGGCGAGCCTGCATGATGCTCATGGCGTTCAGCACGTAGTTGAGGGCCGTCTGGCGGGCGCCGTTCGTCTCCAGCGAGAGCAGAGTCTCGCTCAGGCTGTTCCCGGATCCGTTCTTGGAGCCACTCGTCGATGACGATGACGCTGTCACCGCCATCGCCGTGGCCGTTGTCGCCATTCCGGCCGCTGTCGCCATCCCGGCCATGCTGGCCATGGTGGCCGTCGTCGGCAGGTCCGAGTCGTAGATGCCGAGGCTGCTGCCGCCGAGCGGGTCCTTGGTGGTGGCGAACGGCACCGGGCCCTTCTTCTCGTCCTCGCTGGGCGACTGCGGCAGGCCCCAGGCGACCGAGTGCGAGCTGCCGCAGGCCACCCGATTCACGAACACCGAGTCGAGGCCGATGACGAGGGCGGGCTTCTTGTTCACCACCGTGTTGCCGGAGCCCTGCTGGCCGTGGTCGTTGTCGCCCCAGGCGTACACCTGGCCGGTGTCCGTCACCGCCAGACAGTGGAGCGCGCCGACCGCCACATGGATGACCTTGCGGCCGCGCAGCCCCTGGATCGGAGCCGGCTTCCGTACGTGCTGATCGCTGCCGTGCCCGAGCCTGTAGTAGTCGCCCTTGCCCCAGGTCCAGACCTCGCCGGTGCGCGTCAGGGCCAGGCTGAACTGGGCGCCGCACTCGATCTGGGTGACGCCGATCCCGGTCAGCCGCTCGATCTCGTGCGGCACGGACGAGCCCTCGGAGCCGCCGCGTCCCAGCTTGCCGAAGTCGCCGTCGCCCCACGAGAACACGGCGCCGTCCTCGGTGAGCGCCAGCGTCTGGGCGTCGCGGCTGCCGCAGGCCACTTGGACGACCCGCTTGCCGGCCAGTGCGGCGACCAGCTTCGGCTTCAGCTGGGTGGCGTTGTCGCCATGGCCCAGCCGGCCGTACTCGCCGAGGCCCCACGTGTAGAGCTCGCCGGCCGAGCTGATGGCCGCGCTGTGCGAGGAGCCGCACGCGATGTCGCGGATCTTCTTCGAGCGCAGCGACTCGATCATCTTCGGCTTGTCCATCGTCAGGCGGTTGCCGTGGCCCAGCTTGCCGTCCTCGCCCTCGCCCCACGAGAACACCTTGCCGTCGAGCGTCAGGGCCAGGGCGTGTTTGCCGCCCGAATGGACGGCGACCTTCTTCACGACGTACTGATGCAGCACCGGCACCTGTCGCGGCACCGACACGTTGCAGTTGTGCCCGAGTCCGAGGCGGCCGTTGGTGCCCTCGCCGCAGGCGTAGACCTTGCCGTCCTGCGAGACGATGAACAGCGACTTCGAGCCGCCGGCGATGTGGATGGGACGCAGCCGGCTGAGGGTCTGCGAGAACGTCGGCACCTTCACCTTGGAGCCCTTCAGGCCGCCCAGCTGCTCCTTGTCGTTGAGGCCCCACACCATGACCGTGCAGGGCGGATCGTTCAGCGAGGACTTCGAGTCGGCGTAGCTGCTGCTCAGGCTGGGGTTCGAGTCGCCGAGCTGGTCGTATTCGCAGGCGAGGAACGAGGCGTTCATCAGCATCAGATCGAGGTCGGTCTGCTTGCGGCGGCCGATCAGGTTGATGCCGTGCACCTTGCACTGGATGCCGTTGTTGCGGCACTGCTTGATGACGATCTCCACCCAGGCGTAGTACTGGCGGACGTCGTTCATCAGCGAGACGTTCGTGTCGCTGTTCTTCACCGACATCCAGCTGTACTCTTTCAGGTTGCCGATGCTGTCGCCGACGCGCGTCACAATCAGCGACGGCATGTGCGAGTGGTCGGCCGGACTGACGACGATCGACAGATTGTGTATGAGGACGTTCTCGTGCATCTCGAGCCGTATCCAGTGCTTGCCCTGGCTGCTCGACGAGCTCTGCCAGCAGTTCGAGCTGCGATCGAGCAGGTGCTTGGCCATCGTCTCGTTCGAGGAGACCGTGAGGGAGCGGATGCAACGCGACCAGTCCTCGATCAGATCGGTAGCGGCCGGGACGTTGATGCTGCTGAGGCCGAGCAGGCCGCTGCCCTGGGACGAGGTGCCGACGGCCTCGATGTCGTTCAGGGTGCCCGTCCAGGCCGAGTGCTGCGGGAAGTCGACACTGACGTCTTTGCCGCTGATCGCGGTCACGGTGCCGACGCTGCCGCGCAAGATGTAGCCCCATTTGTAGCGTGGGGCCGCGCACAGACGCACCTGGGAGCCGACCGTAATCTGGGCGGCGCGCGTCGGGCAAGTCTTCTCCGGCTTGGGCATCTCGAGCAGCTCGATGTGGACGAAACAGACCCAATAGGTGTTGCCGTGCATCTGCCAATCGACCTGGACGTTCAAATCGTGCAGGCCCTCAGTGTCCACCTTGAGCACGGTGCCGATGTCGCCCTTCTTGATCTCCTCGAAGTCGCGACAGCACCGCACAATCATGCCCGGACAGACCAAATCGCGTACGTACATCGCGTACTCATCGGCCGACTGGAAGTCCTTGCGGGTCTCGTACTTGGTCGGCGCCTGGTCCTGGATCGAGGAGCCCTCGACGGTGTCCGAGCTGCAATCGGAGTTGCTCTCGTTGTCCGAATCGGCCTCGGGACCGAGCAGGTACGACGGTATCGAGGTGTCGCTGAACATTCTCGTCAACTCGGACTCCTCCAGTCCAGGACAGTGCACCGTGACGTCGGCCAGGGCGTTCGTCGACGGTCCGCAGAGCTCTGGGTGCTCCAGGATCCATTGTACTATTTGCTCAGGTGTGGGACTGATGTCCGGATGTGTCGTGAGGTGTTTGAGGGCCAATTCGACGGAGGACTTCGTGAAGCCCATCTCCATGATTTGCAAGACCAAAGAACTTGTGTTCGCGTCCCTGGCTCCATTGCCACCGGCACCGGCACCAGCAGCAGCACTGGCGGCATCCTCGATCAGGGCGACGTTGTAGACGGGCTCACCGTGGATCATTGTGGGCTGCATCGGCGGCGCCGCGGCATGTCCACGCACCGACGAAGCATCGTTCAGCTCGGAGTGCACCTGCGAGGCGAGCACTTGGGAGACGTTGAGAGCCGCCGTCGCCAACTCCGCATACGAGTAGGTCGCCTTCACCGGCGACGGTTGGGTGGCACGGATCAGGATGCTCTGGATCAGCAGCTCACTATCGCTGAGCGAACGAGCTCCGGGCCTGCCATCGCCGCCGGCACCCTCCATGCCGCAGTCGTTGTTCGCGTCGGCGCCCTTGTGCGGCTGTGGATCCTCCTCGGAAATGCTCTCCTCGGAGGAGTAGGACGTGATGCCAGGCGAGCGCTGCTTGAGAATCTTTCGCAGGGCGGCCTGATGGCGATACAGCACGCAATTCGAGTTGAGGACACTCAGTTGGATTTGCTGCGACCGCAACAAACTGATGTCGATCACATTCGGCACGGAATCCTTGCGTTCGCCCGGCCCGAAGAGCAGCACGGACCAGGCGTTCAACAGCATCTCGTTCATGGGCAGACGCGAGAGGCTGAACACCGAGTAGTCGGCGCAATCAATGGCCACCGTCAACGAGATCTTGCGCAGCTCGCCGCTCGACATTTGACTGTCGGTGCTGAGGAGGCACTTGCCCTTGCTAGTGAAGCCACATATCGTGGCCGTGCTGCCCTCGTAGCAGACCTGCAGGCCCACGCGCGGCCGTATGTCGCAGCCGCCGATCGTGCTCAGGACGCCCATCACGAAGATGTACTCGTTCTCCAGGTGCTGCAGATCCAGACCGTCCTCGCCGAACAGCTCCGCGGCCACGCAGAGCTTCTGCGAGAGGAACGAGTTGATCGCCGCATTCCAATGGGGCAGCGTGTGGAGTTTTCGCAGCAGCGTGATGATTTCCTCAGCCACCGTGCCCGAATGGGAGGCCGTGAGGAGGACGCGCGACTTGGTCTCGTTCGAAATTTGCAGGGAAATGTCGTTGGGACAATAGAGTGTGATTTTACCCAGAATCGCGAAGAGCTGACGCACCAGTGCGGTCATCTGTTGCAAATTCGAGTCGTCGTTCCAATGCACCAGAACGGTCTGCAGAAGCCGCAGGCAGTGGACTTTGCGGAAGACGTCCTGCTCGCGCATTGTCGGCTGCTCCAACAGACTGACATAGAAGTCAATCCAAATGGAAGTTGTCAAGTACTTCGAGAGGATTTTCGATTCGGCTAAAAGATTATTGCACGTTAGGATTGTCGTGTGAATGTCGAATCTGAATGTAGAGACAATACATACAAGCAATGGCCTTCAGGAAACCCAGCGTCGTCCAGTTGTCCAAGCCGCAGATGTTGGCCAGCGCTGATTTTGGATTAAGAATCGCACGAAACATGGATGACAATCCACGTACGGCATTCTTGTCCATGCGCTCGCTATGCAGACCGATGCCGACTGCGATTATTTGCAACATCTTGGTGCAGGCGTAACGCAGCAGCTTCGTGGGATGCGACTCGCCGTTCAATTGTGTATCGCAGTTGACCTCATCCTTCTCGGTCTCCGTGTCGGGCGAGACGATGTTGAGCGCGCTGTCCGCCAAGCGCAGATCGTACTGGCCCTCCTTGCCCATGCGGTACGAGTTGGTGGCTCCCGTATACCATTCAACACGTACCCAACTGAAAGCAAAGCGATAACGTGATTTAGACAAGGGATTATCTGTAGGTAAAGCCTTCACCTACCCATCGTCGCCTACTTCGCTGATGATGCGTCCCTCGCCGGGAGGATTTCCATCCTGATCGCCCCACTTCCAGTCGGCGCCACGCACAATCCGCGTCCCGATTTTCATCAGTTTGGCCAATTCCGGCCCCGATAGATTTGCCTTGTTGGACTTTTGCTGAAATTTGAAAAAATCGACAATTATACAAGCGCATGAGAAATTATTCTCCTCTCTTGCCTTCAGTATTGTGTCTTCGTAGACCACGGACAACTCGTAGGTGTTCTTGACTGCCGGAACATCGCCACCAGTTTGACTCAGCAGTCCCAAAACCATCCCCAGGACACCGGAATTGATCAGCAGACTCAGCTCGTCGGCGTCAATATCTTTGGCTAGAATACCAAATACACTCAGAAGAAATCGGGCGCGAGGCAACTTCTTGAGGAAGACGTATGTTCCCAGATTCGAGGTATCTTTGCCGCAGCCTCCGATATTGTATTTGCTCTTGAGTGAAATTTGCTCTTGATTGACCAAACGTTGCAGCTCCTGAACGGCCCACTCGAGCACACGCGATTGGGCCAAAATCAAGTTGGATTTTTGGAATGCTGTTATCATATTGAGATCGTTGAGAATGTTTGCTGTCGTCTGTCTGTTGCTGCCGCCTTCGGGGGATTTCAGATGTAAACCCATGTAGCCACTGAGAATGTTGTATTGCACAGCATCCAGCAGGCCACTGACTTGGAGGACCGTGTAGAACATCTCCAATCCTTGACGGCGTATTTGATAGCGTTGCACCTGACAGTACATCGCACGTCGTACTGTCTCCACATCACACACCTCTTGCATGACAAACTCCACAATCTCATTCATGATCGTAGTATTCAGTTTTCCCTCGTAGAACCATTTCTCGCTCAATTTCCGCAGCACATCGTTAGCCAGACTGGGCTCCGATTCGGGTTTCTTGTCGTCGAAGTCGAGGTCGCCGACCTTTATATCTTCATTGGCGGCTTTTCGCTCGGCTAGTATTATGTTATTATCACCAGCGTCTAGGAGGTTCTCATTCGATGTGTTGTTGCGCAGAATAACAGTGGGCGTAACACTGGTCACCGGGCAGGTCGTTTCACCGTTGACTGAGTCCTTGTCGGTGTTTTCGATCAAGGCGACGCCTTGCAGAAGCGATTCCTATTAAAATTATTACAAAAGTAATTCATAATAAAAACTGCACCTAAAAATGTAATTTGATTATTTTGTTTACCTGTGATTGATTAAGTTTCTGGGCCACATTTTGACTTTGTATAGTGACATTTAGTATATCCTCGGGCTTGGCACAGGCCAACTGTTTCTTGGCGGTGCGCATTTCTGAGATTACGCGCTTCACTATTGTCTTGAATCGTGGGAATCTGTGCAACAGACTGAGTTTCTTCAAACCCTCTTGCTCCAAACTCATCGCTGGACGAACCTCGTACAGTAGGAAACGCAAACGTTCCAGCATCGGTGCACAGACCTCCTTGTAGCTACGATTCAATTGCTGTCTGATCCGCACCACGGACCATTTGGTTTGATATATTAAGCGTATTATTTCAGCAATTTGCTTTGGTGGTTTCGAAGACTCTCCAGACAATTCACGCTCCACATAGGCCAACACGAAACCGCCCAGACTTTGGTGTCGTATAAGTACGGCGGTTAACAAACGTTCCAATTCCTGCACTGGATGCTCCGGTGGAAATTCCTGATGCCAAATCAAATTGTTTTCCTTGCAAAATCGCTCCGAAACCACATGCCATCCCGCGACGAGTGGTTCTGCGAGACGTGCTTCACCCAAGCCGTTCAGGAAACTATCAATGCGCTGTTGCATGCGGTTGACACGTGTGGACACAGCATTGCATGGCGGTATGGCGTGAGGTGGTGGCTCTGTCGGCGTACTTCCAGCCGTACTGGTGCTGCTACGAGCTTCGCCCTTCTCCTCGTCAAACGGATTGCTGGGCTGAAGAACTTGAAGCCCTCCACTCAGAATACTTGACTTGATGATGCTCTTGCATTGCAGTTCGGCCGGTTGGAGGGTCGGGCCGCTTTGGAGTATGTTGGCAATGAGGCCCAACAGATAGGCCAGAGTGCGTTCCGAGTTGAAATGCGTAAGCACCTTGCTCTGGTACAAATGGGGCTGGAAGGGCGGATTTAAATTATTATATACGAATATATTTCATGTTCATTTCGCAAGTACCTTCTCGTCAGATATATTTGGCGCATATTTTCCCACCTTGCAATTGTTCAAGAGGTACTCCAACACATTACGATTGCTCGAGGAGTTCAACTCCGTTGAGAGATCTTTTCCTATGCCGATGGCAAGTAGTTCATTAATTGCATGGTTTTCGCACCTATTGATATGAAACTTTATTTTTATGCAAATTATAATTGATCTGACTACTCACTGATAATCGTTGACATCGCAGACAAATCCATTGACTATGATCCACTTGCCTCCGTCGGCGATTTGGTTTTCGAAATCGGTTTTCCGTATCAGGTTCGTTTCATCCTGCACTGGGGATGAGTTCTTCTGATTACCACGGCATATGATGCCTGGCCAGCCCATGTCATCTGAGTCCTGCACGTCGCTATCACAAATGACACGATTCAGGTTGTCCAAAGCATGCAGCAACGGAATGAATACTTTAGTCCACTCGAATGCCGGCATTATGGAAGGTCGATCGCGTTTCAATATCACCAAACCGATCAGAAGTTCAAAGAGCAACGTGTCGGATATATCAGATTTCATGATGTTGGCCACACCATCCTTGCCTTGGAGCGCGATTTCGTGTGCCTTCTGCAGCGAGAGAATGCAGAGGGAAACAGCGCACTGCAAGTACTTGCTGAGCAACGCCTCGGCTCCCGAGAGATCCTCGGTTTTTGTCTGATGTATGTGCGCGAAGAGTAGACGTTGGAAGCGATGTAGCAGATCCAAACTGGGACTGTTGTGTTCGGACAACGCCAGCGTGATGGACCGATCGTCGTCTGTTTTAACAACGCCAGTCTTCAGAAGCAGCTGCATGAGACGAGCTTGCGTCAGGGCGGAATTATTTCGTAACAATTGCTTGATGAGATGCAGCAGGGGAAGGTTGTGACCGTTATCAACACAGTCATTGCTCTCGAGTCGAATGGCCTGATTGAGAGCTGTCTCAAGACCTCCTTCGGCCATCAACGAACCCACCAGAAGATCTGTCATGAAGCGATGTCCCGACGACGAGATGCCGCCGGCTTCCGAGGGCAGGAGGGAAGTGAGCGTCTGTGCTCGTTCCGACGCCGTGGGCAACAGTACACTCCAACCAACCTAAAGAAAGAAATTTACTAATAAAACTTGGAAACCATTGAGGAAAATGTTCTACGTACTTGTAGGACCCATTGTGCTGCCTCTTGCATGGTCTTCAAAACATTCGAACCTCCGGCTAGACTCAGTATTCGCGTCTTCAGACTCACAAGGAGCCGAGAGCCCTCCGATAGTCCTACCGATTTGGGTAGCACTCCATTCGAAATGAGCGAGTGCAACTGCAGACGCAAGAGGTTCAAACAGGCAACAGCAATGCATTCCGACTCCTGGTTCGGAGTCTGGCGGTTGTTGGTGTCCTGGCCGCAGACGATGCCCAACAGTTGATCGATGAGGCGGAACGTGTGTTCGGTCAAATCAATGACGAATGGAATCTTCATTGGAATGCCTTGAACCGAAGTTTGACTCCAGATGATGCTTTGGGCGGCGCCACAGGCAATGCCGTAGGCGCGAACGGACGGATGTGTAGCTAGGATGGGATCACGTAGAATGGGTTCCTTCGAAATAGAGGGTGGGCAAATCTGCTGGTAATCGTTTCGGCCCCAGCCGAAGACTTCGCCGGTGCTGCTCAAGGCGAGACAATGCGAGACGCCAACTGCAACATCGACAATAGTTTTGCTCTGAAAATCATTGGAAGATTATGAATACGTTTCAAAGGATGGCTGAGCAGTCAAGTCGACATTACCTGTAAAGCACTGATTAATTTGGGTACATTTATGCACTGCAGACTCTTGTCGAACTGGCCATGACCCAAGCGTCCGACGACCCCTTTGCCCCACGAGTACAACTTGCCGTCAAAGGTCAAAGCCAGACTGAACTGAGATCCAGCGAAGACACGTTGTACTCTGGGTATGGTTTCAATCAGAATCGGGACCTGCGAGCCATTGCAAGAGCCGTAGCCCAGTTTTCCGTAGTCGCCGTCGCCCCAAGCGTATAGTAAGCCCTCTGCCGTAGCGCAAATCGTGTGCGAATCTCCGCTGCCGAGAGCCACGTCGATAATCTCATGGTCACGTAATGCCTTCACTTGGGTTGGCACCAGTTTATCATCCGAATTGCCATGGCCTAGCCGGCCATACGTTCCGCGGCCCCAAGTGTAGAGCCCGCCAGTGATTGAGATGGCTGCGCTGTAGGTGCAACCGCAATGAACACTCTTCACGCTCTTCTCCAGGGTTGGAATTTTCGTCGGTTGCTCCAGGGGCAGGACGTCCCCATGTCCCAGACGACCGCCTTCGCCACTGCCCCAAGAGTAAACATTGCCTGAATGAAATGAGACAAGCAATATAGGGTTTTCGATATTGTGCACAAAAAGTTCATACCCGCGTCGTCCACAGCCAAGTAATGCCGCCCCTCGCAGTGAGCCGCGATCGAGACGATATTGACTTCGGCCATTTCCTCAATGAGCATCGGCTCGGTTTCCGGCTTCGCCACACGCCAAGTGTACATTTTACCATTTTGCGTGAGGAATAGCACGTTTTCCTGGGAAATGCAAACGTCTTTCACTTGAAAGTAGAAATTCAACACAGGCGCCGTGTAGTGTGAATATGAGTTTTCGGCACAACCAGGCACGGGCAAGCCGACAGCTGGCTCAGCGGTGAAGCCATACTGATCGTTGCAAAGTGAAAGCCACCCAAGTGCGTAGATGCGTTGCTCATGCAATTGCGGCGATGATCCGTCTTGCGACGATTGCTTCTGTTGCTGACCGAGTTTCGGGGTACGTGGCGTGGCCGCCTTCATGGTGGAAACGGTTTGCAGAGCCGACCCCGTTGGCATGTGTGGCTTGGCCAAACGATCCAAATGCGAGACAATCACAACGGCGGCCTGCTTCAAGTCCACATTGGCCACCTCATTTTCGGGCAAAGACAAAAACCGGAGAAAGGATTCGGTCGCACTGGTGTGAGAAGTATCGCCGTTGCAGCTGAAGCCGTAGTTGCCGATGTTCTCATAGCGCCGCAGGATGGGCACCAAGGGGGCTCCCGTGTTTTGTGGCACGTCGCGATTGTCGTCGGTCTCCTTCTCCTTCTCCCATAGCATCAGCAGTAGAACGATAGCTTCGAGGGTCGCTGCCAGGGTGCCCTTCTGCGCACCCAGCTCGAGCAGCAAACACAGAGCCGTGTGACGATCTTCTCGCGGTGCCGTGCAACGTCCGCCCATCACGTCGCCCAGAGCCACTTGACGCAGAAACTTGATGGATCTCTCCAGCACTTCGATCCAAAGGGGCGACACCTAAAAGTACATTCCATGACATGAAAATGAATGTCAATAAGAATCGAATCAACCAACCTGTGGCGTGTCGAACAGGGAGGCTTCCGGCAGGTCCTGCAGCGATTCCAGCGCCTCACTCAGCAACTCGCTGCACATTTCGGTGTCTTCGCCGGAGCGCCAGGCGCGCCGCAAGAAGGCAAACGAAAAGTTCAGGGCAGCTCTAGTTCCCACACGGGCCAAGCCCAGGGTCGCCCGCTCGTTCTCCTTAATCGGCGACGGCACATCGATCTGTTGATGGCTCCTAAACTTGCCAGCCGCGAACAGGCTGCTGCGATCCCTGGCACTGCCGCCGAGACCGATTTGCATATCGCGTTGTTCCTGATTGAATTTCGACTTCTCATTGACGACATTCGACGCGGACGACTGCTGTAGCTGTTGTTGTTGGAGTTGCTGTTGCTGTTTGCACCGGCCCAGGGCGACCAAGTACCGCTCGTATATGAAGAGTTGCTGTCGCAGGTGCACGGAGGACAAGCAGTTGCCGGCGGCCTGCAAGGCGATGTCGTGCAGTTCGCCCAGCAGGGTGCGCATGCAGGTCACCTTCGCGTCCGCACTGGGCGACTGGCCCCACAGCCAGGACTCGAAGATGACGTCCGACGAGATGCGGTTCGCTGAATTCTGCGAGGCGCTGGTCATTTTCTTGATGGCCGAGTCTGAGTCGAGCGCCCGACAGGCGGCACAATTGCAGCCGGACAGTGGGCCGCAGTAGCCCACCAGGCAGCAGGCGCAGTCGAGCTTGTCCACGCCGCAATAGTGCTTGCCGTCGTCACCAAGATATGACCAATTGCCAGCAGCATTCAAGACGGGCGCCGCCGGCGACGAGACCAACTCGCAGTCCTGTATCAGGTTGTTCCACAGCACCGCGGTGTCCTCGACATTGCGCAGGTTGGCGATGAGATCAGCGCGCAGCCATTTGGCGTCGAGGAAGGGCAGCGGACGCAGATAGAGATCCGATGAACAACTGGTGGCCATGGTGGCGATGACTTAGCAGGTTGCTGGTGGCTGGTTGCACGTTGTAAGGCAAACGACGAACCACACGACTCAAGCTGATCGGTGAATATGAATTGGCCAATCGAATCGAACTAAATGCGTAATTTTTTAAAAGTCGCTGAAACTTTTAACAAGCCGCACAACAGCTCGTAGCCAGTCATTTACATTTTGCAATTCGCTTTTATCAGTTGTTGTTGACTTGATTGAGATTCTAGTTATATTTTCGCCTTTGAAATCAATACTTTAATCAGTGCGAGCGAGCAGTACAGCTTGAAGCTCGCGAAGCTTGTCTTGTTGAGTTCAGCGCACCCTTCAGACGAGCAGCAAGCGTAGCAGTAGCAGCAGCAGCACCAGCAGCGGCAACACTTGTACACCTCCGACCGCACCGAGAGAGTGCAGCGAAACAACAATTGAATGGCCAGGCACTGAAGTCGTCCCCAGAGCAGCCCCAGCACGATGAAATCGCTCGTCCCTCGTCGTTTGACCGTGTAACAATTTCGGTAGTGCTTATGTATTTGTGGTTGCGGCTATGGTTAATCTTTCCCTTGTTGTTGTTTTCGTTATTGTTATTATTGGTGATGTTGTTGTTGTTGTTGTTGTTGTTGTTATTGTGTTGCTACGACTGCTTCTTTGTTTCATGTAATTTCTGTGTTAGAAAACAGTTGTGTTTATCTCCCTCCACCACCTCCACTTTTCGCTTTGTTCTTCTTCTTCAGCCCTATGACCCTTCCTTCTTTGTTACTCGGGTTCTTCTTCCGACCCTTGGCCGTTTTCCAACTATATATGTATATATGTAGTCCTCTCTCTGTCTCCCTTTCTGATTCTCTCTCTCAGGAGCTAATGCAGAAAAATTCTCACTTCATTCGATTTTTTTCGTTTCTTCGATACTTTTTCAAATGCAATTTTATGTTGAAAAATTCGCAAAACACTTGAAATTTTCGCTTAAAAACGTTTCACAATCCCTCGCATTATTATTATTGAATATTTTTAAATGATAATTTTAACATTTAATTGTATAATTAATCGTTTATAAGCGCAGCGAAAACAAATTGTTACAAATTCTGACGTCTAGAAAAAAATGAAATCGTCTTGCTTCTTCGATTGAACACTGTCAAAGCCAGGGGGGCAACAAAACGAAATGTCATTAGGCTGTCATCTGATGTCATTCGAGTGGGTGGTGGTCTATATTATTTGTTTATTTCGTTAAATTATCTCATATTATAACAGAATCCTTTTGATATTCCTATTCCATTCTCTTTTGGCTTTGATTTGAACTTAATATTCATTCATATAATTATCTATTAATATCTATATTTTGCGAAATTATCATCTGAAGTAACTTATCACCTCACACCGGTTGGTGGTGCATAGGGTACGTTCACAGCTGTCAATTGAGTGGAAAATCATATTATTAACCCGTTGCTTCCATTATTTAAGAGCGACTCTGCGCATGACCAATAACTAAGAAAGTAAATATGACAACAAAACAGAAAACAAGACAGAAAATGAAAAGTGGATTAAATAAAAACTGAATATTTCAATATTTTATAATAAATATTACTTACTTTATAAGTATATAAATCTATACGATCTTATATATTATAATATCAATCGTTTTTGATTTTCTCATATTCACAATGCACACGTTTTTATGGAAATAATTCTCTTTACATACATTCTGAAATATTTCCTTGATATATAAGCTGACATTTACGAGATTACTATTTACGATATTATAATTACAATAATATAAGGTATTCAGAGGTATCCTGTGAGGAGAAAGTGAATCTGTCATTTTTGACATTTGAGCAACGTTGTTAACTTCTTGCTCGGCAGCGTTAGTCGCGGCGGCATTTTTTTGCCACAATTTAAGTGATAAAAACAAATAATACAGATTTATCGGAGTTCAGTAGATTAAAAACAATCTCTAGTTCTTGTCCTAAATGTGCAAATAATATTTTTCCGAAAGAAAATATCGATTTTTAAATTGAAGTGAGTCTGAATCGTAACGTGAAAAATGTCTGCCCGCGACCAAATAAAAATTGATATTGTAAGTTCAGAAAATGGAAATAGTAAAATTGGTACTACTAATATAATGGTATTTCAAAGGAATGGGGACACGAGCGCTTGGTGCGCGCCCAGCAAGTGGTGGAGCTGCGTCCGTACGATATAGAGTCGTGGTCGGTGCTGCTGCGAGAGGCCCAGACCCGGCCGGTCAACGACGTGCGCTCGCTGTATGAGTCGCTTGTGAATGTCTTCCCCACCACGGCGCGCTACTGGAAGATCTACATCGAGCAGGAAATGAAGGGTCGTAATTTCGAACGCGTGGAAAAACTATTCCAGCGTTCGCTGGTGAAGATTCTCAATATAGATCTGTGGAAGCTCTACCTGACCTACGTCAAAGAAACCAAAGCTGGCCTAAGCACACACAAGTGAGTACCGACTGTGAAAAAAATATGCATATATTTTCAATCCGGAATTCATCCCACTTTCACTTCGCAGAGAGAAACTGGCTCAAGCATATGATTTCGCCCTGGAAAAAATTGGCATGGATCTGCACTCGTTCTCCATTTGGCAGGATTACATCAATTTCCTTCGTGGCGTGGAGGCTGTCGGCAGCTATGCCGAGAATCAGAAAATCACAGCAGTCCGACGTGTCTACCAGAAGGCGGTCATCACGCCTATTATTGGTATTGAGACATTGTGGAAGGATTACATCGCCTTCGAGCATAATATAAATCCGATAATATCCGAGAAAATGAGTCTCGAGCGCTCCAAGTAAATACATGGCCAGTCAATAATTTTTCCGCAGTCTACAATATCTACTTTCAGAGACTACATGAATGCACGCCGTGTAGCTAAGGAGCTTGAAATCATTACGAAAGGCTTGAATCGCAATTTGCCGGCCGTTCCTCCAAACTTGTCCAAAGAGGAAATCAAACAAGTAGGTTGCCAAATACATCCAAATTTCCATATTTATTGTTTTATTTTGCGTTTCTGCTTCGTTCCAGGTTGAACTATGGAAGAAATTCATATCGTTTGAGAAGTCCAATCCACTCCGCACCGAAGACACGGCTCTCATCACACGCCGTGTTATGTTTGCCACTGAGCAGTGTCTGCTGGTGCTCACTCATCACCCTGCCGTTTGGCATCAAGCTGCACAATTCCTCGATCAAAGCGCCAAAGTTTTGGCCGAGAAAGGAGTGCGTAACTTATTGAATACTTTAATTAATCACTCTTTGAAATTTCACAGCCTCACACACAAGAACGATCATTGCGGATTCAAGTTGCTTTCAAAGCGTTTAATTTGCCCACAAACTTATTTTGGCGTCAATCTCAATATCTTTGCTATAGAAAACCTCACGTTGAAGCAAATAAAATTTGCTCTTTTATGCGCAAAACTGAAATCATTGAAATGTCTCTTTTATTTAACGATAACTGAAGATGCGTTGCTGTATTATTGGACTTGCATTGCCGTAATACAATTAGAAATAAAACAAATATATTTAAAATTAAATCAGACTATTATAAAATTGATTGATGGAGAGTCGAAGTAGATGCAAATCCAATGATGCTTCCAATAGCATCGTTCTTTTTACTGTGTACCTCTTGATGTTATATTGATGTAAAATTGTATTTCTTCAATAAGTTACTAATGGTTTTGTCATCGCCAGGACACGCAAGCGGCCAAAATTTTCGGCGACGAATGCGCCAACATTCTGGAGCGCTCCATCAACGGCGTGTTGAACAAGAACGCGCTGCTCTACTTCGCCTACGCAGACTTCGAAGAGGGCCGCATGAAGTACGACAAAGTGCATGCCATGTACAACAAATTGCTCGCGATACCCGATATCGAGCCGACCCTGGTAAGTGAAGACACACGCTTTTGCTTGAAAATTACTTGTAAATAATGTTTTCCCATGATACTTGCAGGCCTATGTGCAATACATGAAGTTCGCCCGTCGTGCTGAGGGCATCAAATCGGCGCGCGCCGTCTTCAAGAAGGCTCGTGAGGACGTTCGCTCGCGTTACCACGTCTTCGTCGCCGCGGCCCTGATGGAGTACTACTGCTCGAAGGACAAAGACATTGCTTTTCGTATTTTCGAGCTGGGTCTGAAGCGCTTCGGCGGCAGCCCGGAATACGTGATGTGCTACATCGACTATCTGTCGCATCTGAACGAGGACAACAACACGCGTGTGCTGTTCGAGCGCGTCCTATCGAGTGGTGGCCTCACGCCTAATCTCTCAGTCGATGTGTGGAATCGTTTCTTGGAGTTCGAATCGAACATCGGCGATTTGTCCAGTATTGTTAAGGTGGAGCGTAGGCGCAGCGCTGTCCTGGAGAATGTGAGTCGCACGTCAGGCACAGGTGGAGTGTGGAATGTCTAAAGTAATTCGTTGTCTTGCAGCTGAAAGAGTACGAGGGGAAGGAGACGGCGCAGCTGGTGGATCGTTACAAGTTTCTGGATTTGTATCCCTGTTCCACGGTGGAATTGCGTTCCATTGGCTACACGGAGGTAAGTCTCGTTATGTATTCCGAATTGATTGAGATATGCTGATGATCTTAATTGGCTTATTCGATTCACTCGTTGATTACGTCCACTGTCTTAAAGCAGAAGGTAATGCAACGGCAATCATGAATACAAACTGTACTGACGTTTATTAAACCCAATACTCAATTTGCTTCCCAGAACGCAGGCATTCTGACGAACAAAGTGCTGTCCACAACCTCCACCAAGCTGGACGAGCCCGACGTGGAGCAGTCGGTGGCGCTGCCGCGCCCCGACTTCTCGCAAATGATTCCCTTCAAGCCCAAGGCGAACGCCCATCCGGGCGAGCACCCGTTGGGCGGAGGCACCTTCCCGCAGCCCCCGACCCTGGCGTCCTTGTGTGCCCAGCTGCCGCCCCCAGTATCATTCCGCGGCCCGTTCGTCTCGATCGAGATGCTCTTCGACATTTTCAATCGCATCCAACTGTCCGAAGGTTTGTTCGATCCAGTTATGGAATGAAATCTTTCATTAACATCATCATTTTGGTGTATTTGTTTCAGCTGCTCCACTACCGAACGGCGACCACGGCTGCGACATCAAGATCTTCGACCTGGCCAAGTCGGTGCACTGGATCGTAGACGACAGCATCTGCTCCGGCGACGTGACGGGAGGCATTAAGCGGCGTCGCATGCTGCCCGGCGGCGAGGACAGCGACGACGAGTCGCAGACGCCGGCGCCGCCGGTCAACGATATTTATCGACTGCGACAGCAAAAACGATTCGCGAAGTAAAACTTGTTTTTCTGTATTCCTAACAACTAGCTGTACATTAGAACATAATAATAATTATTATTTTTTGCAAAGAATAGAAATAAAACACAATGATTAAAAATTACTTTTTACTACTACTTTATTGGATAATTATTATTATTGGTTTCCTCACTCACGGGTTTCCACTTAAGTCTATTTGTATTCGTTGTTAGTTGCCATTGAAGATTTCTCGTCCCTGGTCTGGACACTGGTCAGCATTCATAATAATTGTAATAATAATTGATAAGAGGTATAAAAACCAAAAATAGTATTTGAGTAGAATCATTATAATACTTCAGCACTGGCGGAATGTGAGAGATTTCATACGATTATATACAATTACAAGTACGATTCTTCATAAGAGATTAAGTAGTACAAAAGACGATAGTTTAGACTCTGGGTAATACTTGAGAGTGTGAGAGAATTTGTTCGCTAAAATTAAAATTAAAGGAAATGGAACAACGAGTAATCGTAAAACATGCAACCACAATGTATAAATATAAAATGTGTAAATAGCAAAAAAAAAAAATATGTGTAAAGATATGTGTAAAAATACCTCTGAGAATCTCATAAAGTTTGGATTGAAGAGATTTTGCCCCAAGATTCGGGCTGAGTAAAGTGATTGTATTAAGTTAAGGAATTGTTGTTGGCCCAAGGAATTAAGTACACTTAAGGAGTTCACTGGCTGGTCAATAGAGAGCTAGCGAAAGATTATTCGTAATACTAAAGTTTGCTTGCAGTGATTGAACGATACAATGATCGGTGTAAAATAAATATAAATATAGAAAACAATGTAGATGGATGTTTGTTGAAATGCTTAAACTGGGCTTCGTAAATGGACGGTTCTTGGTGGAAGACTACGATGACGGCAGGTCTCGAGTTACGTTCATATTGCTCTATAACTGGATACGGAATGATGGAGTAATCGATTTGGCGGTCTTCTTTGTCTTTCTGGGACTCGGAGTCGGCCCTAGGATTCGGAGGGAGGAGCGGCTGACTCTGGGGCGTCGTCACTTGCCGTCCTCGTCCAGCACATGGTGCTGCTTCATGTGCCGGTAGAGGCCGGAGTTCTGGGCGAAGCGCTTGTCGCAGATCTTGCACACGTACTTCTTCACGTCCGAGTGCAGCTCCATGTGCGTGTAGATCGAGGAGCCGACGACGAACGCCTTGCCGCAGATCGGGCAGAACTGGTCGCGTATGTTCAGGTGCCGCTTCACGTGCTTGTCCCGCTCGAAGGCCGAGAAGAAGGCCTTGCCGCAGGTGTCGCAGGCGAAGTCGCGCTGATTGCGATGGCGCTTGCGGTGCTGGTTCAACTTGCTGTTGTTCACGAACGCCTGGCCGCACTCCTCGCACACGTACGGGTACTCCTTGGTGTGGGAGCGCTCGTGGACGCGCAGCGCCGTCGAGTTGTAGAAGCTCTTCGGGCACATGCTGCACATGTGCGTCCGCTTCCCGTTGTGCCGGTTCAGATGGTACAGCAGGTTGTTCCGCATCGTGAACTTCGTGCCGCAGATGTGGCAGATGTACTTGAGATCATTCTCGGAGACGATCGTCGGCGCCTTCATCGTCCGCCGCTTGATGATCTTCTGGTGCTTCGTGACGCGGAAGTGTCGCATCAGGTCGGTCAGCTTGGTGAACGAGTCGCCGCACACCTTGCACAGGAACGGCGAGATGTGATCCTCGAGGAACTCGAGGTCCTTGTAGTACTCGTAGAACGACTCGAAGGCCTCGTTGTTGCGCGCGCACTCGATGCGCTTCTCCTTCTCCTGCCGGTAGTTGCAGCGGAACTCCAGGAGGCGCCGCTTGAGCTTGCCCAGTGGCATCTGGATTTTGCTCTTCTCGAGCAGGCTCTTGTGCATCGCCTCGATGTGGCGATTGCGCTGCGAGCGCTTCTTGTACTCCTGCAGGTGGGTGTTCCAGAGCTGCGGGTACTCCTTGTAGATGTCGATGATCTTCAGGTTGATCTCGCGCTCCTGAATCGTCTTGTGCGTGTCCGATGTGATGTCCAACTAAATGGTCATTGGTTTAATTAATTAATCGACTGACTTTCTTTTGGTTTCTTTGCTGTGACTCACGAATTCGTCGAGGAAACTGAAGTCCCTGAAGTAGTACCACTTGGACCTCACATCCTGGCTGGCCACGCGCTCCTTCTCCTTCCGGTAGTACTTGACGGAGTCGCTCAGCTTCTTGTAGATGGTCTGCCAGGCGAATCGCAAGTTGTAGACGTTGTTGATGCCGCTCGCGATCGCCTTCCAGGCCGCCCGACGCATCTTCCGCGACTCGAAGTCCTTGTGGAACGGGTTCCAGAGCACGGGTTGATCCTTGTACAGGCTGATCAGACGATGCGTCTGCTTCTCGTTCAGCCGCGACGAGTTGAACGACGAAGACTGGAGGAAAGAACAAATCACAAAAACGTCAAGCGGAAATCACGATCGGATCACGATCGATCCACGGCTCTAATCTCTGGGATTAGAGTGGGAGACTCACAGGTGTGTAGTTGCTGGCGCTGCTCTCGTTGCCGTCGTCAAATGCCATCGAGTCTTGCGAGCTCTCGTCTTTGTCGTCATCGTAGTCGTCGTCGTGGTCGTGGTCTGTGTAGACGACGGGCACCACATGACGCCTACTCCTCTTGATCGGCTCCTAGAAAGGCAGTGTGAGAATTAAAGCAGTTCTTTTTCAACCCACTCGTAAATAAATGGCTCACTGGCTTGACGTCGGTCTTCGGCTTGGGCTTCCGTCCCCTACGCTTCTTGGCGACGGGCGCGGACGTCGAGGGCTCGTTGTCTTGGCCCGCGCTCACGTCCATCGCCTCGGGCGTTGGCACTGGCATTGGGTTTGGAGTTGGGTTCGGGGTCGCGGTCGGGGTTTCGCCGTTCCCGGGCTCCTCTGTTGCTCCTCCCTGGCTTTCTTCGGTCACCTCCATTGGCGTGTGGTCGGGCAGAGTCACTTGATTGACGACACCCAGGGCATTCTGTGGAGAAATGATTGCTGCTGCCTGTTGAGGCGTGAGGAAATCGATGGGCTTCTCTGCGACCGTCATCGACTCCTGGGGGAAGTGCAGGGAATTCTCGGGGAAACTCATGGAAAATTGTGGAGCCGTCATGCCGTACTGCGGCGAAGTCATGATGAATTGCGAGGGCGACGAATTCACAGCACTTTCAGCGCCGGTTCCAGGCGAAGCTGAGCTGCCCAATGCACCTTGCGACGTCGTTGGCATGCAGTGGGGAGGATTTGGGGGACAAAGGGAAGCATTCGGGGGATAATTTGATGGATTCGGTGGACCATGAGAAGGATTTGGTGAACAATGGCGAGGATTCGGTGGGCAGTGGAACGGATCGAGGGAAGACGCCGGAACTCCGCACTCCATAAACGACTTCACGCCGTCGTGGGACTCGTACTGAGGACGGAGGAGGACGGAGCGTCGCAGTGCAGACCTTGTGGCATACGGCGACCCATTCATTCCAACATTGGCCCCATTCAGGTGACTCTGCGGCATGTGCAGGGCGTCCTGCGTGATGTGACCCGGCTGCTGAGGAATGTTCAGACTCTGCGGAGCACTCAAATAATCCACCGCTTGCCCACCGCTCAGCCCACCGATCGACTGCGTTGCGCCGTTCAACGGATAGTGGGAAAAACTGATGGAATTATTCGATATATTCATTATGTAGGACGGCGAGCTCATGTCGGCCATTTGTGTGGGCCTCGATCCGGACAGAGTCGACTGGAACGAGTCCATCGAGGAGGGCATCGAGTCGCTGGATGGATCGCTTATGGTGGCGAATTGATTCGGATCGAGCGAATGTTGGGAGTGGTTTTGGGTGTACGCGACCAGCTCGAGACCGAGGGGCGGGGGCGAGACCAGCAGGTCCGTGGAGATGGTCATGCCAGGTGAGAGCGCATCCACGCCATTCGTCGACGAGACCAGATTCTCAGTCTCGGTTGAATTTACATTCTGCTGCACCATCGTCAGGTTGTTGTGGTTGCCCAGTTGGTTGTGGCTGGCCAGGTGGTGGACGCTACTGGGCAACGTGGTGATGTTGTGTATGTCGAGGGCCGTGTTGATGGACATTTGCGGCACGCCATTCAACGCATTCGGCTGCGTATTCATGTTGTATTGTGGCACGTAGATCGTCACGTTCTCCTTCAGCGCAATCTCATTCACATAGTGCACCTTATTCAACTCGGTCAGAATCTGTTCGCAATGTCCCGTCTGCAGGAGGTTCTCGCTGGGAACCGACTGGACGATGTTGCCATTGGGCATTATGTCCACGGACATATTTTCAAATGACTCCTTCTCCAGGATCTTGGCAAGGAAATTCTACAAAAGAAGAATTTGTGAAAATAAACACATGAAGTTGGTGAGTTTTTCAGTACATACGTCGACTTCCAGCTCGTTGGAGAGCTTCTCCTCGTTCAATTTGGCCAGGTGGGCCTCGGACGTTTGGTCGCCGGGCGACTGGTGGACGTCGTGGCCCGTCGCTTCGATAACGTCCAGGTGGGGAGGAACCAGTGGGGGTTCCGCGGCCTCGATCGCGTTCTTATTCGAGTCAGGTGCTGTGGGGACTTTTTCGCCCGACGTTGAATCCACCATGCACAGCTGTTCTGTTGGCGCCCGCTGCATCTCCCCCATCTGCTCCGCCGGCTTCTCTTTTCTGTTTTCCACCTCCTGATTCTCGTTGTTCTCCACCTGCTGCTCGTCCCTCTCGCCGTGGCTGCTGTTCAACTGCTGCTGACTTTCGGCTGTCAGCTGAATCTTCTCCACCACGTCGTGGTCTTTCTCCGGATGCCGCGCCACATCGATGTGGTGCTTGTACTCGCCCAGCTTCTCGAACACCTCGTCGCACTGACCGCAAACGTACGGCGGCATGTGCTTGTCCAGGAACTGCATGTGCTGGTAGTGCTTGAAGTTGGTGCGGAATGTGGTTTTCTGTCGCCGGCACAGTATGTAGTTGGCCTTCTCCTTGCGGTAGTACTTGTGCAGCGCGTGCAGGCGTCGCTGCACCGTGCGGGACGAAAGGTGGATGTGGCTCTGTTTGAGGGCCTCGCTGATGTCTTCCAGCGCTCGCCAGCGCTTCGCCGGCGACGGCTTGTGCTTGAGGGCGCTGTGCCAGAGCACCGGGAACTTCTGGTAGATCTCCAGCAGCTTCACATTCTGCTTGTAGTAGATTCGACGGCGGTTCTCCATGGCATTCGGCTGAGGAGGAGCAGGAGGAGGAGGAGGAGACAAATCAATATCAATAAATTCATTCATAAATGCAATGCATCGTTCACTTGCCTGCTTGTCGAGGAAGCGCATGGCGTAGAAGTGCAGGAACCTGGAGTCCGCCTTGTCCGCGCCCATCTCGTCGCTCTGCCGCTGCCGTTCGCCGATGTAGCGCTGGCACAGATTCGAGATTCTCAACTTGAGCTCGTACGTCGGCAGGCTGCGGTTGAATTTCGCATTGAACTGCTTGGCGATTTCCTCCCACGACTCGCGACACAAGTCCGACTCGCTGAACTCCTTGTGCGAGGTGTTCCACAGTCGCGGGTGCCTCTCGTAGAGTGCGATGAGCTCGAGCATCTGCTCGGAGGTGATGCGCGAGCACTGCGGTGGCAACTGCAGTGGGAAGATGTGGAGTTACATTAAAAAAATGGCAAAAATGGCCTTTTGATGATCTCAAATTGTCTCAAATCGTTCGCTTACGTTTTCCCCGTAGCGCCAGAGCTCGCTGGGACTCATCAGGCTCACGTTCTCTTCTCTGAATGCCGACAGTTCAGCAGTTTCTTCGCCTGTCTGGGTCACCGATGTCTTCTCCGCCTCCGCCTCCGCCTCCGGCTCCGACTCCACCGTCGTCTTCTGCTCCGCCGCCTCCTGACGCCTGTCCCCAGCTGCCTCCTTGGCCACTGAATCTATCGCTGTCTCCCCCCCTGCTCCATCGTCTCCGTCCACCTCCTCAGCCATCTTCTCTGCCGTCGCCTGCTTCTCCCCCTCATCCTCCTCTTCGCCATCCTCCGCCGCCTCCTCCTCCTCCTCCTCCCCCTCTTCCTCTGTGTCGAGCACGTCCAGGGGCAACTCCGGCTCGGCCTGATGCTCGATGTAGACCTCTTCGAAGGGCACCAGCTCCTGACCTTCCTCAAGTTCAGGCGACTATGGAAGAAAATACAAATCAATGTTGTAGCGCGGTAAACAAAGCGATTAAAATCATAAGGCGAACCAGTTGCGTTTCCAGCTGATCAAATAGCGCCGACGTCAACGAAGTCGTCGCAGCCGTCGCCGTCGTCGTCGCCGCCGCCGTCATGGTGTCCGACGTCGGTGCCGCCGTCGTCGCTGAGCTGAATGAATCATTTTTTGCACAATCAGCTGTTTCTACGCTGGCGACGTGCAAGCGCCAGGTGCCATCGGAGCTCAGGCCCCCTTGTGCTTTATCATCGTCGGCGTCATCTTCCGCCTCCGCATCTGGGTCTGGCTCCGGTATCGGCGTCGCCGCAGCTTCTGCGAAGACGATCGTCGTCTCCTCCTCCTCCTCCTCCTCATCCACCACTTCCTCCCCATCCTCCTCATCGTCCATCATCTCGCCGCGGTGCTCCAGTTCGTCTGGCGCAGATTTCGACGTCGTCGACTCGTCTTCTTCTTCGCCTCCCACGAACTGCTCTTCCTCCTCCTCCCCCTGGTTCTCTTCGGTCACATCGACGTCGCCGTCGCCGTCGCCTTCTTCTTCTTCGTCGTCGCGACCGCTCGGCCGCGTCTGCTCTGCTTGCGAAACACTCGTCGCCTCTCGCTCTCGCTCTCTTGGCTGCTGCTGGTGGTCTTCCTCTTCCTCCTCCTCCTCCTCCACCTCTTCCACCAGCATCCACTCGATCGCCAGCGCCGTCTGCGCTTGACACGAATCGTGAGTGGTTTTCGCTTCCAGAGGTGGCGCCTCCTCCTCCTCCTGAGGGTCGACATCGAAGTCGTTCTTATCGATATCGTCGGTGCCGGTGTCTTCGTTGTTGTTGTTGTTGTAATTGTTATCGTCGTCACTGACGTAATCCCAGCAACGGTGCCAGGCCTGCATGTGTTCCGCGAACTCGGACAAAGTGCACAGAATTTTGTCATCGCACAGCGAGCACTCGACGGCATACAAATCGGCGTTGTTGTTCCATGTGTAGATTTCGCCGCACTTCCACCGGCCCGCCGCCGGGCCACCGCCGCCGCCGCCACCGCCCAGCAGCAGCAGCTCGGCCCCCTCGTCGTGGGGACTCATCATGGGCAAGGAATTTTAATCGCCCCTCTTTTCGACACGATTAGATACGATTTCGATTTCAATTTCGCTTTTGCTCTTGCTATCCTCCCTCTCTCTCTCTCGCTCTCGCTCTTATCGCCGCGCGTCGCCCGCGACCAACGTCACGATGAGTATCACCAATTGCAAAAAATAAATAAGGCGGAAAATTGTAAACAAAAATATGGTTTTATCATCGAGATGTGGAACAGCGAAGACCGTGGAAACACGACAAAATAAATAAAACACAAGAAACGTTCAAATAAAAAGCACAAAAAATACAAGAGAACACAGACAAAAAAAAAAAACGCACACAATGGAGAAAACAGAAATCTTCTCCAAGCAACAGAGCGCAGGAATTGATGACGTCGACGATATGCGTGGGGTAGGAAAAGCGAACGGAGGAGTAAAAAACGAGTGGGAAAACAGGCGTACAAAAAAAAAAAAAATAATAAATAAATAAGAATGGTAAAAACGAACGAACGTAAAATAGAACAGAAACTCTCGACGGACGAAACGGAATGAAATGAAAGTAACGCGAGCGCGTGCGAGCGTGGGGCAATGAACGTGTCCGACTCACGACTCGAGTCACTGGCGGCACCCGAAGTCGGCTTGAATGGGGAAAGCAAAGGTAACAAGCCGAACACACACACACCAATCCGCACTCTGACACACACACCCATGCCTTTTGCTCTCGCAATAGACGAACAAACACACGAACTAATGTTGGAACAAACGAACGAACCGGTCCAACGGACGGCCCTGAGAGACGGAGACAATGGTGAGAGAATCTCTGCGCAGGTGGGAAAGAGTGCGAGTGGAGATATGCGTCCGTTGCCCGCAGTTGGCATAAACGAGAGCGAAGTAGCCGAGCTGGTGTGAGCGAAGAAAACAATGCAAAAGTGAAGGGAGTCAAAAGAGTCAACAAGTGGCTGTTGGCAGCACCAGCAACCGCAGCTGAGAGGGAATTTCGTCAGAACAGCTGATCGTTGTGTGTATGCAGTTACCCAGCGAACGGCGTTGCCAACAGTGCGGTGCTGTGCGTAGCGGCAAATGCAAGGGACTCTCTTACGATAAGGGGAGATTAAGTCTAGACGCAATACTATATAGAGATAAGATAAACAAACATTAATTATCAAATCGATTAATAAAAATTGAACTAAAACCACTTGAAATCAAATTTTGATTGAATCCATATTGAATATAAACAAATTTGAGATAATTATACAATAAGCAATTATAAGACAAAGTTGTAGTAAACATTGAACATTAGAGTAATATCAGAATAAAATTAATATTAAAATTCGCATAAAATGAATTTAAGAAGTAATTCGATTAAAAGGAAAAATACGAATAGAAAACATTTTTCATTAGTTCCATTAGCAAGAAGAAGTGTTTAAATGAAAACCCCCCGCCAGAACGCGGCCATAAACGAGCCTTAAACGAAACGATGATAAGAAATTTCCACCGAAACACAAAAACCAAAAACCCATCGACCGAAAATAAAATCCCAAATGCGTTCGCCATAAAAAGAAGGGTAATTAAGTGAATGTCGTCTCGCTCTCGTCGACTCTGAATGACGTCTGGGAGTCGACGTCGCCTTCCTCCCTCTCCCACTCCCTCTCCCACTCACTCTCCGCACCAAGGCCGGTGGTCAAGAGAGCCACGAACCGACCTCAGCCACGCCGATTCCCATCGGATGCAACGGTCTGTTGAGCTCAAGCGTTCTTCCTCTTCCTCTACTACTTCTGCTTCTACTGCTGCTTCTTCTTGAAAATATCCTCCTCGGCCATTACTTCCACAACTACGACTTCCTTTGTTCGGTATTCATGTTCGGTGGTTTCTTCTACTTCTTCTTCTTGTTCTCCCTTAGTTTCGTCGTCCAGAGTTTCGTCTACAATAGTTTCTTCTATGTTGTTTCTTGTACCATGGCATCGTCTACAACTTCGCCTTCAATAGCTTCGTCTTTAATAGCTGCTGCTGCTTGTTCTTCTTGAAGTTCTTCTTCTTCTCCGACTGCATCGTTCATCCTCATCCCCCTCCCTCAAGGGGCGGGCGCCGCCCGCAAAATGTCGACCGCAGCGACCTCTCCCGGGAGCCTCGTGCACAGTCGTAAAGTTTCATCAGAAAATAATAGAAATAATGGAAGCGAAGCCACAAAAACTGAAAAAAAAAACAAATACATTGAAAAAAAAAAATAGAAAAAACGAAAACTATACAATAACAAAATACGAAAATTTGTCGAGAGGGAAGCCAAAAAACACTTTCGAAATAAATAAATGTTGTAAATAAAAGCTATAGAAATATGTATATTGTTGCAGCAGGAAAAGTTTGCGGTTTCGCTTACAGTAGAGGAGCAGAGATTGCCTGCTCTCTCGCTCTCTCTCGATCTCTCCTAACACCTCGCGCTCTCTTGATCACACCCGACCTCTCTCTCTCTCTCTCTCTCTCTCTCTCTTGCTCACTGTATTTTGGTACACACTTTTTATCAGATTTATTTACGTATTTATTCGGTGCAAAGTTGAAGGGGAAAATTGGTAATTTGTGGGATTTCGGTCAACAGGAGCGTCGGGGCCACGAAGTCGGACAAAAACCTTTTTAAACTGAAGCGAAGCAATATAGTTCCATCTCACTCACTCACTTTAGGATCCTTCAATCTCCGCCTTACTCTCTCAGCCTCTTGTATGAACCTTGGAAGGAATTTTGCGAAGAATAATCTTGTTGAATTATGAAGATATTTACAAGGATTCATTTTTTTTTTAGTATTTTTTGTAATTATAAAAATTTAATAGCACTACATTAATAAAAATCTTAATTAGGATGGAATTCTTGGAGATTTCTACAAAACGATAAGATGCGAAATTTCAAGATGAGAAATGATTATTATCAATTTTTGCTGTTATTGCTGTTGTTGCCTTTAAGGCAACCCTAATAAAAATCGCATCGCCATCAATAGCAAAAAAGACAAGAATATCACATGACACAACAACAACAACAACAACAACAACAACAACAGCAACAATGTCAATTAAAACAGCAAAAACGGCATTTTTAATAATAACAACAACATGCTAGATGACAGAAACAACAAGAACAACAACAATTAATCGCCAATGCACAGCACGGAATGGTGCCAGTGATGCCAACTTGCTCGGAGACATTCTGGCCATAAAGAGATTTAGACAACTAGTGAGAGAAAGAAGGTAAACAAATCGCTCTGGCGTTCGTAGAAATGAAAAAAAAAGTGTACTAAGAAAAAGTCAAACGAACGGAGAGAAGGGAAGTGCAAAGAAAGCAAGGAAAGACAAACAAAGAGAGAAAGACTCGACGGCAACAACAACCGATCGCAGCCAACGAGAGCGGAGAGAGGGAGAGAGAGAGAGAGAGAGAGGAAACCCACACGCACACGTACAAACAAAAACGAAGCCAAGAAGAAACCATTAGAAAAGCGATGGGAAAAAGTAGGCATAAATGAAAACTCATCATCACGATCCGCGTCATCGTCATCGTCATCGCCGTCGTTATCGGCATCGGCGTTCAATTGGCATTTTTTGCTATTTACGCAGTCATCGGATGAAGAACTGGATTTTGTTCGGCCGAGAGTGAGAGAGAAAGTTTTACAGAGAAACAGCAACAACAACATCATCATCATCAATAAGAAGAACAACTAGTTGATGCCATTGATATGCTGTTGTTGTTGTTGCTGGCTGTTTCTGATTCTTTGGCCGCTGTCAGGTCCAGTATTTCATTTTGCAGAAATCGTAATTAGAAATTCAGAGAGAAAGACATCGAGAAATTAAAATTAAAATAAAAATAAACTACACAAACTTGTGGCGGCCCGAATCTGGACATTTGAATTTCTGAGAACCTGAAAATGTCTCCAGATCCATTCATCCATTTGATCGCCTCGAAGCCGCGACCGCCGAATGGAATTCCCACCTCACTTCCCGCCGTCGCCGCTGACCCAGATTCGCCGCTCAAATTTCCATTAGAATAATGGAAATACATATATTCGAATTTCCATAAAATTCTGCTCGACGTCGTCGTCGTCGTCGGAGGGAGAGAGAAAAACTGGTTGGTTGGCAATTGTGAAATGTCTGCCGACATATGGGCCGAGTTATCGAGGTTCCGGCGGCTCAGACGAGTTGAAGGCGGCGACGGAAGAAGAACAAGAACCGGAGCACGCCCAGAAACAATGTGGGGGAAAAAGTTCGCCCCAGGTGTGAGTGGTGCAGTTGGTGAGTGTTGGCAACAACACTTTTGCAGCAATTTCATCATTCATTGCTACAGCAAGAACAGGCGACGACTGACGGAAAGGAAAGGCGAAGAGGAAGAGGAAGCAGGGCTAAGCACGAAGGTGGGAGACGAGGAGCCACACGAAGAATGTCCGTGGGCCGAAGGACCGTGGCGATCGGCAGTGGGAAACAGAGAGAGTGAGAGAGAGTGAGACAATTTGAAATTTTGCCGCTCGCCAGAGAATTTAACAAATCTCGAAACGACTGAAGCGAAATTGAGATGGTGAGAGAGATGGTGAAGGGGAGTGTGACTGCGAGAGGGAGGGAGGGAGGCAGTGGATGTGAGTGCGAGGGAGGGGGGAGGGGAGTCGGAGGGAGATCGGGAGAAAAGCACATGTTGAAACAAGAGCGAGAACCAGACGAACCCCAGGCGAAGAAAAGTGTCAACGAGATGAGGCGGAGAGGAATTTGCGAGGGCGAAGGGGAGGAGGGTGAGCCGGACGAAGGGAGGAATGGGGAGGGGGCGAGAAGGAGGCGAGAAGGCGAAGCGAAAAGGGCAGAAAGTGGAAATTGTGCGAACGACGGAGGGACGGAGCAGTCGACGGAAGCCGGCTACGGCCAACCGTGGCCGAGTCCAGTGACCAAGGCGGGGACAGAGAAGGCGCGAAGGAGGGAGTGGCAGATAGAGAGAGAGAGAGAGAGGGATATGGACAAGGTCTGCGAAATTCCCGAGTGAAACCGTGGAAGCAGAAGGAAAATGAAAATCCGTTGAAACAAATCAGACTCGAAGAATGCACCGGAAGTCGTCGGCGACAACAACCACAACGACTACAACAACAACAACAACAACAACAAGAAGAAGAACAAGAAGAACAGTAATCTACAACATGCCTGCCGGCGATTTGAACAACGCCAGGGTTGCCACCCATGACCAAGGAAAACATGACAATGCGAGTGCTGTAAATTCTTTCATCATTTTTAAAGCGGGCGAAAGAGTTCGGGAACGCGAATTATATTAAAAGTCACTACTAGTCACTAAAAACAATAGTATTAATAAAAAGAATATGAAGTGAAAAAATTAAGAAAAACATGAAAATTCGCTCCACTTCCTAGAGGACTTTGGCTTCCTCGGTGCGTGAAGTGAGTCCAAACAACACAAGGGAGCTGCAGAAAAACTTTAGACTTTTGAAATCCAGGCCCCAGTCCCCGGTCCCCGGTCAGGCAACGTTGGTCCCGTCGTCCGCTTCCGGTCGGCCGGGCCGGCCACATCGCCGCAGGACGCAATGGGAGGCGGCGCAGTTGCCACTTGGAGCGTGCAGCGAACTCGTCGAGCGTAGAAAATTAAAGTCCGACTACGCGACGGGCCAGAGTTGCCACCTGTCGCCATAGATGCCGAATGTGGCTTTTTTCGTCTCAGCACGGCCGACGGAACGAATGGTCAAAGCCAATTAATGTCTGCGTTGCCAGATCGGTAATGAGGCCGCTGCTGGCGCACGATTGCTAATGACGATGCCTTATTTGCGGTCGCCTCGAGTGGCCAGACGTCGGACAGACAGAGAGACGGACAGACAGACGGACAGACGGACGGACGGACGGCCGTCAATTAGGCTCGTGGCTCTGGCGCCGGGATGGCAACACCGCGGCTTTGCGCTCGATGTCCGACGATTGTCGCACTTGGCAACTCAAACGTCGTTACGTCGTCGTGTCCTGCGGCCTCGGCCACCTCGGCCCACCTCGGCCCACTTCGGCCCATTTGACCCTCTCGTCTTCCCTCGTCGTTCCCGCTTCCTCTCGGTTGAAATGACAACACATAAAGTGTTTTTATTGCGGATTTCGGTGTTGCCATCGTTGTTGCTTTTCTTCTTGATATTTGTTCCTGTTGTTATTTTTGTTGTTGTCATTTTTTTCGTACTCTTCGTTGTTGACGTTTTCTATTGTCATTGTTGTTGTTGTCGAGTTTGGGCGTTGTTGTTGCTGCTGCTGCTGCCGTTGCCGTTACGGCATTTTTATTGTTGTTGATGGCGAATTCATTTTCGGGCTACGAGATTTCATTGTGTGTGACTTAGCGCGAGGTCAGCCACCTTCTCTCTCACTCCAACCCCTGCCCCCCCCCCCCCCCCCCTCTGTCGCTCTCTCTCTTCCACTCTCTCCTCCCCACCTCCAGGCGACGTCGTTCTGGGCTGAAGGCTTCGCTCTCGCAAATCCATGGCGCATAAAAAGTGAGCCTTTGGAAATTTGATATTTTTCTCTTTGTTGTTGTTGTTGTTGTTGCTGTTGCTGTTGCTGTTGCTGTTGTTCTTGTATTCCTTCGGCGATGTTACCGTTGTTGTTGTTTGTGTTTCCGTGGGTTTTGCAACCGCATCTTTGATTTGAATGCTTGGCAACGCGAGCATTTATGCAAATTGCGGAATAATTTCCGGCGTCCCTCGCCGGGATGAGGGGGGAGAAAGAGACGGCGGGAGTGTGACGGAGACAGGGAGGGGGATATTAAGAGAAATAATGTTGGCGCCAAGCGGCAGGGGAGGGAATGAGAGGGAAAATGGGTTTTTTTTTTGTCCTTCAAACGATTTTCTTCCTCCTTCGTAGTTTTAGTCTCGTTCTTCCTCTTCGTCCTCCCCTCCTCCCCCTCCTCCTCCTCAACCTTATGTTCTTCTTCTTCTTCTTCATGCCGGTTTGCCTCCTTCTCCGTCCACTCTTCTTCATCGCCGGTCGTCGTCACTCAATTGTTGTCCCTTTCTCGCTTGATGTCGGGTCTTCTGCTGGCCTCGCCCTCTTCCTCTTCTTATTTTGCTTCTTCTACTTCTTCGTCCCAACCGCGTTGCGCTCAACGCGATCGCTCTCCCTTCCCTTCTCTCTCTCTCGCTCTCTCTCCCTCTCTCTCTGGATCCCGCTAATTAGCCTCGAAAATTGAGCGCATTTCGAGGCGCTTTTTCTCCCATGTCTTCATCTCTTTCCCACTCATCCCTTCCCAATCCTGCGTCCTCCCCGCCTCCTCCGAGGAGGCGCCAAAGAAAGCTGTCGGAAAAGCGCTTGGGAGCCACGAGTTTCGCGAAACTTCGGTCAACTTCCTCCATTTCGGCTGCGACTGGCGTCCTCAACTTAAGTAGGAATCGAGAGAGAGAGAGGGAGAGGGAGAGAGGGAGGGGAACGAAAGAAATAAAGAAGGACAGCGAAAGGTAGGATAGAAAAGTAGAAAAGAGATGTGAAATAACGAAAATGAAGACTTAAATAATAATAAAAAAAAACAGAAAAATACGAAAATAAATTAGTCGAAAAAATATACAACAAAAATTAATGAAAGTAGAAGAAAAGTTTGTTGAAATCTTACAAAGAAGTAAAAAGAAGAAGAAGAAGAAGAAATTAATGAAAATAGACCCAAAAAATAATTAAAAAGAGACGGCAAGAGATGCCAGCGGCCGCTGAAGTTTCGATGCGCCTGATGACGTCACGTCACGTCACGCTCTCCTCCCACTTGACAGCCTCCCCGGGGGAGGGGCGGCAATAAAAAGTTCTGACCGAAAACTACAGCGAGCAACAACAACAGGAACCACAGTGGCTGCAACTAGGACGGGAAAACATGGCAACACGGCCATTGGGCAAATAGTGCTGCCATTTGGAGGGCACTTAAAAGACACACGCCACACCGATTCTAATGACAACAACAACAACAATTACAACAACAACAACAAGAACAACATCAAATAAAACCAAAAATAGAAAACAATAAATGAAAACAAACCCAAAAACAACAACAACAATAACCAAGCAAATTCAACTGGGAATCGCCATCGAAAGCGATAGAATTAACAACAACAACAGCAACAGCAACAACAACAACAAGAAGAAGAAGGAAACTAACAGCAAAAACGTCAAGCAAACTCTGAGAGAGAGATGGCTGCATAGAGAGTGAGCCACAGCCAGGGAGAGCGAGCGAGAGAGAGCGAGAGCGAGAGCAAAGGACACGTCGTCCGGTCCGGCAGTCGGAACTTTTTGCTGGCAAAGTTTTACCCATTCCTTTGTCGGTTTCCCCTGCTTTTTGCACGAAAACTAAAAGTTCACGAACTTCTCTCCCACGACTCCTCAGCTCCTCAGTTCAGCTCTCGCTCGCTCCTTCTTCTCTCCCCGTGCTCCCGCCCTCCTCCTCCTGGGAACGTACCGAGCGATGGCCGTGTGATTCTGTAAAACCTTCCGCGGGGATTATCGTCCTTGGCCCCTGGACTTCTTCCTCCTTCCGTCTTCTTCTGCTTCCTCCGCACACGCCCGTTCACTCTCTTCGCGATCTTCATTGACTTCCACTGTTCCACTCTCCCCTCTTCACGATCTGCCGTCACCAGCCGCCGTCACACACATTCGCCGAGACCGATCAGGAGTCAAAGAGGGCGAGAGAGCGAGTCAGAGGTAAAGCCAGCGACTGACCAGCGACTGACCAGGCCTAGCGGCAACGGGGGAGAGCGAGAGGAGTGGATGAACAGCCATCGGTCGTCGGCCTCGTCGCCGAGGTCGGGTCGACGTCGTCGACGTCGTCGCCGCTGTCGTAGGTCAGAAGAGCCAGAGGTGACAAACGCAATCGCTCACGCACACTCCCGCTTTCGCATATTCCCGCATGCACCACACACACACACATTCCCACACGCTCGTCGTAGGTGGGAGAAAGGCAGCGCATTTGTTGGCATAATCCATGGCAAGGGCGGAAGAAGAAGAAGCGACTGCTGTCTTCTCTTCTCTCCCGTCTTTGTGGCCTTCTCCCAACCCAGCCATCCGTCTGTCCACACATCCGAGCTTCCGTTCTCCAACCCATTTGTCTGCTTTCGCCTTCTCCGACCCCACCGCCCTCGTCGAGTGTGCGAAATTCTGATAAAACTATAATTAAGGGATTTTCTCCAATTAATTGCGGGCTTTGAGAGAACTTTGTCTTTCCCGCGATTTCCTGAGGGTTTTTTCCTCCTCGTCTCACATTCGCTCGAACATAATTCCAAGCGAATTCCGCACCGAAGTCGTTATTCTAATAATTATGAAGGAATAAAAAATTTCACCTTTTCTCAATAAATTAATAAATATCAAATTTGGTAAATTTCACCATTATATCCTTTCATTTTACTTTCAAAATTTAAATTACATTTCGGGAAGATCCACCAGAAATATTGAAATCACTTCAATTATTCAATTCGCCTTTCTTCACTTCCTCATTTTCCTTCGGCCACTCTCCGCCTTTTGGCGACTAATGAATTTAATCTGTTTTTAAGCTCTTGATATTATAATTTTATTGGAGATGAAAATACACTTTTTTCCGCCCGCATCGTTGGCACGTTTTAATTTTCCGACTCGAAACGTTTCGCCCCAATTTGCATGATCAGTGTTGCCATCTGAGCACGAGTTGCATGCAAATGCCCACGGCTGCGGCTTGTTAGTGGTTGGGCCGGGGTGGTCGAGGGTTGCCTGAGCGGGCTGAGGGGCCGTGGGGGATTCGTTAACAATTAATTGCCATTTTACTGCTAGCCGGCGCTGCCAACGTGCATAAATTGGGCAACAATTTATATGTTTCCCCAGGAGAGCGAGCACACGAAGAAGAAGAAGAAGAAGCAACGATATGACAGCAGGAAGCACGTCGGCGAATTCTCGGAGGAGTCTCGGGTAAATTTCCCTGACTAGTTTGACTAGCGAACATTTTGAAGCAATTATTTTTATGTATAATTTGATTTGAATACTTCAGGAATTTGTGTATTAATTCATATTTTCCCACAAAAGTTACAGGACTCGTTTTTCCTAATTTTTAAAATATATATTTTGTCTATAAATTGTTTAAATTTTCAATATTATCATGGTAAAAAATCTGTTTATAAAAAAATAATTGTTATTAATAAAATAATTATTGGAATATTTTAAAAATCTTCAAATTTATTATTGTCCCATATTTTTTTAAAATTTCGTATTTTCCATATACGAATATTTCTGCAAATTTGTCAACTTTCCCAAACCCCATTCCCGGAGTCGCCACCGAGGAGTTTAGAATGAAAAACTCCCGGTAATGGAGATTTCTGTTGGTTTTTATTGCTCTGTGGGGGAAAATAAACCACTGCGAGTGGTGAAGATAATTAAACAGCCGCGATGGGTTGGCAACCCTCGTCCTCGCTCCACACTCACCGCACGTTCTCGTTCTCGTTCTCTCCCGTTCTCTCGCTCTCGTCTAGGTGGAATTTATGTGCTTTAAGATCGAGAATCTCAGATGCGATACAAAGTGGCCAGACTGACCGTTTTAAAGGCAATTAGTTGCAGGAAAAACAACATCCTTTTTTACGGAGAGGAATTTTAATTGACCGGGGGAAGGTGGGAAGGAGGGAAGGAGACAGGGATGTCGCGGGGAGGGGAACAGGGAGGTTGAAGAGGCGGCCAGGGTTGGTGAACAGGCGACCAGGCAGGTTGAAGAGGCGGCCAGGGTTGGCGGAGGTGGCCAGGGATGGTGGAGTCAAAACGGGATGGTGGAGCTAACGAAATGCAATGAATTTCCCACTCATCAACGGAGGAGGTCCGGGAGTGGAGCTCGACGGCCAGACGTAGTTTAAGATCAACTGAGGCGCAACCTTTTAAATTGTCTGAAAATGAAACACATAAAAAACTCCTCCTCCTTCGTCGCCGTCTTCGCCGGCTCATGTCGTCCTCGTCTCGTCCTCGTCGTCGTCGTCTTCGGCGGCGGTCAGGTGCGGAGGGAGCGAGAGGGAGCTCTGGTAGCGGAACCGGAAGCAAGTCGGGGAATCGAGACGGCAACGACGTCA
This sequence comes from Coelopa pilipes, assembly GCA_947389925.1. Lineage (NCBI taxonomy): Eukaryota > Metazoa > Arthropoda > Insecta > Diptera > Coelopidae > Coelopa > Coelopa pilipes. The sequence continues at coordinate 6,926,417 of OX376700.1, forward strand.
ACACCGACGACAGGTCGGGACGGAAGGCACGAGAAATCGGTCGGGGGGGGGACGGAAAGAGAGAGCGAGAGGGAAGAGGGGGAAGGGGGGAAGTTGAACAAAACTGAGTATCAGTTGGCTGGTCCCGGTGCTGTAACAGGAGGTGGCAACGCTGGCAACGAACCCATTTCAAAATTTATTATCTTCATAAAACGACACGAAAAGCAGCAGACTGTGGCGAGCGAGTGGGATGGAGGGCGGGGGAAGAGAAGAAGAGGAAGAGGACGACCAGCGTGGAAGAAAAAGATGAAGAGAAAGTGGACGGTGGAGCGGGGGCGGGTCGGGAAGGCGAAGAGTCCTGTCGGGATTCGCTCGAGGTGGCCGCAGTCGCATGGGCGGGAGGGAGCGAGAAGGCGTGGGAGGAAAGGAGGGAGAAAGTAGAAGCAGAGTCGGCGGTCGGTGGGAGGGAGGGAGACGGAAAATGGATGCCAGGGGATTTGAAATCCTGGAATATGTAACGGAAGGATGTTTTATGGCGGAAGCGTGTGGTGTTAGTTAAATTTAACCTTTGCTTTCCCCTCTCACCTCACCTCACCTCACCTCGTCTCCTCTCCGTCGCCCTGTTGCCCTCCCCCTCCCTCTCCCCCTCTGTCGCCAATCGCCCTCGCCCTGTCTCGCTGGGATTATTGTTTATTTATCGCCGTGTTGTTTCTTGTAGTTTTCCTTGTATTTTTTCTTCGAGTTTGCCCTGTGTTTGGCCTTGTGTTTTCCTTTTTTTTGCCTTGTGTTTGTTTTTGTGTTTCTTCTTATTCTTTTCTTTGTGTTTTTCCTCGCGTTTTTTCCTTGTGATTTGCTCGTGTCTTTTCTTTGTGTTCTTCTTTGTTTTATTCGCCGTGTTTTTCTTTGTCATTCGCATTCTTTGTGTTTTTTTTTTTCGTGTACTTCCTGTGTTTCTGGCTCCCGTCTGGCTCGTTTATTTATTGCATTTGTTCGCTGCTTCCGCTTCATTTACTCTCGCCCAGGACAAGCGTCAAATGGCGAGAAAAACGACAAATTTCTCCCTCTCTCGCTCTCCGCTCTCTCTTGCTCGCCGCCTTGTTGACTCCAACGAGAGTGTCAGAGGTGTGTGTGTGTGTGTGAGTGTGTGTGAGCGAAGGTACTGGTGCTGAATAAACAGAGCGAGATGGAGTCATTTTTCCCGTTGTCTGATTGCAATTAAACTCACTTGATTTGATTTTAATTCGCAATTAATTAGGTGAAAGACGGATCGGGTTGGGGCGAAAAAGAAATATAATTAGCGGGGGAAAGGGAGTCAGGCGAGAGCGAGAGCGAGAGCGAGAAGCAGAGTGACGATAACGAGGTTAATTGAAAGCTGTTAGGACGAGGCACCGAGCTGGAAGGAAGCGGAAGGACGTGGTCGCCACGAACCGGAAGGGAGGCCCGGATACGAAGACAGAAGACAGGAGCGGAGAAGACAGTGTGGAGGAAGAGAAAAATCGCTCCACTGGAAATATTCATTGCAAACTGTGCGACTGCTTTAAAAGCAAGAAATTATGCAGCAAGTTTTAATCAGCAACTTCAAGTTGATCAAATGTTTGAAGTGTTTGAAGAAAGATATGGCAAGAACAAACAAATGTTATAAACACTTATAGCGATGGAAGATGTGAGTTGTAAATTTGAAATCATAAAAATCGTAAATTATAAAATCACAATAAGAGTAACTTAAAATCCTACAAAAATACTATAAACCCATAAAGTTATAAAGAAAATATGGCACACAATAAATCGATTGACGAAGTAAAGCGGGAAGGGAAAACTGGAAAATGTGAGTGAATGGAAGTGAGTGAAGTGAATGAAAGGCGGTGGCGAAAGAGATAAGATAAGATGGATATATGTAAGCACCTGTACTCGAGATAAAAAGACAGCAATGAGTTTCGCAGCAGATAAGATAACTGCCGATGACTAATCCCCAAATGCATTTCTACCATAAACGTGGGAAATCTTTAAACCAACATTTGGAGACATTGAAAATAAATATTATTGCAATTAATGCACTTCCTCGATGTTTCCTTTCTAGATGCCAGAATCGAGATGATATGCAAATGTCGAAGAAGAAGAAGAAGAAGATGGCAAAAATGAACACTAATCAGGGCGAAGGAGAGGAGAGGGCGAAAAGGCCGATGAGATGAAGGAGGGAACGATATGGAAATCAGATTTGGTTTTCAATCGAAAATGAATTGCGGTCGCCATTAGGAGGGAGCGTGAGTGGGTGTAAAGGAGAGAGGGAGAGAGAGAGGGAGAGAGAGCTGGCATGATTTCAATTGTAAATCGGGAAAATCCTCCCCTCCCCTCCCCCTCCCCCCATTCGCCGACATTTCCAATTAATTTGGAGCCAATGAAAGTCAACCGCGCCACGCCCCCTGCCTCGCTCCCCCGATTGGCAACAACAACAACGATGAGTGAGAGGGGATTTTTCGATTTTTTCGATGCCTCCTCTTATCCCTGTATTTAATTAGAGTTGCCAACTTTGCGCCCGTTGTTGCGAAAGTTGCCAACGGTTGATGTTCACAACCGGTTGTTGTTCTCGTTGTTGTTGTTGTTGTTGTTATTTTTGTTGTTGCCGGCAACTGTGTCGTTATCCATTGTGTGTTGTTGTTATTTTTCTAGCTTCTTTTGGTTTTTTGCTTTTGTATTTTTGTTGTCGCTATTGTTGTTGTATTTTTTAGCTAATTCGCAGTCGTTCTTCGCTCTAGTAGTGTGGAAGTTGCCATTTTTGCTGTTGTCGCTGTTGTTGTTGTTGTTGACATTTCCCTGGATGTCCGAAGTTGTCAGCGAAGGATTTGCTTTAATCCCAAAGTTTACTGCGATCAGGGTTGCCGAGAGCGGGAAGGGAGCGGGGGCAGAGGGAGTCGGAGAGGTCAGGGAGTGGGCCGGAGGGAGCGAGGGAGCCCGGCAGGGGGGATCGTGTGAAAAGGGAGCTGGATGAAATGACGACAAATGAACGCCTGGTGCATTAAAAGGGATTTCGCCCGAAATGTGTGGTAGAAAATAATCCAGTAGAAATGGGAGCATTTTTTGTAAATGTTAAAATTATAAATTATAAATAAATTTAAACATGAAAATTAGCAGAAAAGATACATATTAAAAACGAATTTTTTAGTATGGGAATTGAAAGAAGTTGATGATAGGAAAAATAATGAAAAAAAAACAACAAAAAAAAAAAAGGGAAATTAGAATAAAATGCTATTAAAAATAATATAATATGAGCAAAAAAAGAGAAAAAATAAATACAACCACACAATAGTAGATGATTTGTATGGAATAATTGGGCATCAAATTTCTGAACTATAATGTAAATATTTTCGAAAATTAAACAAATAACAAATTTACACGAAAAGCACTGAAAAAAGTACTGAAAAAAGTAGTGAAAAAAGTACTTGAAGAGGTCGTAGAAGAGGAGTACAAAAATATCCTACTTACCTGAATTCGTAGAGGGAGATGGAATGAGATGGCGGGAACTCTCAACGCTCACTTCCAGTTGTTGTTTGGAAAACTTCTCCTCGACAACAATTAGACCTCGAACATTGGGCAAACTTTTAATTCTATTGCCGGAGCGCTGAGAGGAGCAAAGAGCAGTTCAGAAGCCAAGACATTTCTCAGGCGAAGCGTGCGAAGGCGGGAAAATAGAAAAGTTACGAAGAAGTTAAAAATAAAAACACATCTGAAAAAATTACAGAAACAGTTATAAAGAATCACATATATTGAAAAGAAAAATAAATAAAGTCTGAGGTGGAACATTAAAATTTCAAAGAGCTTATTAAAATTCAAGAAAATAAAAAAATTTCTCAATTTCCTCAATTATTTAAAAATGCAAATTATGGCCAATTATGGTTTTTGTTGTCAATTTAATTGCTCCATTTGGCTGAATAATTGAAAAATTTCCCTGATGAGGATTTTTATTTGGTTTCTGGCTGAAAGTCATATTAATTTGGAAACCGAGTTTTGGCAACTGCGCCGCAAACACACACGCAGGACACCGTCGTGGCGACGGGATCGCATAAATCATCCGGAAATTCCCCCGGGCCTGCGGACGACTAAACAGCCGCAAATTTAATTTCTGACCCGCCAGGCAGAAGAGCGGGACCGGCGACCGATGGACGGACGTCGGCGCTCTCTCGAGCCGGCGGAGAGCGGCAGGGCGGGGACGGAGCGAAGGCTGCTGCAGTAACTGAGAGAATGAACGGCCAGAGCGGAGTCACTTGAGCGACAGCGCCGGGGTCGAGCGGTACGGGCGGAGGGGGGAGGAGACAATTAAATATAATTTTTACAAATTAGTTGTATTGGGATAAAGTATACAAAGTAAATAACAAAAATAGAGAAATAAATAGCTAACTATTGCCAATTAAAAATAGATATAAGTACACAAAATGTGAAAATATAAAATTATTGAAATGCAACATAAATATTTCATCCGATTGAAGGACGCCGCGCACCAGAGCATCCAGAATAATGCGAGAAGCCAATAAAACTGCATTCGGAGGCATTCGAGAAACGCGCGCGAGCATTTATTTGAAAATTGCCTCGAATTAGGAGCGCAAATTTAAGTGCTGCCGATTCCGAGGCGCCGATTCCGAGGCCGCTGGGTCAGCGACGGCTGCACGTGACACCGGAGAGCGCGGCCGGCTGCGTGAGGGAGCGAGGGGTGAGCGAGAGTCGCGGCGAGTGGGCGAGGAGAGCCGTTCGGAGAGCGGGGGAGAGTGTGGGACGTGGGCCTGGAGCCCAGCGCGTGTGTGGGAGCGAGAGGCAGGAGACGCCGCCGAGCGTGTGAGCCTGTGTGTGTGTGTGTGGTATTGAAATTTATCGCGCTCAATTTTTCGGCATATAAATGTATTTTACAAAAATTCGTCCGACTGCGGATAAATTGCAGCCTTCTTTCCCGGCCGCCGACATAAATCGCGTCGGATGGAGGGAGTGCCAGAGGCAGAGGCAGAGGGAGAGGCGACGACGTGCGGCGGCCGCGGCTCGTGTTCGGCGCTCGGCCCCAGAGACGAGGACGCCATGTCGGCTCCGAACCCCTGCCTCATGCCCTCTCTTTCGGGGCGAAGGAGGGGTGTGGGAGAAAGGGACGAATTCGTGCTCCATGAAGAGACGATGCATTCGGGCCTTTGTGCCGAGGGAGGGCGGCGGAGAGGGGGCGAGCCGGGGCGAGCGTTCGTTCGCGTGTGGGAGCGAGACGGAATCTCCCCAGAAACCACTTGCTTCATCTCAGGCAGCCGCAGCCACGTTAATTTCGGCAACGACATCATCGTCCTCCAGTCCGCGAACTCATCACCGTCGTGTCAACGTCAACCGGCCCTTCATCATCATCATCAACTTCAACATCATCGCCATCGCCATCGTCACCCACTCCAACATCGTCCGCTCCTTTACCAACAAGCCAAGAGTCTCCCGGTCGCTCGCTGCTCCTCCCTTCTTCTTCTTCTTCCTCCTCCCTTGCCTTGACTTCGCCTCCTGTCGGCCGCCTTCACCTCCCATAAATGTTTTCCCATCTCATTTGGCTTGACTTCTCACTGCATTAACCCATTTTTGTCTCTCCCTCTCTCTCCCTCTCTCTCTGCCTCGCTCTCCAGCACTGGCTGAGCTCTTGAGCCCTTGCATTTCCCCCTGTCCCCCTCTCGCTCGCCCCACGCGACTCCACACGCTCTGCCCGTCTCCCTCTCTCCGTCGCCTCTGTCGCCTGCGCATTCCATAGCGCAATAAAAAATTTGATAATAAAAAGTAATGTTTGTCACGATCTGGCAGCACGGTTGGTCGCTCGTCGCTCGTCGCTGGGTCGTCGCCCGACGCCCTGCAGTGGGTTCTGGCGCCCGCGAGAAGGACTGCGAAAAAACCCTCTTGAGAAAGAAAAATCCCCGAGAAAAAAGTCATAAAACTATATGAAAAGGAATTTCCTTCTGGAACACGTGAGAAAATTTCCTTCTCTGGGATTTCTGAGCGAATTTCCTTCTTTGGGAAAGTATGAGGGAATTTCCTTGTTTCGCTTAAGTGAGGAAATTTTCATTTCTCGGGATTTATGTGTGAATTTCCCTCTTCTGGGATGTGCGAAGGAATTCCTTCTCTGGGGAATTTTGAGGGAATTTCTGTCTGGTTCGGCTTCGGCCGACCGAACATTTTTTCGCCTCACTCTTGTTCTTATTCTCCTCAGTCTCTTTCTTATTTCATCCCCATGTTTATTGTGGCTCCTGCTGTGGTCTTCATTCTGGATCCTCTTCATTCCTCTTCATTCCTCCTCATTCCTTTCTCGCATTTTTGTTTCTGGTGCTGGGTCTTGTTCTCGATCTTCTCCTTCGTTCTTTTTCCTGCCCTCCCTTCTTCTCGCTGTCCCTCCCTCAGTCCTGTCACCTCCATCACTTTCCATCGCCTCAATGTGACTTTATCCCTATTTTGGCTCCCGTTTGTTCTCCTCCGTCCTCCCTTCCTCGTTGTCTTCTTCTCTCCCTCCTTCTTCTCCTTCTCCTTCAATTTCGCCTTGTTCTCCCCTCTTCTTTCCCTATCTTTTCTTCTTCTTCTTCTACGCCATCGGCTTCCGAAAGAGGATTTCACTGTGTTGTTGTTGTTGTTGTTGTTGTTGGATTCTCCCGTTGTTCGTGCCTTGTTCTTCTTCTCGTTCTTTCGCGCGGTGTTGTTTTATTGCTGTTGTTGTTCCCTGTATTTGGTGTTGCTTTTTTTCTTGTTTGGCTTTGTTGTTTGTCTTTGTTGTTTTTGTTGTTTTTTGTTGTTGCTTCAATTCCGGTCTCGGAAAGGGAAATATTTATGAGATTGTATTTTGTGATTTTCTTGCGGAGTGCAGGAGTGACGAAGAACGAGATAAAACCAAGAGGAGGGAGCGAGAGAGAGAGAGAGAGAGAAGGTCGGAGCGTGTAGGCCGGGCGTGAGCGAGACGGCGCTAGCGATGGTTGCGTCTCGTGTGCTGCACTTGCTCAAATCACTCTGCAGTTGGTGGACGTGCGCTCAAACAGAGTTGCCAACTGGGCGCAAAAAGACTGCGAAATTTGCAAAAAAGACTCAACAATCGAAAGCGAACAAAATGAAGCAAATAATTAAAGAAAACATGAGAATGAAATAATTGAAAACAAGCAATAAAAAATGACAAAATAATACTAAATTAAATGAATAGTAAATGAAATTTTGGAAAATAAAATGAGGAAAGATAGCAAACAACTTTTTTAAAATTTGAAAACAATTTAAATGGAATTCATTGCTGAATAAAGGCATTATAAAAAACTGATGAAGAAAAAAAGGAATAATAATAGTGAAATAAAAATGCAACCAAAATTTTTATATATATTAATCTCCATATTTTTTAATCTTTTACTAATATTTGTTTACCTTTTTGATAGCAGAAATTTGCACCTTTCTAAAATTACATTGTTGTAAATAAAATAGAACTAATTGTTGTTCCCTATAATTCTCCCTAGTAATTTATTATTATCGTATAATTCTGAATTTCAGTATTTTACAAGCAGTTGTTTTCCCTCTCATTTTTATCATTTCTCTGCCTTGCTTCCTCCTTCTCCCTTGCTTTGTACGCTTCATTTAGAAAGAAAAACGAAGAAAAAACTCTTGTTCTAATTCCGCATTCCTCTCTCTCTCTCTCTCTCTCTCACTCCACTTTTTAGTTTCCATCGATTTTTCTCTTCTTTCCATATCTCTGGCGCCCTCTTTCTCTCCCTGCGCCCCTCTCGCTCTCTCTCTCTCTCTGTCCCCCTCTCTCCTCCTCTCCTCCCCTTCAATAGTTTCTGCTCCAGCGAGCTCCTCGGTTGATCGCGTGGCCCGCGGTGCCGCCACCCAGGATCCACATCGCTGTTGTTGTAGTGGTGGTTGTTGTTGTTGTTGTTGTTGCTTCATACACCTTTCTCCATCTCCGTCTTCTCTCGTTTCCACTCCCATGTGTCAACCTTTTAACTCGCTTAAGCTGAACCGAATCCTCTCCTCTTCCACCTCCTCCCTCTCCCCTTTCTCTTCTACCCGTTGTCCTCCCCTCCCCTCCTCACCCCCCCCCCCATTCCTTCGCCCTTCATCGTGTTGTTGTCTTGGGACTTTTTTACTTGAAGTCCGGCAGCTTCCGGTTCACATGCACTTAATTGACTGCTCACACACACAAACACACCTACACACAACACACCTGGTTGGGTGGGAGGATCGAGGATCCATAAACACACACACACACACACACACACACTCACACTCACTCCCACTCACACACGAGCACGTCGACCACCCTGTTGTCGCCGACACGATGACATCCATTAGAGCCGAAGCAGGCGCCGGAGCCGGAGCTGGGGCTGAGGCTCCAGCGGGACAAGGTGGCAACACCTGGAGGCTCTGCCGGGAACAAGAAGAAGAGGGGCGTTGGGGGGGGGGGGTGAGAAGAGAACAGGGGAAGAGAAACTCCCGAGGCCGGAGACGAGGAATCAACACTGAGGGAGAGGAGAACGAGGAGGAGCCGAAGAAGAAGTCGAAGAAGAAGCAGAACAAGACGAAGGGGTCGACGAAGAAGAAGGAGGGGGAGAAAAGCGGATGGCAGAGGAGGCAGAGAAGGGGAGACGATTTGAAAATCCTTCGATGCGATGGCGCACGATTGAGAATGGTGTGCAGATGTTTGTTGTTGTTGTTGTTGTCGCTGTGGTTACTGTTATTGTCGTTGTTGTAGTTATCTTGTTGTCGTCGTCTTTGTTGTTGTTGTTGTTGTTGTTGTTGTCGTTGTCTTAATGGCTTGTCATCATTCATCGACACGTCTCGATCGGACCAGAGCCGATAAACTAATGACAACGACGATTGCAGCAACAATGACAACAACAACAACAATGACAACAACAAAAATAGCAACAACAACAACGAGAACAACGTCCTCGACGAGAACAAAACAACGACAATGTGCCTGAGGAAGAAAAGAGAGGGAGAGAGAGGGCGAGAAAAAATGCAAATAAATTCAAGAGCAACAACAACGAAAATTGATCTCAATTACAAGGACTGCAATTAGGGCGACGACAACAACAACAACAACAACAGCAACAGCAATTGTAATAAACTTCGATAACATCAAATTCAATTAGGACGGAGATGAACAAGAACAAGCAAGAGCAGCGGGACACAGCTCACTACAACAACAACAGCAACAACAACCAGAGAAATTACAACAATCTGTAAATGACAACAACAACAACAATCAGGAAACTACAACAACAACGTTGACATGGAAACTCGTGTCCACTCGGAGTCGAACATGGAAAAATTCTCGATTTCCTCCCAACCGAAAAAACACAAGAGAAACGTAAAAAAGTGAAAATTCAATTCAATTAAAAACTTTCAAAAAAAAGAACAAAATTATAAAAATATATTTTTTCCGCTCAAACAACTTCAATTGGAGAATTATTATTGGTGAAAATTATAATTGGAAATATAAGAAAATAAGAGTGAGAGAAAAAATATTACGAAGGTAATAATTAATAATAAATAAAAAATGGAATTTAATTTGAAAGTATTTATGTTTTATTAAACTGAGATGTAATTAGTCATATATTTTCAAAATAAATAAAGAAATATGTAAAAAACTAATAGAAAAAAGATTCTGTAATTCGTATTTAAAAACCCAAAAATACAGAGTAAAATGCAAACATATTATAATTAAATTATTGAATTAAAAAATACTGCAAATAATTGATGAAAAAAAAGGTTCGAATAAAATTACAAAACCCGATTGATATGAAAAAATCATCGGAGTTTTTGTAGAAGAAAAATTAAAAATAGCATATAAATTCAGTCGATATAAAAAAATGTTTAAAATATTTTTTGACCCAATTGTCAATGATTTTATTGAAAGGAAAATTTCCAAGCATTCGGAAGGAGTGAAAGAAGAACAACAACAACAACAGAATGGCAGGATATAAATTACAAGTGGAAACAATGTCGATGTATTGTGTTTAATATTTTTTAAACATTTGTTTTTTTGTAGCGGAAGAAATTCAAAAAAATTAGCGTTGAGTTTTTTCCGTGTTTTCCCGCGAGGGAATCGAAATGACTTCCAATAACGGAATTTATGGCTTTTGTAAAACAGCAACCCAACAACAACAACAACTAGAAAGCAGGGTATGCTGTGAAAACAACAACAACGCGTTCGCAATCGATCGAAGCAAAAGCGCGAGTGCGGCTGAAGCCGAAGCGACACAGGAGGAGGGAGAGGGGGAGAACAACAACAATAACAACAATTTGAACAACAACAGCAAGATTGACAAAAATAACAACAACAACAATAAGGGCTGCCCCAGAAACAAACAAAAACAAAACAAAAACGCATTTCCTCGAATGAATTCGCGAACGACTTCAATAAAAGTCCGGCAACATTGTGGCATAAGACAACAACACTGAAGACAGCAACAACATGATGAACAACAATTAAAATTACAACAACAATAACAACAACAGCAACAACAAGCAAATTACCCTGCGAACAAGGAAGGGAACAAGAGAGAGAAAACAAATGAAAAAGGGGACAAAACCAACAGCAGCGAAATTGACACCGGCAACAACAACAACAACAACAAGAACAAAATGCTATGCGAGAGTGAGAACCATAAAAGAACAACAACAACAATAATGGCTACAACAACAACATGAAGACCCCTGCCGACGAATGCGTGCGGCCGGGGAGCGAAAAAAACGAATCAAAAAAATCGCCACATACTTTTAGGCCGCCGGGTCTCGCCTCTCACGGGATGCTGGAGAAGGTGAAGAAGAGTGAAGAGAGTTGAAGAGACGACTGAAGAGAGAAGAAAAAATCGACTCAAGGAAGCGTGGGGAAAAGGTTAATTAAGAGGAACGAAAAGTCAGCAATTTAAAATAATGGGAAGACGAAGGCGCGAGTGTGAAGGAGAGAGGGAGCGAGTGTGGGAGAGGTAGTGGGAAGAGAGCCAGAATATTCATAATGAGAATATGAACAAAAAATAAAAGAAATAATAGTATGAGAAACAATAAAACAAAAACCAGGTAGTAAAATAAAAAATATTACAAAAATAATAAAAGTAAAAACATCAAATAAAGATAATGAATATATAAAATAACAAAGAAAGAGAATGAAAGTAATAATTAAAAATGTTATTGATAAAAGAATAAATAGAAATTGGAAATTGGAAAAAACTGGAAATTGAAAATAAAAATATGGTATCAAAGTATATGAAAGTAAAAGAAATTAAAAAGACAAATAAAATAAAAATAATATTTGATACAAGATTTACGACGATTATATGGTAGTTGTTGAATTAAAATAAATCATTTTTTACATTAAAAAACCTAAATAAATCCAAATTTAATAAATCGTAAAGTGGAATAAAAATTATTTAATTTCCAAAAGGACGAAAATAAAAACACCAAAATTAGCAAAATCCAGCAGAAATCAAGGGAAAAGAAAGCTTTATGAAATCGACTACAACAACAACAACAATAATCCACGCGCCCAAACTTAACTAGGACGAAAATTCCCCCACATCCCCCGAGGGAGGAACAAAAAACCCAAAACAAACAAAAACAAAAACAACAACGACAACGAAAAATCCCGAAGGGACGAAAAACAGCTGCAGGTGAATTTTTATGACCGCCGTTTCTTCCGCTCGCCGCTCGCCGCTCGCCAATGAATAAATAAACGCGCACACATGGACGAGCGGGAGCGCGCGCACACACACACGCACACTGGCGACCGCAGACTCGTGCTCAGCGAGACGTCGGCGAGGAGGGCGAGCGAGAGAGGGAGGGAGTGATTGGAGAGGGCAGAAACAGGAGG
>OX376700.1:6938431-7203532 GCA_947389925.1 Coelopa pilipes
TTCGAAAACGACAAGTTGTTGATTGCGAAAATTGAAAATTCTCGCTTTGTTCTGGACATTCAGACAATCAAAAATATTTCCAAAATATTATATAAATATATTAAAAATATTAATTAAAAATACATGCATAACACTTAAAAATAATAAACCCAAATTAAAAAAAAATTTAAATACATCAGTTTCTTCAATTTCCATTAGTCTGTTTTACTCTTTTAACTGAAATAATTTTGTTAAATATTTTTCTCATCCTTAAAAATATCTTTTTTGACTTTTCATTTCCGTTCATCCTTCCATTTTGTTTTTACATTATTTTGTTTTATTATTTCATTATAAATTTTACGACTTTGCTAGAATTAAATATTTGTGTAATGTTTTTGAATAAAATAAATATTTTCAAAAAATCCCTTTTATCTTTAAACTCATTTTAAACGGCAGTCTGCTTTAGTTCTTAAGACATTTTTAACGTTACGGTGAATTGCTTTTTTTGTAAAATATGATAGGTTTTTCATTACAAATTAGTGTGCTTTTAAAATACAACTTCAGTGCTGTGTTTTTCCACATTGTACTTAGTTTGGTCTTTCTCACAAAAAAAAAAAAAAAACAAAACTTCTTCTTGGCCAGACCAACCTCGTCGTTCGCTCCTCCTCCGTCCCCCCCTCCCCCTTCTCCCTTCCCCACCCCTCCTCGTCTTCCTCGCCCTCGCCCCCTGCTCGGCCCAGCGCGTGGTCGCCAAATCGAGTCCCGATTGATTTCGCATCATCGGAGGCCGTCGACGGTGGCCGCAAATGGCGCTGCACAACAACAACAACAACAACAACAACAACAGCAACACTACGACAACAAAAGCATGCACGATGACGATAGCAACAACAACGATGGTGGCAAGCGAAAACCAACAACAACAACAACAAAGAACAAACACGAATGCGACACGAACGCATGTCGCTGCCAATTGAAGCTGCGAACAACAACAACAACAACAACAAAAACCATAAAGCGAATGACGAGAATGGCAACAATGGCAAGTGCCACAACAACAACAACAACAAGGACGACCACAACAACAAGAAGATGTCATCAATCAAACGGAGACGATCGAGCAGCAAAGCGAAGTGAAATCAAATCAAATCAAATGAAATGAAATGGGATGGAAGACGCTTCCTGTTGTTGTTGTTGTGTTAGTGTTAGTGTCAATTGTTGTTGTTGTTTTTTACCACCGCCGACGCTGTCGTTTTCCTGTGTTGTTGTTGTTGTTTTTGTTGTTGCCCAAGTTGTCGCCGCCGCCGGCGATTTTGCGGCGGTTTCTCTTTGTTGTTTTTGCTTCTCCTCGCGCCGACGCTGAAGCTGAGGCGACTCGCGCCGCTTTCGAGGGGGGTGCAGAAGAGGAAGAAGAAGAGAGGTGCTGAAGTCATCGGAGGCGAAAGAGAGGGAGCGAAAGAGAGGGGGAGCGGGTGGAGAAGTCGGCGAAGATTGAGACAGGATCCTGTTTTCCGCACCAGAGAAGCGAGCGAAAGAGAGCAGGAAAGAGGGAGAGGGAGAGGGGGGAGAAAGAAGAAGAGGGAAAGAGAGAGAGAGGGGAAGGGGGGGGGGCGAAAGAGAGCGAGCAAGAAATTTAAGGAGCGGCAGAAGCCGCGGACTGAAGACCAGGTGAAACTCGCAGCAACGACTGCGGATGGCGAAGCCGAAGAATTGGAAGCGACCGAGGCAACAGCAGCAACAACAAAACAACAACAAAAACACCTAACAACAACAACAAAAACGCAAAAAAACAACTACAAAAACGCAAAAAAACAACGACAACAAAACCCATAAAAACGACAATGTTAAAAAAAACAATCCAAGGATCAGCAATCGAAACAACCACAACAACAACAACAACAACAAGCATCCGCCTGGAACATTTTCTTTTCGCAGTAATGCAACAACAACAACAACACGAACAATATCGACACCAACGACAACAATTGCCAAAACAACAACAACAACAACAACAACATGTTCGTTTTTAATACGAAAAAACCACGATCTGTTTCTCTTTCCCTTTCGCTCCCACGCCCTGACTCCGTGGACCCCTCTCTCTCTCCGCCTCTCTCTCTCCCCCGTCTCTCTCTCTCTGTCGCTCACTCTCACTCTCTCTGTCTCTGTCTGTCTCTCCCGCTCGCTCTCTTCGCTCCTCTTTCTCCCTCATTCCTTGGCCAACCGCGGACCGACCTTTGGCGGTTCTCGGCTCTCCTTCTCTTTCTCACCTCCCTCCTCCTCCCGTCTCCTTCCCTTTCCTCACCCCCCCGCAGTTCCTTCGCCTTTGCTTCTTCGTCTTCTTCTTCTGCTTCTTCCCGCCGCATTTCCTCGCCTTCGCCATCTCGTTCTCCACCTGAAGCCGGTCGCTCGCTTTGTTTTGCTCCGGCTCTTCTGGTTCTGCTTCTTCTTCGTCTCCTGCTTCTTCTTGTTCTTCTTAAGCTACTTCTCCTGCTTGTTCTTCTTCGGCTTCTGCTTCTTCTCCTGCTTGTTCAGCTTCTGCTCCTTCTTCTTCTTCTTCTTGTTGGTCTTCAGCTCCCTCTGCTGCTTGTTCTTGTTCTCCTCCTCCTTCTTGTTCTTCACTTTGTTTATTTTCTGCTTCTTATTCATTTTCTTCTTCTTCTTCTCCCTAATGTTCTATTCCCGCTTGTTGTTGTTGTTGTTGCTGCGTTCGGTACTTTTTTTGCTTTTCGTCCACGCTCCCCCCCTCCCTCCTCCCTCCCCCTCTCCCTTTTCATCACTCGTCGCTCTCGTTCTCGATTTCCGACAACGATCGGTGGGAGTTCGGCTCATTTGTAACGACGTTGTTGTTGTCGGTGTGGTTGTTGTTATTTCTGTTGTCGTGGTTGTTGTTGTTGTTGTTGTTGTTGTTCTGTAGCACGCATGCCGCCATTTTTCAACGGCCTTCGCAACCGATGTAAACTTGAGGTAGGACAAGGGCGAGAACAGGAATTTCGCAGGAGGGAGGGAGTGAGGCAGAGAGGGAGCGAGAGGGAGGGAGAGAGAGCATGAGCGACAGACTGATTGCGAGGGAGGGGAGCAGCCAGGGGGAGGCCGCGTGGTGAGTTCGACATGGCGTGAGTGGTGAAAAGAGAGACCGACGAAGGGTCGCGAAAGCGCGACGGAGGAAGGGCAGAAATCGGAGAGGGGGGTGAGAGCGAGAGAGAGAGAGTGGGAGAAGGCAGCTCCTGAAGGACACCGGAAAGGGAACCGGTGGAAGCGAATGAAGGGACGAAAGGAAAGCGTTCAAAGGCAAGAAAAAACAGACCGAGGAAAGCCAAGAAAAATCCGCGAGACCGGCAGCGAAAACTCCCACCAAACGGCAACAACAAACACAACAACAACACAACAACAACAAACGACCGCGAAAGCAACAACAAAAACAGCGATAACAAAACCAAACAAGAGGCGAAAGGAAAGAAAGGCCGGAGAGAGCGGCAACAACAACAACAAGAAAAAACAGACAATTGCAACGATGCCAAATAGGAATTGCAACAACAACAATAACAATAACAACAACAACAACATCGAAAACGTGCTCCGCCGGCCGCCTGACGGATGGCGGCGGCGGCTTCGGTTTCGGCCTCGGCTCGGCTCGTGGTGAAAACCTCGTCCAGCTGGGGGAAAAGTGGAAAAACTCGTGCTCGCTTCTGTCTCGCTCTCGCTCTCACTCTCACTCCCGCTGCCCCACCCCAGCGCCGGCGTCTGCACAGCCGACGAGGTCTGCACGCGGCAGGCGAAGAAGAACAAGAGCCTGCAGAAGCAGCGACGGCGGCAGCGAATTTTCTTCTTCTCGATTCAATTTCAGTCCTCGCACGATGCTGCGAATCAGTTTCGTTTCAGACCTCGTCGCGTGCGAACGGCCGACGTGAGCGAACGAAAGGCGAGCGAGCGAGCGAGTGAAGCGAGAAACGAGCGCAGGAACGAGTCGAGCAGTCGGGTTTGGCGAGCAAACGCAAGAACAACGAACGAGCGGCCGCTGGAAGAACGCGAGCTCTTGTCGTAGGTCGTCGTGCGTGGTTGGTAGCGCTGTCTCGCTCCCACTCCCACACCCCGAGTGAGGAACGAGTGCATCTCAAGTGCAATAGAAACAATTAGAATTAAAACCAACAACAACAAAACACCAAAAGCACAACATTTTAATTGAAAGCAAATAAAAATGTGACGAAACATGAAGTTGAAAACAATAGACAAAAATAATTAAAAAAATAATTATTTTTAAATACAATCTGAAGAAACATAAAAAGCACAAAAAATAATAATAGAATTAAAAAACGAAAAATAATAACTAAAATAAAACAATACAACAACAATTTGCATTTGCAGCCAATTTCCAGCAAGAAACTCAACCTGAATTTGTATGAATTGCGGCAATTGCAGGTAATTACAACAACCACCTCCAAATAATTACAACAATAACTGCATTCGAATTACAACAACAGCAGCCACAACAGGCCAATTACAATTACAACAACGAAAGCAAAAGCAAAAACAAGGCGAAAGTTTTGTGGTTTCGTTCACTAATTTGTATTTGCTTTTGTTTTCGTTTTCCTATTTGTTTTCGTTCCTATTTGTTTGGCTCAATCGGCGGTTGTTGTTGTTGTTGTTGTCTTTTCATTTTTTGTTCTTCTTGCCAGACGGAATTTTGGCGCCAATCGCGCGATCTTCGCCTGGGCGAATTCGCTTGCGGTTTGTTTTCGCCGCTGACACTTGTTTGACGTCATTTTGACATAATATCCCGGAATTTTGGGGACATTTGCGGGATTTTCCGGCTTCAGAGGGATTTCCAAATATTTGAGGATTTTTTTATTTTGTGATTTTCAGTGTTTGTGGGACTTTTGTCTAATTCGCTGAGATTTTTTAGAGCTTCGTGTGCTTCAGATTCATTCTCTAGAATTTTGTGATTTGGTGATTTTCCTGCCCTGGCGATTGCTGTCAATGCCTCATTCAATCAATCAGCGAAATCTGCGTCAAAAAATCTGACGGAATCGGAACCGTCTTCAAATCAAATCTGCGAATTTGCGCCGACCCGACCCGACTCGACTCGACTCTGTCTCGACCTTTGCACACTCAATTTTCACCCCCACCCCCCTCTCTCCCTGTCTCCCTCTATCGCTCTCTATATTCATCCCCGCCTCCCTCGAGTTCGCCGTCTTGCTGTCTCGCTCCTGCCCTCCGGCCGGCGATCATTTATAATTTATGAAATCAATCTTCGACGTCTCTCGACGACGGCGACGGCGACGGCTCGGCTCGGCTCGGCTGCGGTTCAAAGGCCGAGGGCCGGGTTCGGGGTCCGAGAGGCGGGGCTCGAGTGGGGTTCGATCGACCCGAACCCGCATCATCAGCTGCCCCCGTGGCCGGCGGTGGGACTGGTCGCGGGTTCTGGATGCCAGGGCCAGGAGGAGGACGCGGAGGAGGAGGACGAGGAGGAGGTGGAGGACGAGGTCGCAGGCGCTGGTCGGGCTTCGGTTTGGCCACGCATCATTAGTCAGGAGGGGACGACGTGGCCCGAAAGCGAGCAGGAGGAAGGAAAGAAACGATAAATTCAATAGCCAGAAGTGTAAAAAGAATGTTAAAAATATCGAAATTCCAAGAATTGCGAATTTGCAAAGATGGAAACCAGAAGAAACAAAAGGAAGAAAAATAAAAAAACAAGAATACCAAAACGAAAAAAAAACGTGCAGAAAAGCACAACACACCAAGAACACAATCAAAAAAATTCAATACACAAATATATAAATTACAAAAATGCCAAATTAAATATAAAGTTATTAAAATTGCCATTGATAAAATACAAAATTTACATAAATATAAAAATGGCAAAATAAAGGCAAAATTACCAAGAAAGCATAAAAATTGCTAAATAAAATAAAAAAAAAGAAACCCAAATGGACAGCAGGAGACTCTGGAGAAAGAGTGAAGAATAAAATAAATCAGGCAAGAGAAAAAATTGAAAGCTCGACACGAAGCAATCAAAACAAATTATAAAAAAAAGCACCAGAGGAAAATCCCCAGGCCAAAAGAAAAACAAAAGGGAGTTCGAAAGGAAGCAGAAGAAGTTCCGAAACAACAACGTGAGAGCGAGAGGGAAAAAATGCACAAACAAAACAACAACGAAATCGAGGCAAACAAAGGCGAAAAACGAAGACAAGAAACCGAAGTTCGGCCATAAATAAGTGGAGAAAACACGGGGATGGCGGAAGTTAAAGGATTTCACACGCTCACTCACACGCACACACACACGCACACACACATGCACACACACCCTCGCATCCGCCGCAGGAACCATTTTTCTTGAGCACATTCGACCAACCCGTGTGGGAGAGAGAGGAGGAAGGGGGAGGAGGACGGGAAGCCGGGCGAAAATAAACAAAAACACGGCAAGATAAATGAAGGGGCCGTTGGCGAGGAAGAGAGAGAGAGAGAGAGAGAGAGAGAGAATCGCACGGAGAACCAGCAGATAGTGGAATAAAAAACGACAATAAAAGGCTATGAAGAAAAGTAAGAAAGTGCGAGAGATAAAGATAAAAGAAATTTGGGCAAATCGGAAGAAAAGAAATTCTAGGAAAATAAGTAAGACAAGAGAGGATCAAGTAAGAGAAGAAGGAAGCATAAGAAAAAACTCAGAGAAATAAGAAAAGATGAGACAAATAAGGAAAGATGAGAAAATAAGGAAAAAGGAGTAAAATAAGGAAAAAAAAATATATAATGAGCAATATAAGATAAAACGAGAGAATGAAAAATTGCATAAATAAGAAACGCACCAAAGTGCGATAGAAAATTGCAGGAAAAATGGAAAAAAAATTGGAAATTTGAGAAAAATTAGAAAACCGCAAATAGAAAGGATTGAACAATAGAAAAGTGAAACAAAAGAGACAAATATACGAAACGTGCAACAAACAAGAAGAAGAAGAAAAGCAAGAAAAATTAGAATAATAAAAAATAGGAACCCTAAAAAAACAATTAAAATCAAAAAATTCTATTCAAAAAAATTCTATTAAAATTCAAAAATTCAATTCACAAAATTTTAATTCAAAAATTTCAATTCAAAAAGTTAAAACTGAAATAATTGAAATTAAAAAATTTCAATTCCAAAAATATTCAATTCACAAAATTTTAATTCAAACATTACAATGCAAAAATTAAAATTGAAAAAATTAAAATTAAAAAATTTCAATTCCAAAAATTAAAATTGAAATTCAAAAAATTCAATTCAAAAATTGAAATTCTAAAATAATAAATTCAATTCAAAAATTAAAATTCAAAAACTATCGCTAAATAAAAACAAAAAAAATTAAAATGAATTGCGAAAGACAGACTGGGAAATCACGTTAAACTAATAAAAAAGAGGTTTAGAAGAACAGATAGGAGAAAACATGCCGAGAAGGAGGTTGAGAGAAGGAGAAAGAGCGATGCAGAGGAGGTGGAAGAGAGAAGAGGAAGGGAAGGGGTTCGGGAAACAAAGCAGGAAGATTATAAAATAAAACAATAAAGATAAAATGCAATTTCGACGGCGGGATCGCGGCCGTCGACCGACCAGTGACAACTGACACTCACACACACCCACACACGCACACAGACACAGGGCAGGGCTGGCAGCTGTCACACGAACACACACACACACACACACAGACGAACACGAGCTCTGCCGCATTCTCGCTCTCATGATGAACTCTTTGAAGCGTTGTCAGAACCATGGACAGGCGCCGTCATTAGCTTGGACACAGACGGTTGTTGTTGTTGTAGAACTAGTTGTTGTAGGACTTGTTGTTGTAGGACTTGTTGTTGTTGTAGAAATTCTCGCTGTTCCTGCCGTTCGCCCGACTCGGTGTCGCCGCGAGTCGGGCGAACGAGGCTGACGGGCGACGAGCGACGAGCGACGAAGTCACACGGACAGAAGCTCGCCACACACACACACACACACACACGCCGGCCCTCGCCAGAGCACGTCGTTGACACACACCCTCGCACACACACACACACACAGACGCCACATCAAATTCATATATAACTGTAGAGCGATAGTCGGATGTTCCACGTTTTCCACTTGGCGTCGTCGCCGGGCTCCGGGCTCCGGCCTCCGAGGGCGGGATCCGTGAACTCCTTCCGCTGGCCGTCGCCCCCTCGTCCTCTCCACTCACTCCCTGTCCCTTTCCCTCTCTGTCGCTCTCGCCCCGTTCCCTCCCAGTCCTTCATTTCCAACTCCGTCATTCAGACAAATCTCGTTCGTCCAAGCGTATTTTTTTATCTGCACATTGTTTTCATATTCCGCCTTTGATTTCATTAAAATCGCCGTCCTCTATTTTTATTTTTCATTTTCATTGCATTAACTCTGCTCTATTCGAACACTTCATTGTATTTAATTTTGAAATAATTCAATTTTACTTATTAATAATTAATTATTACGACTTGGGTTTATTGCATAAATGCCTTCACATTAAATTGAATGATTTTATTTAATTTAGTTGTAGTGAATTTGATTTGTTTTCATTCATTTAAGCAATTTATTTAGTGAAATACAAAAAACTTCGTCGTGTTTGATTTGATTTAATTCTACTAATTTAATTTCAATTCAATAAGTTTTATTTGCAATTCATTTTTTTAATTTCACATTGTTTTATTAATTTTATTTTAACATATTGCATTTAATTGAAATCCGTTTATTTCACTTCAAATTCATTTTATTTAATTTCATCTCAACTAATTTAATTTTCCCTTCATCTTAATTTTTATAAGTTTAATTTCATTAATTTGTCTTATTTTAATTCTACAATACTTTAATTCACTTTTATTAATTTTATTTATTTTAATTAATTGCATTTTATTTATTTACAATTAGTTAACTTTATTTTATTTTCTTTATATTTGATTTCATTCATTCCATTTTATTTTGTTGCATTGCATCAGAATAGCGAATTATAAATAAATTTTAATTCCGTCCTTTCGACCCATTTCCATCTCTTTCACACTATGTTTGCATAAAACATCATCGATGCATTCCTTTTTTGTATTTATATTCATGCATAAAATTTTCATTAATCTCACTTTTAACTATTCTGTTGTGCTTATTTTATTTCACTTTACTTCTTTTATTTATTTATTTCATTATTCTTATATAATTTTATTTAACACTTTCGCTACCTCTCTACCTCTACCTCAATTTATATTTCGGCTACTTTTAATTAAATTCTTAGGCCTTGTGCTTTTGGTGCGATTTTTATTTCCATTTTTCCACCACGATTCCTACTGCCATTTTTTACTACGATTTTTTGACTGCGATTTCCACTGCAAATTTTTCACTTCTTCATTTTTCTCACCCCGATCTTTGGCTGCTCTCCCCTTTTGGGGTTCTCGGTGACCACGATTTGCCGTTTGCTCCCTATTTGTACTCCCATTTTTACTGCCCATTTTGCTCCCCATTCGACGCCCTTTTTATGCACTGCCCTGGTCGCCGCTCCCTTTCCGGGTTTGCTCCAATTTCTGACGCTCCCGATTCTCCCATCGCCCAGTCGGTGCCATCATAAATGCCGTAGATTTTCCGGCGTTTTCCCACTGCGTTTTTTCTCCCCCATCCCCGCGCAAGGGCATGGATTCATTTAAAAATAATCGAAAAAAATAATAAAAATAGTCGAAGAAAAGTTGTTGAAAAAATGAAAATGTTTGGCGGAAACACAAAACGGGTGGAAAAATTAAAAACGCCGGAAAAAATAAATAAAGCAGTGGCTCAAAGGCTCCGTCCGAGCGATTAAAAATGCAAAATTAATTTCGCTCGCTTCCCCCTCATCCCTTCCCTTCATGGCTTCCCCCGTTCCCCACCCTCGCCCTCGTCCTGCGCCGCAACCAAATGTCATTCACTCAACTCCCTTTCACGTCGCCTTTATTCCTTATTCCATCCTATTAAATCTGAATTGGACATTTTTAATCCCTTTTAGTGAAAATGTGGGCGGTCGTGGAGAATGTATTGTATAATAATTTTTTTTGCTAAATTTTTAAAATTGTTATTTATATTTTATATTTAACATTATTCCAAACGTTTTATTTCACTATTTCTAATATCTTTTCTGGGCTAGAAAAATAAGCAGCGGTTGGAGAAAATCAGAAATAAAAATCAGAAATTTGGAAAATGTTAAATCGTAATATGTAAAGATGAAAAAACAAAAATTTCAAAAGATAATGGAGTAAAAAATGTATATAAATATATGGGTAAAAGTTGACTAAAATAATAGTAAATAAGAAAAAGAGAGTGTTAAAACGTAATTGACCAAAGAAATCGAAAAAATCAAAAATCTGTAAAAGAAAACTAAAGTGAAAAGGGAATGAATTGAAAAAATCTAAAGAAAATTCTTTAGAATCTTTGAATTTTCTTAAAATTCAGCGGTCAATATATTAGATGAAAATCTGTTTTGGGAAAAAAACAAACTTTCGCGGGAAAATCACGAGGAGATTAATGAAAATCATTTGGTGAAAAACGCAGTCGGCGCTGGTCGGAGGAGGAGGAGCGAAAAAAGCCATTCGAGAAATTTAATAAGAGATTTGAGCGGACATGCAACAACAACAACAACAACAACAACAACGAGAACCACTGACTAGAGCGATAAAAATGGAAAACGAAAGATTTTCACTTTTCAAAACTGCGGGATGCGAAAGGGGAAAAAAACAAGAAATCAAAATAAAAAAAAAATTCGCAAACATCGCTGAGCACGAGTTTCAGACTTGAGTGGGTTTCCATGTTGTTGTTGTTGTTGTTGCTATCGCGTTTTCTTCATAATCGTGTTTCCCATGTCGTCGCCGTCGTCGCTGTTGTTGTTGTTGTTGTTGTTGTTGTTGCTATTCACGATGCTGCGGCCGTCGATGATGCATTCATTCTTCTTCTTCTTCTCCCCTTCTCCTCCTGTGATAAATTGTGGCAACAACAACAATAACAACAAGGACTAATTTGACTGAATATTTTATTTAAAAAAATTTTTTTTTTTAAATCTGAAAAAAATGTGCGTCTAGTTGTGTTTGTGTTTGAAAATAGTTTTTTTTTTTTATTCACAAATAAATTATTTATACTATAAAATAACAACATCCAACTTGAAAATATTTTTTTTATATTTTTTTTTATTGAATTGAAAGTGTAAAAATTGTCTCTGAAAAATTCATAACTTTTGGTAAATTTGGAAAATTCAAATTTCTTACTGAAAAATCCGCCATTTTTATGAAAATGGAAAAATTCAAATTTCTCTTTGAAAAAACATTTATCACTGCTGAAAACTCTTCTCGCTGTTTTCACAATCAATTTCCATATTTTCCATGTCTCTGGGTCTTCGGACAATTTCTTACTTTATTATTATTTATTGTTAATTATCGTTTGTTGTTGCTGGAGTTTTCTAGAAATAGAAATGATTTTTAATGCCTTGATTTTCCCGTTCGCCGCCTCCGATTTCGCTTTAACGATTTCGTTCGCATGTCAACCTAGTTTCGAGGGCGAATAAGAGTTGAAAGAATTAAAACGAAAACAAAATGAAAAAATACGAAAACAATTGATAGAAGATATAAAAAACTCGAAAAAATTGAAAAAAAGAAGATGAGAAAAATAAAAAAGTGAAAAATTAAAAACCATGCTTTTAACCGCACTCAACCTTAACTTTCGATTTTCAATTAATTAGCGGTTGTTCAAGTGCCGACGATTGTGGCTGCGGCGAAGGATGTTGTTGTTGTTGTTGTTTTTGATTTTTTTTCTTGCGTTTTTTTTTTTGTGTTCTTCGTTGTTGTTTTCTGCTGTTGTTGTTTTACAGCTCGGCCTGTTGTTGCCGCTTAAAGAGCTGCCTTTTTATATCTCGTTCCAACCCATTGCCATCGATCCATCGTCCATCCATCCGTCCATCCATCCATCAATCCATCCATCCATCTCTTCATCTGCCTTCTCACTCCCTCCCTCCCTCGCTCGCTCGCTTCCCTCCGCTCATCCCTCGCGGAATTCCATCGTAAGTTTTCGTTAAGTTCCATCGAGCGCTCGTTGAGTTTTCACCACGCTGTTGTTGTTGTTGTTACAGTCCTCGTTGTTGTTGTTGCAGTGAAATTATTCTGGTTGTTGTTGTTGTCTGTTTTCCATCCACTCAACCAATTAAGGTCAAGTTATTTTCGTCGATTTTCCCCGAAATCCTGCATTTTTTCGATCGTCCTGAGAATGTTTTAATGATCGCTCAAGGGTTTCACATCCCGGCTCCAATTGATTTGATTATTCATTTATGAAAACAGAATAAATTGTGAAAATACTTAAATCGTAGAATATCCCAGAGATGTTCGAAGTATTTTTTTTGAAATTCGAGAACTCAATGTAGTGTAAAATGAAGTTATCAACATTTTGATACTCTCAAAATTAATTAATTAAACACATTAGTATTATTTTTATTATTTTCAGTATATTTTATATATTTTGTATAATTTAATTTATTAATTTTTTTAAATTTTATTTCACTATTGTTCTTTATTTAGTATTATTTGCATTATCTTGTTTTCTATTATTTAATTAATTGTTTTACTTAAATAATTTTATTTCCTTCAATTTTTTTGTATTTTTTATTTTATTTATGTTTATATTTTATTACTATTTATTTGTATTATTATTTATATTAATGTATTTGTTAAATTTGTTATTTATTTGATTTTTCACATATTATATTTTATTTATTCATTTTTTATATATGTCGATGTTTTTTATTTATTATATTCATTCATTTTTATTATTTAAGTTGTTTGTATGTTATTTATGTATTTTTGAATTCGATATTTTCTGCTTATTTTCATTTATTTATTTTTGAATTATTTTGTATACAAGTTGCTTCTTTATATATAATTATGTATATTATTTAGTTTATACATAATCTTCATTGCTTTATATTCTTGAATAATTCGTTATTTAAGTATTTTTATTATTTATATATTTTTTTTATATGTTAATTTTTTAATTGTTTTTATCTATTTTTACATATGTTAATTTTTTATTTGCAGCCATTGATTTTTTTTGTAAACATGTTATTATTTATTTTTTACTTTTATCTATTCACTTTTTATATATTTTGGGATTGGGATTATTTAATTTTATCGGGATGAATTTCTTCGCCTTTTTTTTCCATCCGCGCGCGTCTCAATCGATCATTCAGTCATTCGAGCGAACCTCGGTTTGCGTCACGTGTCGACGCCTTGTCTTTTTGGTCGTGTTGTTGTTGTTGTTGTTGCTGTTGTTCCCATTGTTGTGTCATTACGGCATTATGACTTTATTTTGTTGTTGTCGTCGTCGTCGTCGTCGTCGTCGTCATTTCATTGCAATTTTTCTTATCGTTGTTGGCGTCATTACAGCATCATTTATTCATTCCGAATTTTCTCTCATTTTCATCGTCATGATATCATTTTCCCCTTGTTGTTGCTGTGATTACAGTTGTGATTTTGTAATTTTGCCATTGTCGTTGTTGTTGTTGTTGTTGTTGTCTTCATTGTCGCCTCTTATTGGCGATTGTGTTGTTGTTTCGCATGAACAACTCAATCGCGCCGAGCCCGCCTTCGCCAGCTTCCGGTGGATCCGTGCCTTTGTTGGTTTCCTTCCTCTTCTCACCACCCAATTGTTACTGCAATTCCTCCTCATTCCCTCTCCCTCACTCGCCACACGTGATCGCGTCATGGGCTTCCGACAGTGGCAGCCGGACATTGCAAAATTGGATCGGCTCCTCTTCAAAATTAATGAGCTGCAATAAATCAGAAAATTCTAAAAATACAAATTAGAAATTAAATAATAATACTGCATTCTTTTCAAAAACCCAAAATTCATTAAAGAGTAAAATATATACACAACTTTTTAAAATATATATATTAGGAAGTATGAAAAGGAAAAATATAATATAAATTTGAATATTAGATAATTGTTAAATTTGTAGTAAAAATTTAACAAAACAAAACACAAATTTGGATTCTTCCAAAATAGTTATAATTTAATAAAAATGAAACCAAAAACACTATTCTTTAATAAAATTTTTCCGTTTATTGAATATAATCAATTATATACATGATGTCAATTTTTTAAACAACTTATTAGAAATTAATTAAATTGTTTGTATATTTTCGAAAACATTTTCGTAAAACTCGAAAACAAATAAAAATAAAAAATAATAAGATATATTTAATATATGTTTAAAAATATTCAATAAACGAAAATCATAAACTAAAAACCAACAAATAATCAATTGAATAGATATTAACAGGTAAATAAATAAAATGAATAAATAATGAATATAAGTAACTAACATGAAAAATAAATATAGATAATAATTATAAAAATATATAAAAAATAAAAATAAATAAATAAAACAAATCATAATAAAAATAAATATTGCATTGAAAAATAATTGACATTTAGCAATAATATTTGAATAAAACAAATTATTCTTGTATTTTCCAGATCGTCACTCTTAAGAAATGCATTGAAAATCCAACTGAAATAAAAGTGAAAATGTGGAAAATCCAGCGCGAGGCGAGAAAAACGTGAAAACCCAATGTGGAAAAGGCGAGAAAAACGCGAAAAGTGGGCGGAGGAACCGAAAAACGACTGCAACAAACGTCGGGTGGAGAAACCCGAAGAGAGAGAGAGAGGGGAGAAGCAAGGCGAGAATTAGTAAGAAAAACCAGGAATTGAAGAAATATACAAAAAATCAGAATAGCAAAAATTTA
This sequence comes from Coelopa pilipes, assembly GCA_947389925.1. Taxonomy (NCBI): domain Eukaryota; kingdom Metazoa; phylum Arthropoda; class Insecta; order Diptera; family Coelopidae; genus Coelopa; species Coelopa pilipes. The sequence continues at coordinate 6,953,153 of OX376700.1, forward strand.
AAAACTCAATAACTAAAAGAAAAATGTTAAAATAAAAAGGAATGAAGCTTAAAAAACTCAAAAACATGAACTGAAAGTCTAGAAAAAGTAGACTTCGGGAAAATAAGAAAAAGAAGTAGAAATCGAGAAAGATTAAGAATCAGGAAAAGGTGAAATTGTAGAAAAACATTCTAGAAAAAAGACTAAATATTGCGAAAAGTGTGCAAAATAAAAATATTAAGAAATAACAAGGAAAAATACAAAAAACAAGAATTTACTAAAAACGATAATTAACAGAAAAACAACGAATTAAACAAAAAAAAAAACTTCATAAGAAAGTGAGCAAAATTTAGTTTAAATAAAAGCCAACAACAACAACAAGAACACCTGGCCAATGTCGTCCCTGCGACATCGGGTGGGCTCGAGTGGGCGCGTGTTGTCGCTGCTGCTGCTGCTGCTGCTGTGGCTGCAACTGCGCGGCAGCCGCGGCTCGGCGCTGGCCCAGCAGCTGCCCTTCAAGTACCAGCAGCTCCAGTACCAGATGCTGCACCACCAGCACCAGCAGCACCAGCAGCAGCAGCAGCAACTGCAGCAACAACTCGAGTACCAGAAGCACCTGCAGCAGCTGCAGCAGAAGCTGTATCTGCAGCAGCAGTTCCAGCTGCAGCAGCAGCAGCAGGCGAAGCAGCAGCTGCAGCAGCAACACGCCCAACAACAACAACAACAACAACTGCAACTGCAACAGCAGCAGCAGCTGGAGCTGGAGCGGCAGGAGAAGCTGAAGCAGCAGCAGCAGCAACAGCAGCTGCAACAACAATTGCAGCAGGAGCAACTGCTGAAACAACAGCAACAACATCAGTTGTTACAACAACAACAACAACAACAACAACAACAACCCCACTACACCACCTTGGCGTTCAGTCCGTTGCCGCAACAACAACAGCAACAACAGCAGCAACACTTGCTTCAAAATGATCTTCTACTGCAACAGCAATTGCTGCAACAACAGCAACAACAACAGCTACAACAACAACAACATCTACAACAACAGCAAAATCTGCATCAACAACAACATCATACCACATTGTCCATGCAACAACAACAGCAACAACATCTTCTCCATCCTCATCTCTCTCAGCATCATCCACTGCAACTGCAACAACTACAACAACAACAACAACCACTGCAGCCGGTGCTGCTTCTCCAGCAACAACAGCAACAACAACAACAACAACACTACCCACTGTTGCCGGTCGCGTTGCCAACGCAGGTGAGTTCGATTCGTAGACATAAGGGAAACAAAAATATAAATAATTAAAAGAAATGCCAATGAAATATAAATAAAAATAGAAACAAATACAGAAATATAAAAAATATAAAAACATAAACAAATAAAATATATAAAAAATGACATAAATAGAAACAAATATCCACAAATGGAATATGAATAAAATATTTCTCGACTCGACCCCGCTGACCTCCCGAGTTCATCCCAACCGCAGGGTTGCCACGGGTTCGGGAAATTGCGAGATAAATAAAATAATAAGCAAAGCAAAGCACAAAATCCAGGGAAAAGCGGAGAAACTTCTGCCGGTGAGGAATTCATTTCATTTCGAATATAAATTCCTTTCGTCAAATGTTTCTGACTTCTCTTTTAATCTTCCACATTACTTTGTATGATTTTTTGTTTTTGAATTTGGCTCCTTAAATAACGATATTATTTCATTAATATTACTATCTTAATTCATCAGTTGAAATGATTTATTTACATTGACAAATATGTTGACAATTTAATCTATATTTATTTTTGATTAACTAAAGGTATTAGTAGTTTATTTCACTGTCAATTTCATTTTTCCATTTAATTGTTGATCAAAACTTTCATTTAATTTTCATTTTGATTTTAATTTTAGTTGATTTAATTCAGTTCTTCCTTTGCCTCCCCTTGATTTTGCCACCGTGCCCCAAATTTTTGCTCCCCAGACTTCGCACAAATTCCTTTTATTCTTCTATTGATGATGGAGAAACCGCTGTCTGTGTGTGTGTGAACAGGTTCACGTCCATGTGTGTGTGTGCGTTCGTCCTCTTCAAGGTTTCCATTGGATGAAGAAAAATTCAAAAGAACTTTTTGCACTTGGGATCTTTTTTTTATTATTACGAATTCTTCCTGTGGCCGGCGGGGTCGAGGAGGGCGGGGAGGGCGAGGGGAAGACAGAGGGCGGGTGGAGAAGGACGAGGGCTCCTGGCTCTAAGCAACGGCCCCACATGCCACGCCCACCGCCCTCCTGACCCCCTTCGCTGACGACGGCGACGGCGACGGCGAGGACGACGGCGACAATATTGATTTTGGTGGGTCATAAATTTCCCAAACAACAACAACAACAACAACTACTACTACGCCAACAACAACGACGACAACTACAACTACAACAACAACAATTCCCCACAACTCCCTGCAACAGCAACAACAATAACAAAGCCCGAGGCTTCGGTCATGACTCAAAGCCACGAGGATGAAATATTAATTGGAGTGGGGCGTTCGTTGTTGTTGTTGTAACTGTTGTTGTTGTTACTGCCATTGATACTGTTGTTAGCGCCGCTTATTGTTGTTGTTGTTGGTTGTCTGTTGCTGCTGTTGTTGTTGCTCGGTTGCTCTCTCGTGTTTTCCGGCATTTTTAAAGATCTCAAACTGACGGAATTTGGATGAATTTCGCAAATTCCACGAAATCTCCGATTTTTGTCTGTTGCCAAACTCAGGGACTTTCACCGAATTGACTGAATGACGAGTTTGAAGAATTTGAATGGACAAATTTTCAAATTTTTCTCCCACTCATGAAGGTTTTTGGGAAATCGCGAGGTCGCCTGCTTCGGGTCTTCGCTTGGTCTCGTTGGAAGCAATTTATAGAAAAACAACGATAAATTGTAGGGCTTCTCAATTCGCCCTCTCGCTTCCTCACGCTCTCCCTCTCTCACCTCTCTCTCTCTCTCTCTCCCCTTGATTGGGAAAGCACCGCATTAGGACGACCTCGAGTTCGATCCTCGGAACTCGGCTCCTCCTTCCCTGCGAGAGCGAGGACGTGAACCAACCTCCACCTTCGTCGCTCTCTCCGTCTCCCTCTCCCTCCGCCTCTCCCCTGGAAACTTGTTGTTGTTCTTGCCCAGCCGACCACGGATTCGCCGCGCCCCGAGGAGCATCAAATTCCAATGTTTCCGGCGAGCGGACGACAAGCAAATGGCGGCGACTGCTTCCGGCGAAGCGATGGGAGGGAGAGGGGCGGGGCGGAGAGGGGAGGAGAGAGGAAGTGGGTGGAGGAGAGGGAGAGAGACAGAGGACGGACGGACAAGCGGAGCAATTGATGGATCGACCTCGTTCGATTGGGTCGACAGACGCATGGGAGGGCGGACCGAGGGGCAGAGAGAGGGAAAGGGAGAGGGAGACCGGGAGAGGGTGCAAACGACAGAGAGAGGGACGGAGACATCGCGACAGAGAGAAGGACGGACAGACACCAACGGACGCACGGACGGACGCAGCAAACGCTCGACGATCCGTTCGAGGTCCCCTCGGCGACCCAGGAGTCGTTCGTGCAGCAGTCGCTCCATCAGTGCATTAATCAATTGCTCAATCACCACTCGTCAATTGCTCAATCACCACTCATCAGTTGGTCAATCGGCGTCGCCCGCGCCGCTAATTGGACGGCCTGAAGCCCGAACTCGACTCGTCTGGCAACAAATGTCGGAGCCGTCGCTTTGACACGCACTCAGACACAGACGGACGGACGGACGGACGGAGGACGGACAGCCACGCACACCGGCACCCACACAATGACACTCACACACACACACACCCGCACACCCACACACGCACTCGCTCGCACCGGGCCCTGGTTGATCGGGTCAATGGCGAAAATTTAATTATTTAAAAACGACCGCGCATCGGAATCGCGGGCTTCTGCCAATCGCCTGCCTGTCTGTCTGTCTGTCTTCCTGTATCTCCCTTTGTCCGCCTCCCCGTCCCTCCTCCCTGTCCCTCTCACTGCCCCTCTCTGTCGCTCCCTCTGGATTTTGGCTCGCCTGCCGCTCGCTCTGTCCGTCCTTCAGTCCAATTATCTTTTTATTGAATCGCTCGATGATCGAACTTATCTCTGGCTGCCCCTGATGGTCTCCCGCTCCCGCTACCGCTGCCTCCTTCTCCCCTCCCTCCCTCCATCCCTTTTCACAGGCATTTTCTCTCTCTTTCCCTCCGTTTTTCTGATTTTTACCGACTTCGGTTGAAATTTGCCCCAGAAACTTCCGCAAATCCAGCCGAGTTTCTCGCTTTTTGACAGGCGGCCGTCGTCGATCCGTCGCGCTGTCCATGTCGCTCTCTCTGTCTCTGTCTCTGTCCGTCTGTCTGTCTGTCTGTCTCTGTCTCCCCGCCCCGCCTCTCTGCCTCCGTCTGCCCTCTCTGTCCCGTTTTTGCTCTCCATTTGGCCCGAGTCCGTCGTCCCTTGTTTGCGTTTTGTTCAACTGTCTGGCTGTCCCTCGCTCTGTCTGTCCCTCTGTCTGTCTGTCCCTCTGTCTGTTCCCTGTATGGCTGAGTGCGTCGCCTGTCGATGTGGTGGTTGTCATTGTTGTTGTTGTTGTGTGCTCGTGTGCGTGCGAATTTCGCGGCTGAGGCGCGTGATCGAAATTTCATTTGCTCGGCAAATATTTAATTATTTCAATTAGTATTTATTTTCAAATTAAATTACACAAACCAACGCGAAACGGCAGCAAAAAAACAAAATTTCTGTGTGGACGAGCGATGGGAGGAGAAATAAAACTGAAATAAAAAAAAATAAAATAAAAATTAGATAAAAATACAAATAAAATAAAAATAAAATAAAAATTAAATACAAACAAAATAAAAATAAAAAAAATATACAAATAAGACAAAAATAAAATTAAAAAATAAAACAAAAATAAAATAAAAAAATAAAATGTTGGTTTTAACCTGGGAGAAAGAATGCAATTGATTTTGGTAACAGTTCTGAAAACATTTTAAAAACTAAAAAAACAATTGAATTGTTAAATTGTTGCTAAAAGTATTTTTTTGATATTTGATTTCAGTTTTTGGAATCTAATGTCTTCTAATTTCTTTAGCGATTTATGGAATTTTTGTTTTTCTCTTAAATCATATTTTAATTGAACTTTAATTCTCATGAGGTTGGTGAAATTAATTAATTTGTTTAATTCTCAGAATTTGAGACTTTACTTTTCTTATTTCATTTTGTTATATTTAATAATGTTTTATTTAATAGTGTTTTATTTAATTATGCTTTATTTAATTTCATTTTTCTCCGTTGAAATTTAAAAAAACTCAACAAACTTTCGATTGGTGTAAAAAACAACGCAGTCGTTGCAGTTTTCCCTCCAGTCATCCTGATAAATAAATAAAATGAAAACATCAAAATGAAGATAAATAAGGGGAAAACGTGATTTTTTAAGCTCTGCTGTTTTTAATGCCTTTTTTGTGGCCGTAAAATTTAATGTGAAATTACGTGAATTTTTAATGCTATTTAATTGAATTAACCAAAGAAAGAAAAAAGCGAAATACAAAAAAAACAAAAAACTAATGCGAATTAAATGCCTTCAAATAAATTGCTTCATTGTCGAAACTAATTTGTATTCAATAATCGTTATTTAATTCACTTTCAGGCATTAATTTCTCAAACTGCTCTTCAGTTATTAGAGCAATTAATGTCTGCGATTTTTTCACAGTAGTTTTTTATTGATTTTAATTTAATGACATGTGTTTTAGCATTTTTTTTAAATGTTTTTCCGACTCAAAATTTTTCGCTACGCACGATTTGATTGTGTAAATGGAGTTTTCGCGTTTTGCTCGTGATCCAGATGGGATTTCGAAAAAAGTTCGCCCACAAGGACGAATTTGGCAGATTTAATCAGGCGCTTAGATTTAATTAAACACTTGGCAAGTTATGACGCTTTCGCCTACACCAACACAGACTCACGCACACTCACGAGCATAAGCTTTTAATTAGCTTATTTCCAGTTCTTCCCTCCCTTTCGCTCTCGTGCAAATGAACTGCATTTGCAATTCACTGAAAGCTCTTTTCGCCCGCGTTAAATCTAATTAAAAATATTTGTGTGAAGCATTTTCGGCTACCAATTTGCCATTATAAATATATGAAGTGAAGATGAAAATATAAAACATTTCCAAAAAATGTGGCAAATATTTTCTGCGATCATTTTTGCAGTTCTCCGAAATTCTGGGCGAAACAACACAAAAGCCGACTATTTGAAATTGATAATGGCTTTGTTTGAATTTGACTAATCAACCAATTTTCAGGATAACTCGCAATCGCGAACATGGTGCAATTATTTTAATGCGATTAAAATCATACATGGCGGAGTCATCGAAACTATTAATTAAGCAAAATGGCATGAAGCAAAATCAACAGAAATAAATCTCAAATCAGAAAAACTTCGAAATGAGTCACAAACAAAAAATCGAAGAAACCTGGGGAAAAATTTAAAATAATTAAATAAAAACAAAGAAACCTGGGGGACAGTAACAAAATTGATTAAAAATAAATCACTTGAAAAAATGTATACCAAAGAAATATGAATGGAATTATATTTTAATGATTTCCATACTTAAGGACTCACATAGGCCAGTTTTAAGCTTGATCCTGGACATGCGAAAATATTCAATTATCCTGGAGGAATATTAATCGCAATCAATGATGCGACAGCCCGATTCATCGGCAAATTGGAAATATTCGCACAAAAGATCAATTAAACAGAAATGCGTGAGGCAGCAGGAGAAATATTGGAAATTATTGGCCGTGTATCGAGGCAATGGAAGGGGAAACGAGCGACACGAAGCGGAGACAAAGAAATAAAAGAGACAAATAAAAAGGACAAATAAAAAGACAAATAAAGAGACATATAAAAAGACAAATAAAAAAGACAAATAAAGAGACAAATAAAGAGACAAATAAAAAGACAAATAAAAAAATAAAAATACCAATAAAAACAGGCGAAAATAGCGATGAAAAATAAAGTAAAAATAGGGAAAATATGGATAAATAAAAGGTCGAAATAAATGCGTGCAAATATAATGATCGAAAATTCGCGCCGAAGACTGCAATTAAAATTAATAAGGGTTTTGTTCGCTGCTTCTTTGTAAATCATAAAATGTTGTTGTTCGTTTTGTCGTGGTTTTATTTTTGTAATTATTCTTGTCATTTTCTGCCGTTTTTATCTTTCTCAACCTTTGTCTGGCAATTTCTTGGTTTTTGGATTCATTCATTTTTTTGTTTCTTTTATTTGCAATTTATATTGACATTTTGTACTATTTTTATATTTTTATTATATTATTTTTTATATGTTGTTTTTTGCTTTTCGTACGATTGTATTTTTCACTTGGTTTCCCCCATTATTTTATTTCGTAATTCGTTTTCCACTCGGTTTCCCGAAAGCAGGGCGCCGGCCACGCCCATCGCACACGCTCCCCCGCTCCGCCCACGGCTCCTGGGCCGCCGTAACTCAGGCAGAAGACCATTAACTTGGCCGAAGCAAATTTACATAATTTCCGCCTCGACCGTCGTTAATTTGTAAATTTGTTTGCAATTAATTATTTGTTTGCTCGTTCGATCGTCGGCTCGTCCGGGCGGTGGGCGGTGGGCGGTTCTGTTTTGTTGTTGTAATCACGATTGTTGTTGTTTTTGTTGTTGTAATAATTGATTTCGGTGCCTCCGTTTCGACTGTGCTCGCTTACAACGTGTTTACCTGGTAATGTGTTCGGTAAGGCAGCTGCACTGTAATTTACTTAGCGCCGTAATTAATGGCCAAGCGGGGCGAGAGAGAGCGACGACAGAGAGAGGGAGAGCGAGAGAGAGCGAGGGCGGAGCCACTGAGCGGCGCAGACAAGGAAGTCGGAAATTTATGGAATGCACTTGTCGGCTTCTGCACGGCCCGGAAATCGCTGCAGGAAACGTCGGAGGGCGAAGAAGACGTGAAGAGAGGGAGACGGAGAAGGAGAGAAGAAGAAGAAGAGAGGGGGACTGGAGTCCGGAGGGGGAAGGAGAGAGGCAGCGGATGCGAGATTTTGATACAGAATCATCAAAGGATCAAAATCCGAGAATCGTTGACAACGATTTCTGGTCTCTAAAGAAATCAATGAAAATGAATATTGAGCTGGTATTTGAGATTTATTACATTTAATACATTATGTTAGAATTGCATAAATTCGACGGAAAATAATTGCACTTAATTTCTTCGTAAATCATTCCTTTAATTGACGTAAACAAAAATTTCGCAAAGCACGAAAATGCATAGGAATTTATCTTGAAAGAAACATCGAAGAAAAAAATATTTCTAACAATTTCAGGAACATAGAAATGTGAAAAAAGTAAATCCCAGAAAAGTCTTGAGATCGATGAAGGATTTATAAAGAAATAAAATTTATCAGTTGATTCCTTCTTTAAATCTTGAAAAATCTTCAGATGAAAAACAAGAAATATTTTTTGAATGCAACAATTAATAATACAAATGTTAGCAATTAAATGAAAATATAAATTCAAAAAATAATATTCAAAAATAAAATTGATATCAAATAAAATATGAAATGGAAATAATTTTCTACTGAAATTAGTAAAAAGAATGAATGCTGAAATATTAATTAAAAAAGCTAAGGAAAGGAATGTTGTTTAATATTTTTACATTCGTATGGAAATAAATTGAGGTGATGAAAAATATTTACAAAAAATTCAAATTCGTCGAATCAATTCGAAACACTGCCAGTAACTGAAGGCAGACGATGACGAAGAGCGGGAACGAGCCCGGCCCGGGAAATTTTCGACCTCACCCCTGGAACCGAAATTTTTCGGCCAGCCTCGACAGCCGCCCGAGGCAGGACACCGAGACCCGCCCCCGTCCCCGCCCCGTCGAACTCGTTTCACTTCCTTTTTCGAGCCTGTTCCCCGCTTTTCACTCTCTTCACTGGCAAATCTTCGCTTTTCACTCTCTTTTCACTCCCTTTTCACTCGCTTTTCACTCCCTTTTCACTCGCTTTTCACTCGCTTTTCACTCCTATTCCCATGCTTTTTACTTAGTTCCTTCACCCTTCCTCCCTCTTCCTCTCTGTCCCCTCGCTTCCATCGCTTTCAATGACTTTTCACTCCGTTTCCACTGCTTCTCACTGTATTTTCATTCGTTTCTCGCTGCTTTTTCACTGCCTTTTCTCACTTGTCCATCCCCTCCTTCACTCTTGGCCCCTTTCACTCCCTTTCGCTCACCTTCCCCACCGTTTCCTCGCTTTCTCCCACTCTTCACTGCCATCCCTCACCGTTGCCTTCCTTGCCTTCGCCGTCGCCTTTGCCTCACTTTTCACTCCCTTCCCAGCGCTCTCCGCCAATTCTCGGCCTCCCTGCCTGTTTCCCAGTTCGCCGTCCCTCCTGCTCTGCCCGCCCTTGCACCGCCTCTGCCTCGTTGTCCTGCTCCCGCAGACCCCCCTCCCTCTCGCTCTCTCCTCCGGGACCCGCATGCAAATTTCACACACTAGGCCGGGCCACATTTCGTCGGCATAAACAACATTTTATGGCGAGCCCACAGCAACAACAGCAACAACAGCAATGTGAGAATAATAACTGCAACAAAAATAAATGCAACAACAACCACAGCAAGCAGCCCGACGGTAACAACAACAACCAGGACAACATGCACCGGAACTAGCTTTCCTCATTTGGCCCTCGGCCGCCGAGTCCCGTCCCTTGATCGACGGATCCCCACGGGTGGGGGAGGGGGCGGCAGCTTGATGAAGGGGAAGTGGTGGGGCGGGAGGGGGTGTGTGGGAGGGGGAGGGAGCGAGAACGAACGAGCTCTCGGAAAATTGCACTTCAAACTCGAGTGCAAATATTTTCGGCATTTGAAGGTTTTCGGTTTTGCCAGGACGCTGTTGTTGTTCTTGTTTCGATAGTTGTTGTTGTTGTTGTTGTACTCGTTGTTATTGCCAAAAATATTAACTCCCGACAGTGACGGCGTGGGCGAGAGAGAGAGAGAGAGAGAGAGAGGGAGCGGGGGGCGACTGCAACGAAGTCAATGCGCTGTGAAAGTCATGAAAGCCAAGGAACCGGAAGCGGAAGTGGCGTACGATCTGGCAAGCGGAAACCAATGCAAATGGCGCCGGCGGTGAGCGGGGGAGGGAGGGCGGACGACAGCGAGAGGGAGGAGGGGTGGACTGAGGGGCTGAGGTGGGAGCGGGATGCAGGAAGTGTTGAGGAAGCCCAGCCGATTAGGTGGGGAGTTCGACAGCGTGGCGAGGGCGGAGCGGGCGAATGGGGGGAGGGGGGGAAGGGAGGAGGTAGAGGGAGCACGGAACGGGAGAGATGCACGAGTGGGAGGAAGGACGAGGAGGGGGAGGAGCGACGGACGCCGCTGTCGATGCGGAGGCTTCTGGGAAATTCATATCGAGCGATCGGTATCGGAGCCGCCTGAAGAGGCAGTTGAAGAAATACGAGAGTGAAATACGAAAAACACCAAATAGATGTTGCGAAAAATAGGAGAGGAAAATCCAGGAATTACGAGAGAAATCGTCGGAAAATCTCAAAAAAAAAAAATAAAAAAATTTTCTAATTTCCAATAAACCTGTTGCAGAAATATTTTCGAAGACATTTTGCACCAATTTTTAGCGAAAAAAATCGCAAGCTTTATTCCACTGAAGAAAATTCCTTTCTGTCAAATGCAAATTATTGAAATAAATCCATTAGCAAGTTATTCAAAGGGCTAGAAAAGGTATTCCAAATAATTCAGCAAATGCAATCAAATTGTTTTATTGGCAAAAATAATTTCCAACCCAAGTCACAAATAAATGTCAAAGGCAATTATTGCATTTATTTGCGATTTCTTTGGCTCCGCCAAGGAGTTCGGGCGGGGGCAGCAGAGCCGCCGACTGGGGGAAAGAGGGGCGAGAAAGAGACACAAACGACAGAAGTGACAGAGAGTGGCAGAGAGGAGCAGAAGGAACTGATAATAATCCACTTTCCGCCACTCAACTACTGGCGAGGATCGTCAACTCGTGCAGGGCGGGCAAGGAAAGTAAAATGAAAATAAAAATGGAGAGTCACGCGAAGGAGAAGCGAGAGGGGAGGAGCGCGGGGGGCGGACGACGGGCGAGGCAGACGGAGCGAGGTGGATGCAGGAGCGAACGAAATAAAACTATTAAAATGCCAAACGCAGACTCGACTCGAGTCAACTCGACCCGACACGAGGCGACCCGGGTCGGACGAGTCAAGCGACGGTCGTGACTCGAGCTGGCGGCGAGCAGGAGAGGGCGCAGGGGAGGCAGAGACGGAGAGACCGAGACGGAGAGACCGAGAGCGAGCGGCAAGGGGCGGAGGGCAAGAGAGGGGCTGAAAGTTCGGCTGAGAACTTGACAAACCATTAGCTTCATTGAATTTAAAATTTATTTCGCAACAAACAACTGAATCCAACGACGACAGCCGAGCCGAGCAACCGGCAACAGCAACGGTCGCTCCTGGTCTTTGCACAGCAGGCCGAGCCAGGGCGGACGGACGGACGGACGGACGGACGGACGAAGCGTTTCGGCTCCACATCAACTGCCACTTGTTATCCCGGTGCTGCCAAACGCCGTCCACCAACCCGCCTCCCCCGCCTGCCGTCGACGGCTCTCGACTGCCCACGACCACCTCCCACCTCCGACCACCCTCGCCCAGCCCTGCGACCTCGCCTCCAGCCCCACCAACTCGACCATCTCGACCCACCTCAATGCAGTTCGAGCCACCTCAGCCTCTGCTCCGCCCAATGCAACCTCACTCGGCCCTCCCCAAGTCACCTCAACGTAACTCAAGCCACCTCCACCCACCCCCACCTCCACCTGCACCGCCTCTCAACCTCACCTCATGCAACTTCGCCCGCCCTCCATCGCCTCATTAAGAAAGTTGTCGCCAACCAGGGCTGAAGAGACGGAGGTGAGTTCAAGTGGACTGAAAGTGATGGAGTTGGAGTGAGGTGGGGTGGAGTGAGGTGGGAATGGAGGGAGGGGAGGAGGAGTGAGGTGGGGATGGAGGGAGGGGAGGAGGAGGCGTGAAATCTGTTGAGGCGGAAGCAGGCGAGGTCAGTTTGACATTTCATACGGCGATTGGGTCAGAGCTGAGGTGGAAAAGGCCTGTCTGTGGTGGGATGTCGAGTGGGAATGAGGTGAAAGTGGAAAGCGGGGTGAAATTGGGGGGGGGCAAGAGGGAGAGACAGAGGTGAGGGCGGAAAGAGCTGACCGTGTTGTTGAAGGCGAATGAGGAGCAGACGCTCTGTGAGGGAGTGGGCTGAGGTGAGGTCAGTTGAAGTGGGAAGAGTTGGGGTGGTGGAGGTGAGTTCAAGGGGTGGGTTCAGGTGGCGGCTGCCCGTGGGGTGGGTTCGAGGACAGAGGACGAGGCATCGTTTTCGATTCTGCACTCGATGCAGGTGCAAATTGGGACAAATGAGGGAGGCGGGGACGCGAGAAGGGACACAAATGGGAAAAGCGAGGAGCGAGGAGCAGAACGTGTGGGTTCTGAGGACTGGAGAGAAGAAATGTTCGAGGACGCAGAGAAAATCGAGATATTGTCTTGAACTCAAAGTTCTTGCTGAATTCAATTGATTCAAATGACTGTGGTGTATTTTTTGTTTCATTTTAATGAGTTTCTATGAATTTTTATTTTTTAATTTTTTATCATTTCGTCTTGATTTATTTATTTTATTTTTTACCTTCTTCTTTTATTATTTTTTTTCCATTTTTTTTTGTCTTTGATTTTTTGCGTTTTTTTTTTATTGGTTTTCGACTGCATTTGCAAACAGGCCAAGCGCCATTAGCGACAAACACAAGGACCAAAGACAGACGCACACACACACACACTCAAGCACTCTCACAGACAGGCCCAAATTAATTCGATGACTACAACAACAACAACAACAACAACGAGCGAATTTATTACCAAGCCAAGAGGAGGCTCCGAAACGAATTTCACTTTGCGAAATTGCGCAAATATAAAATAATTGAAAATGACAACAAATGGAACGACAACGGCGACAGCAACAACAACAACAACAACAACTAAATGGAAAACCCGACATGGAAAGCAATGGAGACAAAAACAACAGCAAGAAAAAAAAAACAGGACAAAAAACAACAAAATAAATTTAACAGAAACGAAAACGACAGAATTTGGAACAACAAAAATTACAACAACATTTGGAGTGGAGTCAATTGCAAGCACAACAACAAGCACCACCAACAACAACAACAACAACAACAACAACGTCATTCGTACAAATCATCGAATGAACAAAATTTTCGCGGTAAATCGAACTCAGCCTAACGAGCGAATCCTGCAAAGCCCGACCCCGGCCCCCTTTCGGCCTCCCCCACTTCCCCTACCTCCCCTCTCTCTCTCCCTCTCTGCTCCCTCTCTCTCTCCCGGGCTCTTCGCTCCGAACCCGGTGGCTTCGGCGGTGAAAAGTTTGTAACCAAATGAGAGCAACGAAAACAACACAAGACAACAACAATAACAACATTGGAAACCTACAACAACAATAATGAATAGAACAGGAACAACAAGAAGAACTATTATAACAACAACAACAACAACAATGTGTAGTTTGTTATCGACAATGGAAGCAGAAGCTGAAGCAACTGCTGAATGTATCATATGGGGGAGTGGAATTAACAACAACAACAACAACAACAACCCCGACAACAGCAATGATAATGACAACAACAACAATGACAACATCAGCGGCATCAGTGAGCAACAACAACAACAACGAGTTACTCAAACAATACGTGGTTTGCGCGCTGAGCCGGCGAGAACAAAAGCAAATGAATAGAACAACAACAACAACGAAAACGACAACGAAAACAACAACGACAACAACAATGCCGAATACAACAACAACAGTATGAACAGCATCATCATCAACAACAACAACAGCAACAACAACAACAGCCGCCGTCGTGACCGCCACAGTTGAAACAAAACCGACAGCGCAACAACAACAGCGATGAGATCCGCATTAGCACAACAACAACAAGCTGTGCTGATGGCCATGCGGTCGAAGCTGCAACAAAAAAGCAACACCAACAACAACAACAACAAATATTTCATACTAAGGATCCCGAAGCATCTGCAACAGCGAAAGTGAGGCAAAAAGTTTTCTCTAAAGTCTGCGATTTTCTTGAAACCCGGGATAATTTCAGAAAATACTTCACAAAAAAAAAGCCAGCAGTGTTGATTTTTCGTGAAAAAATAATTCGAAAGTTCCAACACATGGCAAATGGGAATTTTTAAATATTTCCTGCTATTAAAAATTATTAAATCCCAATTTATTGCGAAATGCTTTCTTTATTTCTTTAAATCCTGCTTTCTAGAGAAACTTCTGAAATTCAAGCGAAATATTTTGGAATTTACCACAATTCTAATCAAGGTTGCAGATAATTTATTAAAAACGATCAAATAAATTGAGGGAGAATTTGAGAAATCTTCTGTTTAACTGTTGTGTTCAATTTTAATTGTTGGTGAATCTTTTATTCCGGCAAAATTTTTTAAATTCAGAACTCAAAAAAAGACATAAAAAACTACAAACAAATTCGTGAAATTTCCAAAAAATTGCGTAATTTCAATGGAATTTTTGAATTAATTTTTTCTTGGTCCAAATGAATACAAATTTAAAACGCCGAAAATCCACATCGAGCCTTCTTTTTCATCAGCCTCCTCCATTCTCCTCCTGCATTCGCTTCCTCCTCCTGCTCCTCCGCTTTTCTCCCGATTTCGTGCTCGCCAAAGCAAACAAGTGGAGAGCGGAAGGCGAGCTGAAATTAATTTACTTCACGGCAAACACATGTACACATTAGCACTCACACACACACACACACACACACACACACACACACACACACACACACACACACACACACACACACACACACACACACACACACACACACACACACACACACACACACTCACACACACAGACACACCCTGGCATAATTTATCATCCGCTAATGCGAGGTCCTTGCACGAAGGACTTTCGCAGGCCTCGCTCGACGTCCTCTGCATCTGCAGCTTCTTCCTGGTTCTTTCTGGCTGGCTCTTGTTCTCGTCCTCCTTGATCTTCCCCTCTTCTTCTGCTTCTTCTTCTTAGGCTTCCTCCTCCTCTTCGTCGTCCTTCCCCTCCCCCTCTTCGCCCCTTCCTCCCTCCCTCTGCCGCGAGTCGACTTCGTTTCGTTTCACTTTCACAAATGACTCTTTTATTGTTGTTGTTGTGAATGTAATCTCTCTCTCCCTCTCCCTCTCCCTCTCCCTCTCACTCTCGCTCACTTTGCTTTTGGTCTTGTTGTTGTCGAGTGGTACTTGTTCTTGTTGTTGTTGTTGTTGTTGTTGTCTGTTTGCCATCATTAATCTTTCGAGCTTCAAGTGTGAATTTCAGCGTTTGTTGCTTGTTCAAGGTTGTTGTTGTTGTTGTTGTTGGTTGTTGGCCACTGGAAATCGCCCCATTTGTTGCAAGCTTCACTTGAGTCGCTCAACAACAACAGCAACAACAACAACAGCAACAACTTTCCTGCAGCAAGACTTTCATCATCATCATCATCATGAGCAGCATCAACAGCATCAACATCATCGTGACACCAGAAAGAAACGTTTCAATTATATAAACATCAACAACAACAACAACAAAACAACAACAAAACAACAACAAAACAACAACAAGAACAACAACAACACACCTGCAACTTCACAACAACTTCCAACATCAACGGCGTGCCGAGGTGAAAACACTGGAATTCTGTCTTTTTCTCCCTCGATCTCACTCGCATTCACTCCATCTCCCTCTCGTTTTGCACCCCACATCGTCCTCTCTCTCGCACTCTCTCCCTCTCTCTCTCTTTCTCACACTCTCTGTCTCTCCCACTCTCTCGTTTTCCCTCTCGCACGTTCTCCCTCTCGCACGTTCTCGTCCATCTGAGCAACGATCATCATTTTTATCCTTCCCATCCTTCGCCGACGGCTGGTTACAACAACAACGACAGCAAGAGGAAGGCAAGAGGAAGAGGAGGACGAGGAGGACGAGGAGGAGGAGGAAGAGGGGAGCCAAACAGCAACAGAGATAAATAAAAATGGAACAACAAAAGCAACGTGTTTAATTAACTTTGAAAATCCTAAAATTGCGCCTCAGTGCCGGAGCAACAACAACAACGGCCACAACAACAATACAAATTATAACAACAAGAAGTGAAACAAAACCAACAACAACAACAACAACAACAAGAGCAACAACAACAGTAGCAGGAGCAGCAGCAGCATCGATGGATGCTGGAAATAATGAGAAAAATAATTTCAAACCGCGGCATCAAAAACTAGAAGGAAGGGCGCGTGGAAGGCAGAGAGAGAGAGAGAGAGAGGGAGGGTGGGAGTAAGGGGGAGGGTGAACGAGAGTGTGGGAGCGAGAGGGAAAATCGCTGCCAGCCGCCGGCCTCGGATGAGAAATTAAAATTTTCAATGCAAACGACATTTTAATATCGTTCATAATTCTTCCTCTCCTCTCTCTGGCTCGGACGCCGCAATTTTTGTTGTTGTTGTTGTTGTTGTTGTCAATCACCAGTTGTTGTTGTCAATTGTTGTGTTTTTGTCCTCCGGTCCAGTTTTCTTGTTGCTGCTGTCCCAAATGCCTGTTATTCTGGTTCGAAGTTGTTGCTGTTCGTTGATTTTTGCCTTTTATTAAGTGGTTTTTTTTCCTCCCCGGTCCCCTTAAAGTGATTTATGTTTGTGTTTTCCAATCAATTCGGCTTTAATTAGTCTCCACCTCCGCCTCCGATCATTTCGATGGGCCAACTTTGGGGTAGGGTGGCAACATTGTTTCCCTCGACGACAGCTGCGAAAACGCCTTTATAATTATTCTGCTTGTACATTATTTTTTCCGTTTGTTTTTTTGATTTTTTTTGTTTTAATTTCTTTGTAAATTATTTATTAATAATTCATGTACTCGCATCGTTGAAATTTTTTTCAATTTTGACCTTTCTGTTGACCCTCGGCGACCCTCGTTTGCGACGGGCTTCGCTCATTCCTCATGCATGAGACCGGAAACGGAACCGGAACCGGAATCGGAAACCGGGCCACACGGAGTCGCGGTCGCCGTCACTGTCGATTTTCTAAGGCAGTGGGACATGGGAAAGTGCAACAACAACAACGAGAACAACAACAACAACGAGAACAACAGCAACGAGATCGACAACAATGAGATCGACAAATAGAAGGCATTCATTTGAAGCCGTCGTCCTTGTTGCCGCCGTCACTCACGCTCGCCGTCCTTGTCTGCCTTGTCGCCGTCGTCGTCGTGGTTGTTGTCGTCCTTGTCTCCCGTTGACGTCTTCGCCTCCTTCCCTTGTGTTGCTTTCATTGTCTTCAGTGTTTTCCTCCACTCAACAACGTCTTCGGTCTCTTCCCTCTCCCTCTTTCCCTCTCTCCCTCTCTCTGTCGCTGCCGCCTCGTCCTCTGACAAGCGGCTGCTCCTCAAGGGCTGCCCCGTCCTCTTCTCTGGCCGCTCTCGCTCTCCGCCTCTCTCGTCCTGCCCGCTGCCCTTCCTCCGTCCCCGACTTCCTCACTTCACCTTTTCTCCCTTTCGCCTCTTTCGCCGTTGTGCCTTTGCCTCGGTCCTTCATCTGCCACTTGGACTCCTTTGACTCCAGTCTCCACGTCCCTGTCCCTCTCTTCCTGTTCTACCGCTCCCTGTCTTTCCCTTCCTCCCTCGCCCCTCTCTGCCTTCCCGTCCAGATCCTTCCTGCTCCTCCCTCCGCCTTCCGCCCTGCCCCGTGCTCCTGCTTCAAGGAGCTCGTCCGCATTGGCTTCGACTCTCACTCTCGGCCACCCTGTTTCTTCCTCCCTCCCTCCCTCTCTCCCGCCGTCCCGCCGTCCTGTTGCTTGTCGCTTTCTCACGTGTCGAATTGTGTTGCAAGATTTATTAAGATTTAAGAGCATTTGGCGAGGGCCAACCCTGCGGAGAGCCCGACGAAGAGCAGGGAGAGCGAGTGACGGAGGGGGCGAGGGGTGGGATGGGCAGAAGGAGGATGGCGAAGGAGGAGGCATGAAGAGGACAGAATTAAGTGGAGCCCAGGAGGCGAACGAACGTCGATGAGAATTCTAGGAGAATTTATGTTGCGGCTTCGTCGAGTTGTCGGCGCGAGGACAGAGAAATCTCGAAGATCTAATCGGGATGCGCTCTCCCTCCCCCACTCCCCCTCCCCCCCTCTCCCTCTCCCACTCACGAGACTCTCTTCCGAGATCTCGTCACCTCCTTCCGCTCGTTCAACTTGGGCCATCAAAGTCAGCTCAACTCACTCGCATGCAGGACTCACTCGCATTCACTCGCTCTCCCTCCAACCCCATCTCGCCCCCTCTCTCTCTCTCTCTCTCTCCCGCTCTCCCTCGCTCTCTCCCGCAGCGCCCGCTCTCGCTCCTGCTAGTTTAAGATGATTAAATGCGTGCGAGAGCATTTGATATGCAAATCGTCATATTTTCACAGCTCTGGACTCGGCTGCGGTTGGATTCGGTGTTGCTGCTGCTGCTGCTGCTGTTGTTGCTATTGTAGTCTTCGTTGTTGTTTCAGGGAGTTTCATGTGCCGTGGTTGTTGTTGTGTTTTTGTTATTATTTCGGCCGTGGGTTCTGGCTGGCCGACTGAGTGAACGGTTTCGCCTGTTGTTGTCTTCACTTCGATTGTTGTTGCTGCTTTTGTCAGTCTCACAATGTCGTTGTTGTTGTCATTGTTGTCATTGTTGTTGTTGTTGTTGTTGCTGTTCGAGTCATCTGATCTGCGAATTCCCACTCGCATTTGCTTTGTTAAGAAGCCTTAAATGCATCTAATTTCATGCTTTATTATTATTATTATTATTAGTTATGCAAATTGGACATGAATCGTGATTTCCATAAACTCCAGGCCGAATTCGAGTTACTGGAGCATAACTGGCGGCAACAACAACAACAACAACAACAACAACAACGACAATAGCTAACAACAAAAGCACCGACAACAACAAGAGAGTTTTCCGTATGAGGAAAATCAGGAGCACGATTTGAAGGCTCCAGTTGGGGAATCTGAAGAAAATATTTTTAAGATATTTTCGAGAACATCTTCCCGAAAGCGAGAGAGAGAAAAATGAAAGAGAGAGAGAGAGAGGGAGAAAACTCGCCACAATCTGAAGAATTGAAATGAAACAATTAAGGCGGCAATTGTGCGATGAATGGGGCAAATGCGAGTTATTTGTGCTCTGCAGGCCGGGATTAGGGGCTTGAACAAAGCAATTCAAATGGCTCCGGATCGCAGGGATTTGGCGGAGCCGGAAATTCTCCTCGGACCTCCGGCTGCAGGCCCGGGACGCTCGTGGAAGCGATTCGTGCAGGACCTGGCACGGCACATCGATGAATTATTGGCGAAGGCGACGGCAGAGAGGCTGAGGAGGGAGCGGCAGAGGTGGGCGGATGGGCGAGTGAGCGAGAGGGCGGCAGATTGGGGGATTTGAAAGAGCTAAAACACTGTGAAATATGGGCATTTCGGGCATCTGGAGTTGTGAATTTTCGGAAATCGAGAAAAGGGGCAGAAAATAACGAAATAAAAAATAATATAAAATAAAAAACTGGAGAAAATAAAAAAAAGACACTAAAAAAGGAGAAAATAAAAAAAATAAAAAAATTTATTCAAAATTAAATTGAAAATTTCATTATATGAGAAATTGAATCAATTAATTAATGTTCAAATTTTATGAGAAATCGAACTAAAAACTCAATGAGAATGTGATGGAAAAATGTAATAAGAAACTACATGAATAATTTTGTGAGAAATCGAACGAAAATGTGGTGAGAAAAATTGAAATGAAATATTGCAGAAGCCATTGGTGAGGAATTAACTGGAAATTGAACTAAAATGTGTGGAGAAATTAAATGGAAAATAAACTCAAATTGAACGAGAAACTGAAACCGAACGAGAAACTGAATTTGAACGATGAATTGAAATTGAACGAGAAACTGACACTGAACGATGAATTGAAATTGAAACAGAATTCGCTCCCAGGATGGAGGAGATTTTGGAAAACATGCAGAAGCGCAAACGTCCCGAGCGAGTCGCCGCCGCGGGCAGAAACTTTTGTCCATTCATATGCCATCTCTTTCGCTCTCCCCCACTGTCCCACTCTCCCACTCTCCCACTGTCTCTGTCGCTCGTGCCCTGGGCGCTGGCGATGCAAATCACGTGACACGTGGGCAGGACGTGGCAGGCGACGCGGCGTCAGTGGTCAGGGGTCGGGGGGCGAAACTAATTTGCAAACAAAACGCGAGCCACACGTTGCGCTCACTGCAACAACAACAACAACAATAACAACAACAACAACAACAACGACAACAACAACACCAAGAATTCTGCTGATGATTAGAGCATGGACAATGAAAGCAACAACAACAATAACGATAACAAGTAGTACACTCAGGTCAACTGGAGATAACAACAACAACAACAACAACAAAATCTGACACGAGGCCGCCAGCGAGAGACCGAGTACAACAACAACAACAACAACAACAACCACCACAATTGCACGACGATCGCTGGCGGTGATCGTCGATAACAATTTCGAAATTAACCGCCACTCGAGGGAGCGAGAGGGCGATAGAGGGAGAGCGGGGAGGTCGACGGAGGGAGCGGGACGGGGAGATGGAAAGAGGGAGGAGGGAGAAGGGGGAGGGGCGAAGCGAGAACGAGGGGGAGCGAAGGGGTCGAACGGGTCGACTGGAGCGGAGGCGGAGGCCAGCGTTTTATCAGCACTATCAAAGGACACGAATGTCGCAGGCACACACACACACCGGCACCCGAACACATACAGCCTCACACTCTCACACCCTCACACACACACACCTATACGCACACACGCGCCGTCCGACTCACTCAAGTCCTCGGAGGAAACCGGGACAGAAACGAATTCACTCCACACTCGCTCGCTCGCTCTCCCTGTCTCTCCCTCTCCCTCTCTCTCTCTCTCACTCTGTTCACCCTCTCCCCCTCCCCCTTTCTCCCACTCCCTCCCTTCTCCTCCATCTCTTTCCCTCTCGCCCTCTCGTCCTCTGATGGACGCCAGGACACGCGACAGATGCGCAGACGAACGCCCACAACAACAGCAACAACAACAACAATATCGCGACCGTCACCATAACTGACGACAACAAAAGCACCAACAACGACAACAACAACAACAACAATATTGTCTCCTGTCTCCTGGGCCCGTTTTGCTGTCGTGTTTATGAAAATGAAGAGCGACAACGGCGATGGCGGCGCAGGAGCAACAACAACAACAAAAACGACAACAACAAAAACAACAGCAACGACAAGTGCAATAAAAACAAGCACAAAATTCACAAAAACAACAACAAGAAGCCCAACAAAGTCTCAGTCTAGGAACAGCAGCAGAATCCAGCGAAGCCAACAACAAAATGTTGCAACTGCGCCGACAGTGAATGTGTTAGTGGGTGGGTGTGTGTGTGTGCGCGTCTCTTCTACGCCTCCCGAATTGTGTGTGAAAATACACACACACACACGTATATACATATGTTTTCGTACGTGCCTTTGGGAAATTTCGGGATCCCGATGCGAGCGAAGGCGCCCAGGGGCGAAGTCGATGCTGGAGAGAGAGAGAGAGAGGGAGAGAGGGAGCGTGGGGGGAGGGTGAGGAGGCGTGGTTCGGTGGGAGATCGGGGGGCGGGGGGTTGAGAGGGGGAGCAGGTGAATGACAAGGTGAGAAGTTGGGAGGAGAGGAAGAAGGCGAGGCGAGGGCGAGGGATTCGGGTTGATGAGGGAGGGAGGAGGGAGTTGGGGCGACATTGGAGAGAGAGGGAGAGAGGGAGGGAAAGAGGGAGAGAGAGAGGGAGGGAGAGACGGAGGAGGCTGAAAAGGAGAAAGGAAAAGCTCGGAGCAGAGACAGACGGAGGACAGACAGACAGACGTGAAGGAAAGGGAGGGATAAAAAGTGAGTCGAGAAAGATGAGGGCAAATTGATGGAAAGAGAAGGCAAGCGAAGGAATGAGAAGGCACGAGAAGAGTCAGAGACCGGGGAACAGACGGAGAGGGAGAAGAGTCAGGCGAAGAAAAAAAGAAGACACCAGGAAGAAAAATTAAGTAAAAATTAAAATGAAAATTAACAAAAAAATTACTAAACTCTTGAACAGCGCCATTGAAAAGGAACGAAGAAAAACGAAAAGAAAAAAAAAAAACGATGAATACTGAAAACTAACGAAAAGTAGTGAAAGCAATAAAAGTTATTAAAACAGCGAACACACTGAAGAAGAAGAGGAGATAGAGACGAAGGACGAACGCCCAGCGGAGACAGAGACAGTCGGGGAAACAAACGAAAAGTCAAATGAAAAGACAGAAGGAAAGTTCGATGAAACGACAGATGGAAGTCAGATGGAAAATCAAAAGTAAAGTTAGATGGGAAATCAGATGGAAAATCAAATGGAAAGTCAGATGGAACGACAGATAGAAAGTCATTTAGAAAGTCAGATGGAAAGACAAATGGAAAGTCAGATAGAAAATCAAATGGAAAGACAGATGAAAAGACACATGGAAAGACACATGGAAAGACAAATTGAAAGACAAATGGCAAGATTCATAATCAGATGGCAGGATGCAGTGGGAAGGAGACGGAGATGGAGAGGGAGATGGAGAGGGAGGGAGAGGGCGAATCATTCCAGGAACAGAAGACCGAGGGACAAAAGCCGAGGGCAGGGCGAGATGAGATGAGCGAGGGGGAGGGAGAGCATGACAGAGAGAGACAGAGAGAGAGGTGGCGAGGGCGCGAGCGAGACAGAGGAAGACAAATGGACGAGCCCAAGCATGAAGAGGCGACTGAGTTGTGCGACAGGAGCAGGGACAGAGACAGGGACAGGGACGAGGACGAGGAAAACCACAGAGGCCAGGACAGAGGAAGAGACGGGGACGAGACACGGAAGAGACAGGGAAGAGACAGAGGAAGAGACAGGGAAGGAGACAGCGACAGAGACGAACGCATGGGGGGCGACGACTGATGACGAATGCGGCCGAGCGGAAGCCGAGGGATTGAAATGATCTACGAGTGGACACCAGGACGAAGGGCCCGATGGACCGATGGACAGCCGGACAGATGGCCGTCGAGACAGACGGACAGACGGGCGGACGGCCAGGGCAGTGAGGACAACAACAACAACAACAACAACAACAAGACACGATTCCCGACTCCTTCGTCAACGACATTCCCGAAGGCATCAGCGATTTTTCCACCTTCCTCAATTATTTCGAAGCCCGAGGCTCGAAGACGTCGCTCGGGTCGGTTGGTGGGTGTGTATGTGTGTGTGTGTGTCATTGTTCAATTAATTCAACCGTGTGTGTGTGGGTGGGTTTGTGTGCGTGTCGCGAGCCCATAAAGCGCGAGCACCGCGATTAAAGGCGACCGATGGACATCGCAAACAGCCGTCGTTTTAATTGGCACCAGCTGCTGCTCTCGCGCACTCAATCGCCGTCTCCCTCACCCTCTCTCTCTCTCTCCCTCTCTCTCTCTCTCTCCCTCAGCCTCTTCTTCACCCTCTCCCTTTCTTTCCTCGCCTTCCCTCGCCACGTTCGCGCTTGGTGTTGCGAAGACAAGAGCGAGAAATGGGGACGAGTGAGGGGAGAGAGAGAGATAAAGGGAGAGGAAGAGCGAGAGAGAGAGAGAGGGAGGGGAGAGGGGGAGAGACGGAGTGAGAGGGAGAGAGCGAGGAAAGCAAGCGGCTGTATTGAAAACTTCAATTAATTGTGTGGGAAAAGGAGAGAATTTATTAATTGACACGTCGGCTGGAGACCACAACAACAACAACAACAACAACAACAACAACTACACCACCAACAACAATGACAACAACAACACGTACAATAAAAAATAAAAACACCAGTGACAACAACAACAACAACAAGAACTGCCGTTGACGTTTTGTTTTTTCTTATTGATTTTTTTTTTGTCAGCAGCCACTCGAAAACCTCAATTAAATTAATTACAACAACAACAACAACAACAACTCCATGAAGACAAATTTGTCGAAAGCCACGGTGCGGTGGGAAAAAACAATGGCAACAACAACAACAATAACAACAACAACAACAACAACAAGATTGTGATAAATATTTTTCACAATTTCTTGGATTCCATCCAGGGCGAAGCTCCAGGGTTGCCAGATGGGTCGTTCACTCTTCTTCTTCTTCTTCTTCATAAATGCTTCCTCTTCTTCTTCACCTTCCCAAAAGTCTGCCTCTTCTTCTTCTTGTTAGTCTTCTGCTGCTGCTTCCTCTTCTTCCTTCGCTTTCGGTCACCGCCAGGCGTTGCCACCTCGAGTCCACGAGTCGAGAAGGAGGAGAAGAAGAAGAAGAAGACGGAGTGGGGGGTTTTTGTTGGAGTTTCTCCAGCTGTTGTTGTTGTTGCAATAATTTACAAGGCAGAATTTGCATTGGGGACGAGAAGTTGGCAGCCCTGTCGTAGGTTGTTGTTGTTGTTCTCATGTTCTGATATTTTTTGTTCCAATTCCCTTTTTTGAGTTTTTTTTATTTTTTTATTTTTTCTTTACTTTTTGTTGATTTTTTGAAGTTTGTCATTTTTAGGTTTTCTTATTTTTTTTTGTTATTTAGAGATTGTTGTTGTTTTTGTTGTTGTTGTTCTTGTTCTCCTTCTTGAAATATTTTTGCAATAAATTTTGCCTTTAATAACCGCAGATGTTGTTGTTGTCGATGGTGATGGTGTTGTTGTTGGTATTGTTGTTGTTGTTGTTGTTGTAATGTTATTGTTATCGTTGTTGTTCTATTTTAATTTTCGCCTTATGAATATTTCTTTAAAAATTCAGCCATGAGTTTTTATTGTTGTAAACTGCTTACGACGGAAGTTATTACCAAAAAGCAGCACCGAAAAAAAACAACAACAACAATAACAAAACAGCAACAACAACTCTCGACATTCTCCAACAATAAGGACACTTTTATTCATAAGAACAACAACAACAACAACACTAACAACGGTTCCTCATTAACATGCAAAAGTTCGCAAAATTTATTGCCCGAAATTACCAGTGTTGCCACCTAACACGAGCGCACGGTCGCATTCGTCGTCAGCGAAATCAGTTGTTGTTGTTTTTACAATGTTTTGTTGTTTTTATTTCGTTTTGATTTTGTTGTAATTTTTCCTGTCCTTCCCGCCATCTGTGCTGAAGCCATTGTTTCAAGATGTCCCTGTTGTTGTTGTTGTTGCTGTTGTTTGGAAAATTGTTTTCAACAGCTGGTGGAAATTTAAAGAAATTCGGCATAAGAAAAAAAAATAAAAACCAAAAATTATAAATAAAAAATAAGTTTCAAAAAAGTAAAATCAAATCAAATAAAATAAAATATTATAAAAGAAAATTACTGAAATTAAATAAATTAAAAAAATTAATTAATAAAAATTTAGATAAAAAATAAATTGTAAGAAAGTAAATTTAGATAAAAAATAAACTAAACTTATATCCAGAAAGAAATGAAAAATAGCGAACAGAGAAAAAAAAAGTTAAAAATTTTTAAAAAATAAATTGAAAAATAAAGATAAAAAAAAATAAAATACAAAATTGCAAATGAATTTAAATAAAATAATATAAAATAATATAAAATAAAATAAAAATATCAAGAAACACTTATAAAAAGCAAAGAACAAAATGAAAACACATTCAATTAAAATAAAATAAAACGAAGTAGGAAATGAAGGGTCGAAGAGGAAGAAGCGGAGAGGAACAGCAAGAGGAAGAAAATAAAGTGGTAGAAGGAGAAGAAGGAGAAGAAGGAGAAGAAGCAGGCATAATTAAGTGGGCCACTCGAGGCGAGCGCACGAATCCAAAGGCGCACACGGCGGCGCGTAGGCAACAACAGCCAGAAGAACAAGAACAACAACAACAACACAAACAACACCCAGCACTCGCCAACACTCACCAACACTCACTCACACTCACTCACACACTTCCACACTCTCTCCAACTCATTCGCCTGAGCTCCCGAGCTCTGGCGCCGGCCTCTCGAGTCCCTCTCACTCGCACCGCCCTGTCCTCCACGCTCCCTCTCGCTCCGTGGCCCTCGCCCTCTTCACCCTTCACCCTCCTCCCGTCCACCCCCCTCTCACCATCTCCCCTCCCTCTCGCTCGCAGGCCTTCCAAGGCCTCGCCGCCTGCGCCTCTCGACCCTCGTCTTGCAAGCGCTTCAGGCCCTCTCTCTCGCTCTCCCCCTCTCCCTCTGCCTCCTCCATTGCTCCCTCCGCCCACTCGCTCCCCCCCCCGCTTGCCCGCCTATCGCCGTCTCCCTCGCACATTAACTCGCTCGAGTCATTACGCTTAAGATGCGGCAGCGTTTTTAACGGCCTAATTTGCATGGCCCTTAACTTGGCCCAAATGTGCGACGACGACGCCCCGCTGCTGCTGCTTTTTTCACCCCCCCCCCCCCCCCTACTCCTCCTTCTTCTCCTCCCACCTTCCACTTGATCTTGTTAACGCCGCAGTTTCTGCTCCTGGTTTTTGCCATTTTATTCTCTTAGTTATTTTTGGTGGTTTCCTTGCTGCGTTTCTCAAAATTAGTTATTTTTAAATTTTTCTAAATTTTCATCTCTTTTCTCTGGGTCATCCTTTCGATTTTTTTATTTGGTTTTTGTATTTTTAACTATTTTTTTTTATTTCGGATTTATTATTTAAATTTATTATTTATATCTATAATTTTATTTTCTCAATTTTCTATTTGAATTTCATTTTCTTAATTTTATTTTCTTATTTTTTTTTTTACTCATTTCCCTTCGCTTCTCTGCCCACAGTTGGAGAAAAAACAAAAAACAAAACAAAAAATTACATCAGACAGCGGAAATAATTAAATTAGCGAACAAGGGTCAGCAAGAAATCCAAAGGCCAAGGAAATTAGGCGTGAAGAGGATTCGGTGAAGCGAGTGGACCGAGAAAAGAGATGGAAGACGTCGTCGTCAACTGTCTCCTTCTGACTCGGATTCTCCTTCTCTACCACGCCCCCCCCCCCCTGCGTTACTCGTGAAAATCCCCCCGCAGCCTCCCTCTTCGTCTCCCTTCATCCTCCTCCTCCTTCGCCTTCGCCTTCTCCAGCCTCCTTGTCTTCTACTTTAATGATCACCTTCATCGCTGTCCCTGTCGCTGTCGTTGTTGTTGTTGCTGTTGCGGTTGTTGTTGTTGTTGCCGTCAACATGTCTGCTGGCAAATGTCAAAGGCATCGTTATTGATGTTGTTGTAGTCGTTGTTGTTGCTTTTGCTGCTGATCCCCATTGTTGTTTTAATTGCCGTTGTCATTTTTGTTGTCGTCGCGCTTGTTGTTGTCATCCGTATCGTTGTCATTGTTGTTGTTGTCATCCGTATTATTGCCATTGTTGTTGTTGTTTTTGTTGTCATTGCCGTCGTTCCCTCGGTGCGTTTCTTGTCCTGAAATTTCGATCTCAAATTAAGATTGACGTGCGAAACGCAGGAGGACAAGAAGCAGAATAACGAGGATGAGGAGGACAAGGAGGAGGAGAAGCGGAAGAACAGGAGGAAGATTGAGGACAGACAGACAGACGGACGGACGGACGAAGGCAGGCGCCAACCAGGAAGTGAGCGAGCCAAAAGTGATTGAGGAACTGAGTGAAAACGAGGGGAAGCCAAACGGCTGGCGGTGAAAATTAAATGAAGCGAGTGAGTGAGTGGCGAGCGAGACGGAGCGACAGGTGAGCGAACGCATGGATTAGGGAGCAGACGGACGGATGGACGGACAGCTCAGATTAGCGCCGACAGCCCGTGGGCGAGCCCGAGGTCGGGGTTTCGTCGGCATTAAATTCGGGTGTTTTCATTATTTTTTGGTATAAAATTTTGGATTTTTTTGAGAGTGTTGTTGAAGTTATTTGAAGTGTTTTTACTTTTATTCAAAGAGAAATCTCGTTATTGCTTCATTTATTTAGAATTTGAATTAATGAAAGATTTCGTAAAATATTTCTTACAGGTTTGTAATTATTTGAAATGTTAATTTCATGCTCTTTCACCTTTTTTAACTACGATTTCGGTGTTTCGATTTTTCATCAATTGGCATTTTGGTTTTTTAATTTTCTTCTGTTCATTTTTAAATCTTTCATTTAATTCTAATCGTCAAGTGATTGAAAATGTTTTCTCATTTCGAAAAAAAAATTAATTTAGTTATAGAGTTTTTCAAATTCTCCAACGTTTTCTTTTTTTTTTTTGATTACTTTAAAATTGCTCTGTTTTTTATAAACTCTATGCTCGGATCATATTAAATGACTTCTTTAAACTCAATTTCCCATTATTGTTTTTTTTTTCAAAATCTGACAAATGCTTAGATTCTGAAATCTTGCAATTTTTATTTTTTTTAAATATCATTTTGGAAGTGCCTGATTTTATAAATTAAATTTCGTTGAATTTTTCCTTTCCTTCCTTTGCCCTGTTTTTTAATTTTCGGTCGTTCGTTTTTGACTCCCACGGCCGCTGTTGTTGTTTTCGTTGTTGTTGTGATTGGCTCCGCTTGTATGGGTAGCGATTTTGACTACGACTCGTGTTGTTGTAATGGATTTATTTTTTTTAGCATTTCATGCTGTTGTCAGTGTTGTAAAATTTGCAGTTTTTGTATTAATTAAACGAAAACAACGGCGAGAACGAGGCTCTCAAACAACAACAACAACAACAACAACAGCACAACAACAAGGGCAAAAACAATGAAAATAAATTGATAACGGCAGTAGCCGAATAAAACAACAACAACAAAAGCAACAACAGCAACAACTCAAAACCACAATTTAAACGGCTGAAGTCGGCGACCGCAAAAATCAATTTACAATAAACAACAACAACAACAACGACGATCGTAATAGCGACAACGACTAAAACAACAAACAAACACAATTACAACAACAACAACAACAACTGTGGCAACAATCGACCAGCCATAAACAATCGCAAAAACAACAACAGGACGCCATCGACAGCAACCGCCGAGAGCAAGCGATAACAACAACAACAACAACGACGACAATAAATTGAACAACGAATAGGACGAACATGCTGCAAATACATGAACACGATGTAGGTGTGTGTGTGTGTGTGTGTGGCGAACAACAACAACCACAAAAACAGTAAATATATCAATGGCAAAAACTGGCGAAAAAACACGAGAAATTGCGAAAAATTCTGGCCAAAGTTGGGAAAGAAAACTTTGAAAGAAAAACAACAACAATTGAAAAAATACGTACGTAAAAATCCAGAACATAAATAAATTTACAAAAAACAAACAAAAAAATGTGAAGCTAAAAAAATAGAAAATTAAAATAAATAGAAAAAATGAACAAAAAATAAAACAAAAAAAAATATTTGTAAATCAACAAGAAGGGTTCGGGGAAAAATAAAATAATTGCCTAACACGCAAAAGGGAGCGAAAAATAATGGACAGAAATAGAGCGGGAGGGAAAATGGAGAGAGCAAGAGGGAAAATAAAAATAAAGAAATTAAATCAAAAAGAAAGAAATAAAAAGGGCAAATAGAGAAGCCACAGAAATTCCATGGAAATGCTGCAATAAATTTTGCACGAGCTCCGATTGAATCTGCAGACATGTGGCGAGACAGGGAGAGGGAGAAGGACACTCAATCAGGGCATTCCACAAAACACACACACACACTCACAGTCAGCCGGCCAATCAAACAATTCCAACGCACACACTCTCAACACTAGAACTCGCCCACACATCTGGGAAAAATTAATTTTATATTTTTACAATTTGCGGCTCCGTCGCATCTCTCTCTCTCTCCCTCTTTCTCTCGCTATCTCCCTCCCTTGCGGTTGCTAACATATTCAATTTAACAAACACACACACACACACAGCCATGCCCACTCGCACAATGGGCATTAATTGAAGCAAAGCAACGTCGAATGGAACGAGGGCAGTTTTTTTGGTTTTTTTCTTTTCCTCAAACCGCATTTGGTTCGCCAGCATGGTAATAAAAGCAAGGACAACGAAAATAAGCTAAAGCAAAAACAAGAAGCAAAGCAAAACAAGAAAAATAACTTACAACAACAGTAGCTAACAGCAACAAACACTTACAAGGACAACAAAAAGCCACGAGACGAACTCGAAGAAAAACTTCAAGCACCGAAATTCAATAGAATTCGCTCATGAAGTTGATTTTATTCCTTTCTCTTCCTCTCTTTTCCCCTCTCTCGCTCTTTCTGAAAAGCTCGAACTCTCGGACTCCGTGGCGTATGAGTGATTTTTATTGAAATTCTTCTGCGAAAATTACATGTCACTCATACGCCATGGAGAAGCCCAAGAAGCCAGAAGCCATGGCCACGGGCGCGGAGGAAAAGAAAATGAAGAAGAAGAAAAAGAGAAAATCTGTGCGGATTCGAACACATTTACGGAGAGTAAATGCAAAATATTTACAAAAATAAAAGAGGAAAAAATTAAGAAAAATATATGAAATTTTGAAAATTAAATTAGAGGATTTAAATATTATAGAAAATTCGGTATATTTTAAAATTTAACAGGTCAACGTTTATTGACATTTGTTAATTGTTAATTTAATTATTAATTTATTTATACATATTTTCTATATTCGTAATATTTTTCGTTTCATATCATTTTTATTGTTTTTAAAATATCATATTTAGGCTTCAATAAATATATAAAATTTAAATAAAAGAAAAAACATATACTTCTTACATTTTCGGTATTATCATGTAAGGGAAATGTATTCTATTTAATAATATTAAATATGTTTATCCAATTTATTAAATTCATATCTGTGTTTCTGACACAGTTTCGTTCAGTTTAATTCCGTTTTTATTTGCCATTATCCTGACAATTTTTCTTCCCCTCTCCTTTTCTTGATGCCTC
The DNA here is from genome assembly GCA_947389925.1 of Coelopa pilipes. Lineage (NCBI taxonomy): Eukaryota > Metazoa > Arthropoda > Insecta > Diptera > Coelopidae > Coelopa > Coelopa pilipes. The sequence continues at coordinate 6,984,097 of OX376700.1, forward strand.
CCATTATTAGCTCAGACTCCTGTTCAACCCTTCCCTCCTTCTGGCTCTCTCTTCTCGTCAATTTCGCTTCTGAAAGAAAATGAAGCTCATTAACGACGACGATGCTTCCTCTTCCCTTCCTCCATCTCTCCGTCTCTCTTTCGACGGGGCAAATAGAGTAAACAAAATAAGAGTGAAGAGGAAAAAACAAAATATGAAAAGTGAAAAATAAACAAAAATGTTAAACGAATTAAGGAGAGGAAAAACTGCGATAACGAGACAGGAGAATGGAAAAAATTGAGGAATCCTTAGGGACGACAACAACAACAGCAACAGCGACAGTGGCCAACTTCACGAGGACGAGCCGTGGCCGACGAAAGTTGCGAATTCCACTTGACTGCGGCTGACGGTGTTGTTGTTGTTTTCACGTTCTGCTCTTGTTGTTTTAGATATTTGAGATTATCTAGTAGTAGTTGTTGTTGTTGTTGTGGAGTCTTCTCGCTGCTGCAAGCAGTTTTCGTGGTTTTTCCTCCTACGAGCGACGCGGTTTCAAATTTAAATTTAATTCCTACATTCGAATCCCTCAATTTAAAGTTTATTTTTTATTTTATTTTATTATTTTTAAAAATTGGTCTCTTAAATTGTTCATTTATTTTTGTCCTCTTGATTTTCGCAATAAGTATTTATTTTAATTTTTACATTTTATTCCTATTCTCTCCTTTATTTTAATTTTGCGATTAATTTCAAAAATCCAAATTTTTACCATTTGTTTTCATTTTATAATAGACTTAGTGAATGAGAGCGAATTCTTTTTAAACTATATATTGTACAAATTGTTGTTCATATTCATTTTGATCTCGATTTTTAATTATTATTCATACCTTTCCCCTTCAATTTATTTATTTTTCATTTCTCAAATTTTTTATTTTCATTTCTCACTCTCTCTCTTCACTGTTTCTTCTCTCTTCTGCAACCCTTCACAGCCCTCGCCCGCGTTGCCAACTTCACTTTGTTCCGATTGCAGTTGTTCAAAACGCGACAACAACAACTGCAACAACTACAACAAATATTTCTCTTCCCAGACGCCACGAATTTTAAACATTCGCTCGCTCTTCACGAGCATCAGAAGGAGACAGACAGAGAGGGACAGAGGTCGGACAGAGCCGTGCGAGAGTGAGCGAGACAGACAGATTGCTGTGTGGTATTATTTGTTGTTGTAAGCTGTGTTGCAACAACAGCTGTGTCTTGCTGTTGTTGCTGTGATTCTGTAAAATTTACATTTTGCTTATTTTTCGGTTTTTATTCATTTTTTTTTTTTTGTTTGTTTTTTGTTCTTATTTCTTATGCTTTCATTGCTTTTTATTGTAACTTTCTGTGTTGTTCTTATGTATGTATTTTTTGTCTCGGTTTTATTGTCTTTTGCAAATTTTTATTGCGTTTTCATTGTTTTCCCATTGCTGTTGGTGCTGCCAACGCCATGGAAAAATTCCGGGCCCTGCGCTGAAGTCGAGTTAACGACGAAGTGGCAGCACTTGAAGTGTCTGTTGTTTGTTCGTTGTTGTTGTTGTTGTTGTTTTCCGTCGCGTCGTCTCTTTCACTTTGCATATTGGTGGTGTTGTTGTTGTTGTTGCTGTTGTTGCCTGACGCCGCGATAACAATCTGTTCATCTGAATTTGGCCCAGAGGATATTTTACTTCGGCCAGAGTTCGAGAGAGAGAGAGGGAGGGTGAAGGGAGAAGGATTGCCTTAAACAAGTGCCATTCAAACACAACACAACGACAACAACAGCAACAACAACAGCAACTACAGCAGCTGCAACAACGCGAAGGAGTTGTGCAAAATTTAAATAAAGAGTTGCATTCAAAAGCAGAAGCAGTCGACGGGACGGCAACGAAGGAAGGAAGGAAGGAAAGATACCGAGCAAAGAGGAAATGAAAGAGCCGAGTGCTGGGGAGAGGACGCGGAAGGGGAGAGGAAGAGGGAGAGAAAGAGCCGAAGGGAGTGGAGTTTGCTAGGGATAGACAGAGGGACAGAGGGCAGACGGCGGATCTAAAGAAAGCATAATTAAAGACAGACAAACAGTTGGAGAGAGCACGATTCGAGGAGCACAATACACGGAAGGGACCGAGGAGCGGGGAGTCAGAGAGAGAGAGAGAGCGAAAAGTTTTAATCCCCACCCGCATCCCTCGCTTCCGCTGGAAACTTTTGCCTGCCCCGCACTGCGGCCGACAAATTGTTAAACATTGTTGGGATTCCTTGACAAAACAATAAAAACTGAATAAAAAATAACAACTAAAGAAAAAACCGAAAAAAGAAACACAGCCAGATAAGAAAGACAATAAAAAACTACAGTGGAACAAAGCAGAAAGAAACCTCCGAAATAACAAGAGAAATCAATCAATTTATAGTGAAATTTCCAATCTCGTCACTCGATCTTCACGATCGATGCCCGTCTGTCGCTCCGCCTCCTCTCGACATCGACGACTTTCCTCCCTCGCAACAAATGTATTCCATCTGTTTCCACCTGTCTTTTAATGTTTGTCTTTTTACTGCTTTCGTTCCAACGTCCTACTTTTTACTGTTCCCTTCGCCGGCGACCTGCGTCTCCAATCACGTCACGTCGAGAACCGGAGTCGTCTCGTTTGACCATACATCATGTCTCCATCTCGCCTCTGATCTCTCCCTGATGTCCTCCGCTGCTTTCTCGACTTCTCTTCGTCCTTCATTGTTCTCTTCTCCCTTGTTCTCTCTTTGTCCTATTTTTCTCTGCCCTCCCGATAAGGTTGATCCCTCTCGATTCAAGCGCTTCCCTCTCGATGTCCGCAGCTCCTCCTCCGAAGCCGCGCTCCTCCTACCTTCGCCCCAATTCGAATTCAATCTCCGAGCTCGCCTTACGACCTCTCCTTCCACCACTTGTTCCATGACTTGTTCCACCACTTGTTCCATGACTTGTTCCATCACTTGTTCCTTCATTCCTGCCCACGACTCCTGCCCACGTCTCCTTCCCTCGACCCTTTCCTACCACTTCTTCCACCACTCTTCTGCACATCTCTTTTCCTCCACTCTTGTCCACCTCTCCCCTCCGCCCTACAACCACGATATCCATGTCCTCTCTCTATCCTCCCATCCTTCCCTCATCTCTTCGCTATTCTCGGTTTCCTCAGCTTCCTCAGTCGCCACTTCTGCCCTTCTCCGGTTTGCTTCTCTTTCTCAGGTAACTCTGTTCCCCTTTTTGCCCACCTTCCGCTTTCCCTTTCGTGATAACGCCTTCCCTTCCCTTCGCCTTCCACGTCTCCGCCTCTCGTCGACTTCGTTTCTTGTCCTCCGCTTCACGCTTCCGCCCGCCCCAGTCGCCGCCGCTGCTCCGTCCACCTGCTCCGCCCGGACTCCGCTCGCTGCCAGTGACACACTTTTTGTCCACGTTCCGCGGTCCACTCCGCCCACTGCCACGCCTCCCGCCGCCCGACCACGCCTCCGATGACTCCTCCGCACGTAGAGTCGGCAACAAAACGCTGTTTAAACGCCACAAAGTCAGACGCGCTGCACGTGCGGCGACTGCGAATGCGAATGCGATCCAGTGACGACGGTAGGGAGGGAAAAAATGCAACAACAATTGCTACAACAACGAACAAGGAAGACGAGAACAGCAGCAGATTTAACAACAAAAACAATCGGGATCCCCTGCAACACCATGGTGAATGAATGAATGGATGGATGCAAGCGACAGCCACGCCCACAACGAACACTTGACAGAATTCGTGGAATCGACCAAGGCAGAAGGACGAGTAGAAAAAGACGAAGAAGGAGAGTCAAAGAGAGGTGGAAGTTGTCGCGAGAAGAGGAGCGAAAAAGAGAAGGACTTTTGAGCAGGAGGTCAACCAGATGGAAAGGAAGACAAGAAGAACGAATGGAAAAAGAAGGAGAAGGCGGGAAAGAGCTGGGAAATTGAGTTGGCGGCGGCTTCGCGAGCGAAATCGCAACCTGTACGTGGAGTGGGAGTGGTTTTGGGAGCATCTCGTGCCCCTGCGCCCTCCGTCCACGACAGTGGCAGGACTCGGTACGGGAAGACCAGGCTTGCACGCATGAGGGAATCCACGTTCTCCCGATCTTTTCTTCCACCTTCTGGAGCCCTTGTACAGCCTATAGCTAGGAACTCCCTACCTTCCCATACCGACTTTCCTGCCACAGACACGTTCTTGCCGTAGCCCCAATTTAACCACTCTGCCTTCCCTCCCACGGCCTCTTCCGTCTTTACTCTCCCCCCTTCACCCACTGCCACTGAACACCAAGCGCTTTCTTAAACCGACCTCCCTCACTCCACATCCTCGGTCGACCATCTTCCTTCCTTCCAAGACCATCTTCCGACTCATGCCAACTTCATACCTTCCTTACATCGCACTCCTGCCTCCTCCATCCTCCTGCCTTCTTTTCCCACTCGCACCCCTAACATTCCCCGAAAATTCTTTCTTCCTCTCTCACGCTGCTGTTGTTTTTGCCACTCGCTTCCGCCACAAACACCATAACAATAGCAATGGCAATAGCAATAGCAGTACGAAGAACATGGTGCGAAGTGTTTTGTCCAAGTTAACAAAGCACAAAAACTTGGCTAAAAGGAATCGCTTAACACACTTTGCTGCCTGAGCTTTGGCTTCTCGCATTAGCTGCCGAGGGGCGGGTGATAAAAAGGGGAGTAGTAGGAGGAAGAGTAGTTGGAGGGCGAGACGGAAGGTAGTAGGAGCAGAGGAAGTGAGAAGAAGCAGGGGATGAAGTGAGCGGAGGGGATGAGAGGTGGTGGGAAGAGATGAGGGAGGTCACAACAAGCTTAGGATCTTAAAATCCATCATTGTTTAGTCGGAAATCGCGTTTTGATGGTGTTTTTTGATGGGAAATGGTGATAACAGGATGGTTTTAAATGAAAGCTGGAAAAGACAACATTTTTCTAGGGATTTCATATCAATCTTAAAATCTTAAAATTCCCCACAGTATCGCCGGAATCGCGATTAACAAAAAGGAAGGATGAGGAAGGAGTAGGACGAGGTGAGCGCCACACTGGTGTTGAGAAGGAGGAGCCCAGCGAGTGCCGGGTGCTGGGGCGATGCCCCGAAACAAGTGCTGGTATCGAGATGCCGCAAGCGAGCGAGCGAGCGAGTTCGCCGACGGGTCGAGTGCGAAGTGCAGTGAATTAATGAGGCTTGATAAAAAAGCGATGCGCGAACGTGAGCCAGGATTTTGTTGCCCCATCTCGCTCCCTTCCTCTATCTCTTTCCCACCTCTCTGTCTCTCACATTATCCCGTTCTCTATCGCGCTCTTTCGTCCCCACTAAAAGTGTCGTTGTTTTGTTTTTTTCTCTCGCCAACCAACTGAAATTATTTTACATGCAGTGCGAAATGAGAGCAACATGAGAATGGTTGCGTTGTTGTTGCTGCTGTTGCTGCTCCTCGTTCTTGTTGTTGTCATTATCGTTGTGAATGTTGCAGTTTCTGCCATGGCAGAGCATTAAAAGCATTGTCTTGTGAAGTCTGGCGACGGGTGAGACATTTAAAGGATTTCCACTCAATTGCACCGAGTACGAGGGAGAGAATGAGAGAGATGTAGGCGGGGAGGATGTGGAGAGTGCGAGGAATAGGGTTAAAAGAGTGAAGTGGTGTCTCTTATGGCATCTGGTCTCTTGGCCTGCATCTGCCACGGTCGAATGCCTGAAAAGACTTTGAAAAACCTCGCGTCGGAGAGGAGAGAAGGAAACGAGGAGTTGAGGACATGTCGACAGAGGAAAGGAAGAGAAAGAAAAATCATAAAAAAAGGGCAGTAAAGGGAAGAAGTTCGTAGCCAGAAAGGGTTCGATGCTACAGAGGATGGTAAAAGAGATCTCTTGACTATTGAAACGTCTTCGAGGACTCAGAAGAAACTCTTGGAATCTAGAGTTTATTCCATGAAGCCGCATTGCTCATAATAATAAGTTTCAACTCGGTAAATGACTCCAGTAGGACTCCCAAAGTCGGCCTCAATTCACATTGGAATTTTCCCTCAATCTGCAGGTTTTGGGATCCGTTGCCATGAAATTTTCGTCGTCATCACCGGGGTGCCTAAATTTTCTTTCTCGCCTGCTGCTGCTCTGTTGATTCTCGTTCATTTTCGGTAATTGTTATTGGAGGCAACCTGCAGTTACTGCAGGCCACGGCGCTGTCCCTTCCTTTTATCCCACCATATCTGCTTGTTATGGTGTGCCGTTGTTGCTTGTGGTCGCCAGATGTTGACCAACAGCTTGGATGGGAAACAATCAGAGCCGAAAAAACGAAGACTAGGCAGAAGACAGAAGGCAGCGAGAGCACGAAGGAATGCAGAAAATGCAAGCAGAGGTGAGCAAAAAATGGCACAAATTGCGGGTGGGACCTGGGACAATGTTTGGCAGGAGGAGGGGGCAGGCGAAGGGGTGGAGGTGGAGGTGGTCGGAGGAAGCGGAAGGAGGCGGGGCAGAGAGAAACCGGAAGAGACAGCGACAGAGACAGCAAAAATGCCAGGATGCAAAGTGTTTTCACAGTTGTTGCTTCCGTTTCATTTCGTCTCGACTCGGTCCTCCCTCTCCTCCCTCTCCCTACCTGCCCCTGTGTACCATTTGCCGTGGCTCTTGTTGCCACTGCGGCGACTGCTGCTGTCGTTGTCGTTGTCGTTGTGGTAGTTGTTGTTGTTGCTGTTGTCAATATTACTTAAAAATAATGTCAACCCTGTTGGCAACTCTTCCCAATTGCAATTTCACCTCGGCCCCTCGGCCCCTCGTCCCCAACCCCTGCTTGGCTCCTCCTCCACACTCCGCTCGACTGCATTTTGCAGCAACATGTTGTGTCATTGCCACACACACACCCACACACACTCTCACACACTTCCCCTACACACGTGTGTTCGTTCCTGTTCCGTACTCGTCCTCGTCTCGATATGGAATAGAAAAAATAAGAAGGACAACTCCTGGGTAGACCCTGGGGTAGCTTTTATCCTGATGGGATTTTTAAGCAAGTCCGAGATTTTGCTTTTTCAGATTATTTTTCTAATTTTCGCTGGGATTTTGTTGACTTTTTCCGGATTTTGTTGGCAATTTTTTGATTTTATGCGAGTTTCTCCATGGGGTTTTTCTCGAGATGCTCCCTCGGGATTTTTAGTTAGCTTTTAAAGCTTGAAAGTGAACTCAATTGTCTTCCGTATATATTTTTTTCATTTTTCATTGTTCTTACATTATTTTTTCCATTCGCTTTAGAATTTTAATTGAAAAAATACGTTCATTGTTAACGATCGACAAATACGATAATTAAAAAGAGATATTCATTTGTAATTTTAATAATGCAGAAAACAATGAACAAAATTGTTAAAATAACAAATAGCAATTTCACCAATGCAAAACAATAGCAATTAATGATGCCAAATACCCAACCTCAGGGGAATATATATAAAAAGCGCAACGAGTTGTCCGTTGCTGTGATAATAACGATAAAAGCCATTCATGTGCTAAATCAAACGACATCTGTGTCAGTCATACATGTTTCATGGCCTGCCGTCTCATGTCAGGCGCCGTCAGGAGCCCGGAGTCCAGAGGCGTGTCGAGGGGCCAGGCAGAGTCGGATCGCAGGCAAATCGATTGCAGTCAGGTGGCTTCTCATGAATTCGTTGTATGCGGGGGCGGATTTTGGAGGATTTTTTGGGGTGCATTTTTGGGAAACGAGTTCATTACAAGTAAATGTAATAATAATTAATTTTACCACAGCGATTTCACGAGAACTTATAGAGTTCTTGTGATGGATCACGAGATTTCTGTGTCCGCTATCGAACCAGATTTCAGTCCAAATATCCATCTCGGCCAAGGTGTCCAGACTGCGAGGCGATTTATTGGAAATAGTCCGACATTTTGCCATCACATTCAGTCGTCCTTTTCATGCCAACGGAAGCGAGGTCAAGGGACGGTGTCTGCTGTCGAGTCGCAGCTGTTGAGCGTCACAGGATATTTTAATCCATCAACAACGACACTCGGCCATTCATGTGGCCATTCAGCCGTCTCTCTCGCTCGCTCTCCGTGTTTGGGGGCTGACTTTTGGTGTCCTGGCGTCTGTCCATGTGTGTGTGTTTTCGTGTGATTGCTCGGTTGTGGAAATGTGTGCTAAATTCTAAATAATTATGCAAATAAAAGTATTAAATCAAATCAATTCGAATCAACCGAAAGGCATTTAAGAGGGAATTTTCGGCTCAATGAAATGATACTGAAAAATGTGTTATTTCAAAATGATGTTGAAGTAGAACCGAGCAAAAACAGAGATCATTTCAGTTAATTAAGTGGAAAAAAAATGGGAAACAAAATCGATTGGAGGCTTGAAAATTCAAAAACAAAAAATATTAATTACGGCCATGAAACCATGTCGCAAATTAATGTGCCGAAATTTCGCAAAAAATGTTCGTTTTGGGTCCATTTATTTGAAAGCATGAAGCCCTGAAAGGACAATTTATTACGAAATTCCGGAGCCATTAAAGATGTTGCGGCGAGTCATAAATAATAATGAAATGATGTGACAAACGGGGCAAATGTTCCATGTGTTCTGTCTCCGCATGGGTTTCCATTAAATTGTCCTTAATTCCCTCGGAGGACGAGGCGTCTTCAACGACCCCGTCTCCGCCCCCAACGCCGACGTCCTTCGTCCACCTCGAGACCCCCCCGGAGACGATTCCGGCCCTCGGTCGGCCTAATGACCTTTGTCTCTCCCCCCTCCCCCCTCTCTCTTTCCCTCCCCTCACTCTCGTCTTTCGCCCCTCCCTCCCTCTCCCTCAGGTCGCTTCTGCAATTTGGCCCTCGTTTAAATATTTAAACGGAATCTAATGACGAAAGTTTTGTCAAATGTCCGTTAAAATTTCACACACCCACACACACGCACACACGTAGACTTGTTTACAATTTTATGCAGGATGTGATGTCGTTAGAACAACGACAACAACAACAACAACAACAACAACAAGAACCAGAGCAGCAGCTCATTAAATGTTCATGAGGCAAGAATTTCGCGAGCGTTAATGACGACGATCACGTGGAGTTGAGCAGATGTTGACCAAGCAGCAGCAACAACAACAACAAGAACAACCACAAAAAATCATTTGAATATACAATTGCCCAGCAACAACAAAAATATCATCAAAACAACAACAACACAACATCCACGACACCACCGATAAACTAAAAAAATAAAAACAAATTATTTCGCGGCAAAAAACGCTCATTACAAATGCCAAATGCGACTTTGTTGCTTTTCCCGAAACAACAACAACAACAACAAAAACAACAACAATCGGTGGACCCTCCCGACCGGCGACCAACGTCCATCATCGTGTGACGTCACGTGGCGCCAGAGGAGCCGCGCGACGAGCGCCGACCGTCGTTCGGCATTAAATATTAATTTCCCAAACACACACACACACACACACACACACACAGGCACGCAGACTCCCAAAATCGGGGTCGCACGCAGGGAAGAGGAAGACCTCACACACACACACACAGACCCGACACCGACACAGAGTCACATTTGCGACGCCTGTTGCGAGGCTTTAAATTTATTTGCTTTTGTCGTTGCTGGTGCGTGGTTTCTGTTGTTGTTCTCGGTTGGTTTTGTCGTTGTGTCGGTTGTAGTTGTTGTTGTTGCCGTTGGACTTTCTGGTTGTTGTCATTTTTGGCATTCATGGTTTTGGTTTGTTTCATTACAATTTATTTGTCTCTTATTTCCAGTTGCTCCCCTCGTCCCTTCATTCTCTGCCATGCCTTGTCAATCCCTCACACACGCTCTCTCTACCTCTCCCTCTCTCTACCTCTCTCTCCCTTCCTCCGTCCCTCGTCCCTCGACTTCCTGTCGCCATCGCCTCGCCGATCCTTCTCAGCGCTCACTGGGCGTCTCACTCGCGCTCGCCAGGTCCCTCGACTCGGCTGTCAGTCCAGACGACCGCGTGCCACGGGACCTCCTCCGTCCTTCTGTCTGTCCGTCTGTCCGTCTGTCCCTCCATCCATCCGTCACTCCGTCCTCACCGCAGTCCTCCCCCGGTTCACCCCAGTCTGCCCGCCACGTCCGTCCACCTCTCCTCCGTCCTCCGTCCTCTCGACATGTCCGCTCGGCTTTTCGCGTACCCGCCGTCGGGCTCGTCCCCGTTAATCCCCTTTCCTCGCTGCCCCCCACGGCGCCCTCTGTCGCCGGTCGTGCTGTCGCCATCCCCGGGTCGTCCGCGGTCTCGGTCCCGCCCCCTGTCTCATTTTATATCTCATTTCCCACCTAATGCCAGGTCCCTCGGCGACTTCCCCAGCTCCAGCTCCAGCTCCAGCTCATCCTTCTTCGACTCCTCCTCCTCCCCTCTGTCACGTTGCTCCATCCCATTCCCTCGCCCGTCCTCCCTCCTCCTTGTCCACGTCCTTCCGCTCCTCGCGCGCCCAGGCGAATCCCGACCATGCGGTCATCACTCTTCCTGTCCGACCATCTGTTCCCAAACCTCAGCTCCCTCTCCCTCTCGCTCTCCCCTTCCCCTTCCCTCCCCCTTCCCAGGACTCCTTCGAGGTGCCGCAGCAAAGGTGAAAAACCATATAAATTTTGAAACCTCGAACATTTTCCAGCAAATTTCGACGACAACCGCATTTTCATGCCCTTTTCGCACACACTCTCTATGAGTACGTGTGTGTGTGGGGGGGGGGGGGATGAGAGACTCCTTGAGGATCACGTTCCTGCCCACTCTCCCCCTCTCTCTGAATTTTTCCCCGGCTCTCGCGCTGCAGGACGGCAAAAAATCGTATGAAATTCGAGCGAAGCGGGACTCACGAGGAGAGGAACGAGGAGGGGAGACCAAGGGAGGCGTGGAGAAGTGGAGGGGGAGGTTGGAGAGAGGGAGAAGACGGCGGCGGCGGCGGCGCCTGAGGGATGTCCAGGAAATGAGGCGGCGCCTCCGGATTCGCCTGACACACGCTGTAAAGTCGGGCAGTTTATAAATTACCGCGCAATCGAGAGGGCCGCGGGGGCCAGAGAGAGAGTGAGAGAGAGGGAGAGGGGGGAGGTTTCCGAGGGATGGGGACGAGTGACTGACGGGGTGGCGGAGGTCGTGGAGTTGAAACTTTTCGTGCTGGAAATCGAGCTTTAAATATTGCATATGTCAAGGGAGAGCACGAGGCGGAGGCACGAGAGGACGACGGACGACGGAGGACGGGGGCGGGATCGAAGGAGGCGGAAGGAAGGGAGGCAGGAGGCGGCGCCGCTCCCAGGACAAGTCGCCGGAGGTGGGGGCGGCGGAACCAGCGACCGACGGAAGGATAAAGTTTTGATATCCGTCGTCGCTAATTAAAACTTGCTGCCGGAAGCGGAAGTGGGGCGACGTGGGGACGACGGCGACATGAAAGCGATATGGAAAAACCGCAGTCAAATGGAAGGAGAAAATCAAATAAACAGAAGGAACTCCAGAAAATCCAGAAAAAACAAGAAGAAACGCTTGAAACAGCTGGCGACAACATCTCGGAAATGATGAGTGGAAAAGGGAGAAAAACTTCGGGAAAATAAGAAAAAGAAATGGTAAACATATAAAAGGAAATTAAAAAGACGTTAAAAAAACAAAACAAATCCAGTGTCATTAAAATTAGGAAATTTCTTATGAATACTAAAAAATGTAAAACGGTGAAAATTTCTGTAATTCCAAAGAAGTTCTAAAGAAAAGCCGGTTGAATCTTTTTGAAACTGCAATATTTTGCAAACTTTATTTTGTTAAAACAAAAATCAATAGAGAGAATTCAAGAAATTCTGCTTAAAATAGGAAACCGATTCAAACTTGTGGTTAGTAGAACTGAGTTCGACGAACGGTCGAATGGCTACGATGGGTTATTACTACAACAACAACAAAAACTAAACACCTTCGTTACTTTGAGACAAACAAACACTGGCTAAAGAGTCATGGCCGCGTGGAGAACGGAGCAGAGGCCGGAGGGAGGGAGAGGGAAGAGACAATTTCGCTTCACTTTTAGGATTTCCAAAGCGGATTTCGATCTCTCCTCCTCGCCCTCCTTCCGTTGACCGAGGCCTTGGCCTCAAGCCTTGACCCGCTGCTTGGCGTAGTCGAGGGCGCTGACCAGGATCCGCTTCTCCAGCACGCGGAACTCGAGCGTCATCGCCGTGACGGGGCTCAGCTGCAGCTCGCCGCGCCGCCACTGGGCCAGCTGCTCCTCGTCGCGCTCGAGCGTCGTCGGGTAGACGCGCAGCAGGAGCATCAGCCGGGTCTCGAGGAACTGCCAGGTCCGCGACTCCAGCGAGGTCTCGAGGGCACAGTCCAGATAGAGCAGGTCCGCGGCGCGCTCGGAGGCGATCCAGTGGTCGAGTTGCTCCTGGTTCATGTTGAAGACGCGCACGAAGCCCAGCAGCTGGGGCGAGATGAAGTCGGGGGCCGGCAGCACCTGCAGCTCGCCGCTGTGGGCGATCTGGAGCAGGTCGAGCAGCCGGCAGCGGCGCTCGTACAGCGCGTCCGACGGACTCAGGCCGAGCTTGACGGCGACGCTGTCGTTCGGGTTCTCCGCGTTGACGAATCTGGAGGAGCGAACAAAGAGAGCCAGAAGAGAGAGAGAGAGAGGAGAAAGGATTAAGTGCTGGATTCGGCTTCGTCTTCGTCTCGCCACGGCTCACCCGTTGTGGACGAGCAGGTCGGCGTTGGACCGGTTGCCGTAGTGGATGAAGAACTGGTCGCCCTTCCGGAAGTCCATCTGGGCCGCGCACTCCATGCGACTCTCCTCGGGCATGAAGTGCGAGGTGATCGCGCCGTTCCTGTGGTTGGCCATGTCCCAGAAGGGGATCAGCGCGACCATCGTCGCGTCCGACGCGGGCGACTTCGCCGACTTCGACGATCGCGGGATCATGTTCTGGCGCGTCATCACGGTCGAGACGGCCCAGCTGTGGAAGAGACAGAGACAGAGAGAAGGCAATTGTTTTAAGCTAAATCACGGTGGGACATGAAAGCACAACAACTACGGAAACCCAGTAGGGATTTCTCGCAAAACTTTCGCAAACAAAAACCTTCATAAATCAAATGCTTTCAATAAAGTTCGCCAAGAGGCGAAACTTCGTTCCATATGGAAATTCAGTTCGTTCCCTTCTCCCTCGCGCCCTCCTCTAGCCCAGTCTCTTTCCCACTCTACGTACGTTCGTTCGTTCTCTCCAAAATCGCTCTCCTCTCCCTTGCCTCGGCACGTAATTACCAAGGACCAACAAAAACACACATAAATCAGAAGCACCTTGGGTGCGGAGGCCGGGGTCGGTGGGGAAGGGACGAGGACGAGGACGAGGACGAGGACGAAGGAGTGCGTGGCGAGTCAGCGAGTCACAGATGGATCGAGGAGAGGTGCCGGGAAAGGAGGGAGTAGGAGAGGGGAAAGAGTAAGCCAAAGGTTACCAAGGAATTGTCCACGCCAAGATCACGCCACAGGAAGCTCTGGCCTTGTGAATTTCCATTTTCGTTGGCCTGCCCTTTTGTCCAGTCGTGGGTTCGGTCGTCCTTCACCCGTCCGTCCCGTCTTTCTATTCATCTTATCAGGTCTTCTCCCCTCTCTTCCCTACCAGGGCTTCTCGTTAGCATCCAGAGGATCTCGTCCGTCCTCCTCCATTCATCTGTCCGTCTTCAGTCCCTCCTTCCGCCTGGCTATAAATCATCTCTCTCTCTCTCTCTCTCTCTCCCTTGCCTATTTAGCATCCTCCCCACGACGACCTCCTTCCTTCGCTTCTCCACCGTCCTGCCGCCCTCGGGTCTGGCTCAATTTGGTGGAATTTTAATTGAAAATTCATGCACAATTAAATTATGCTTGAATTGAAGTTATGAACCGCCTCCCACGCCGCGACCTTCGCCCAAGCCGACGCCACTGAAAGTCTTCCCAACTTCCCAACTCAACCGCCGCCATCCTCGTTCCCATCTCGCCCGCCCCTCGCTCTTTCCCCTAATCTTTTCCCAAAAATTCCCACTCAGTCTTTCCCTCGCTCCTTCCCTCACTCTTGTCCTCACTCTTGTTCCCCAGTTGGATCCTGCGTCACCTCCTCAGAGGTTCCTTCGTAATTACGTTTAATCCGTCTGGCCCACATTGAGGACGCGCCAAGGACGACGAAGGTGCCGGCGACTCAAGGGAGACCGAGGAAGGAGCAGGCGGCGAAAGGAGGAGGGAGGGTCGAGGATGAAATAGCGTTGGAGAGGGAGCGGGAGAAGGCGGACGAAAGGGGTTCAGAAGTGGGTGGAAAAGCGGGAGGAAAAGAAGGAGGAGAAGAAGGAGGAGAAGCAGGAGGAAGGCGATGAAAGACGTGCGGCCGAGGCCGGTGGTCGAGAAGCCGATAATGGAGGAGAATCCGGTGAAGGATGGAATTGCGACGATGATGGGTTGGCGGCGGCCGCCAGTAAGAGAGAGGGAGAGGGCGAGAGAGGGAGGAATAGGAAAGAGCCAGGGGTTGGACAGGACGAAGGCTACCGGTTCAAGGCAGTGGAAACTCAGCTGGAGAAGACCATCAGACCATCAAGGTCATGTACAATTAGGCAAAAAAATACCACAAAAGTTAGTCCAGGAAAAGTTCGACCGGAAGTTGAGGAGTTAAGCAGTCAAGCAGAAAGGGGCAAAGGGGAGAAGGGAAAAAAGAAAGAAGAAAAAAGAAAAAAGGAGCAAACTAAAAGAGGAGAACGGGAAAATAGGAGAAAAATGTGAATTAGAAGACGTGAATTGAGAGCAGCAGAAGTGCAAAAGTCGTTTAGGAAATTCGCTAAGTCGTAAATGGAAGGAGGCGGGGAGCGAAACAAAAACAGTCGGCAGAGAAATCGATCTGAAATTTCGGATTCCGACTCGGACGGCGATGGCGACGATCGAAGGCTTGCCTGGCCACGCCTCGTTGTCGGCCTCGCCCTCGCCCTCGTGAGCGCTGCCTTCACTCGCCGTCCCCCCACCTCTGTCGCACCCTGTCTAGTCCTCGATCGCTTCACCACTCCCTCGTCCCGGCTCCTGCCCCCCGCACTTCAGTCTTTCCCTCCTCCCAGCACCCCTCGTTCTCCCGCCTTCCCACCGCCCTCTCTGGCTCACCGCGACCTTCAACTCGTTCGTTTCGTTCGCTCGTCGCTGGTCCTGCGGCTGCGGCGCCCGACGACCAGGAGGCCGCCTCCTCCCTGCTCCAATCAGTCGCTGCCCCTCTCTTTCACTCCCTGCCCACCGCGGTTGACATCGGGAAGTTTCGAACGGCGAAGTTTGGCGGCGGCTCATTTGCCCGGCCGACGAGGCAACGAGGTGGAAAAATATAATTTTTCAGCGGGAATTAAAATGGAGGACAACGGCTGCAGGAAGGAGGAGGCGATCGCGGGGAGGGAGCGCGGAAAAGGGACCGAGAGGGATCCGGGGAGGCGCGCGAAGCACGAGATCCACGAAGGAGGTCGGCGCGAAGGCAGAGGTCGGCAATGGAGAGAAGTTGGACGGAGGCGGACGGAAGTAGCGAAGGGAAGAATGGAAGAATGAAGAATGGAAGCCAGAGCGAGGAACAACAGGCAGAGCGGAGGCCGAAGAAAGGAACACAAGGAATTAGGGAGACCGGAGGAGGAAGCGAAAGAAAGAAAATGGCGTGAGAGCTCTTCAAGAGTGGGGAGAGGAGAGCCAAGAAACCACGGGCAACCGAGAGACGGAGAGTCAGAGGAAGAGCGAGTGAGCGAGACGACTGGGGAAGAGAAAGAGAGAGGGCGAGGAGGCCAAGGAGAAAGAACGAGCGGGAAATCGAACTGAAATCAAAATTTCCACGCGATTTCCCTGCCGAGAAACAGGGAGGGAAGGAGGAGAAGGAGAAAGCGATTAGCAGGAAACGAAATCATGTAAATGTGAGTTGTGTTTGGGTGTGTGTGTGTGTTGTTGCAGCTTAATGAAATTTCCGCCGCAACGAAAGCAATCAATGGGGCGAGGCGAGGCGAGGCTTTGCGAAGCTTCGCCGCGGTCTGCGGAGCGATTTGTCATTAGAGCGAGGCCAGCATTTCCGACCAGATGTGAGAGGGGGAGGGGGAGGGGAGACAGAGACAGGTAGGGGCGTTGGAGAGACGGGGGAGGGGGGAGGGATTGAGATTTGCACCTCGCACCCTGCTTTCCACGCTTTGATATTCGATTTCCGGTTCCGGCGTCGACGTCCACAAACGCATAGGCGACGACATAGACATCTACACACACACACACACATACACAGCGCCATAGCCATCTGCATCTGCACTCACACTCACACACACTCACACACACTCGCATCCGCATCGCCATCGACGGCGGCCCGTCCGCCGTCCGCGCTTCCGTGCGATTTTCCAACGGAAGTATCTCGCATCCACACACACACACACACACACACACACACACACACACACACACACACACCAATGCATTTGCATAGAACCGCACACTGTCTGCAAATAGCTGCATGTGTGTGCGTGTGTGTGCATTTCCGAAAGGCGATTGAGGTGAAGCGGGAGCGGCAGGGAGGGAGGGGTGGAGGCGACGCCGTGTTGGGCCTTGATTGAGGTTGCGGGATCAGCAGAAGACAGAGAAGCAGGAGAAGCAGGAGGAGGAGAAGAAGGTGAAAGAGGAGGAGCAGGAGGAGAAGGAGGAGAAGCAGGAGAAGGAGGTGGGGTTCGGTGAGAGGAAGAATGAGTTGGATGAGGTGCAAAGAAAAACTTGTCGAGCTCGAACTCGCATTTGGTTGCCAAACTTTAGATTGAAATGTCGCGTCGTTCACCCCCTCGACCCCACCTCCCTTCCCTCTCCCGCCGCTTCCTCAGCCCGCTCCATCGCTCTCTTTCCCACCCAATTCTTTCCCTCGCCAGCTTCTGTTTTTGTCGCAAATCTCTTGAAGAAATCTTCAGTCAACTTTCAAAACGAACATGACAAAAATGCATGCAAAATAGAAAAAAAAAAACATAAAACATGAAAATACAAAAATAAGGAAATTAATGAAAAATTACTAAAGAGAAACCATTGAAAAAGAATAAAAATCATAACAAAAACGACGAAAAACTAATAGAAAACGATTAAAAAATGGGTAAAAAGCGATGAAAAAAGAATAAAAGGCGATGAAAAAAATCAAAAAATTAAAGTAAAATAAAAAACCGAAACAAATGAAGCGAAAAATCAAAATTCTTGAACAACTTTTTCCACCCGCGGTTCCAGGACAAGTGAAGTGAGGAAGCCGAAGTCAGGGGATGAGGTTGCGGTTGGGTTGGGGTTGGGGTTGTGGTTGAGGATGGAGCGCGAAATCCAATTAAAAAGGAAGCGTGCGAAGTTTTCGTTCTCTTCCTCGCTCGTGCCTCGTGTCGCGTGACAACGAAAAGCTCTTTGCAGATGAATGTCTGCCCCTCTCTCTCTTTCACACACACTCACTCCATTCCTCCTTTTTGGTTGTTTTCATTGGTTTTGATTTTCAGACAAAATTGCTTTCAAGCGCAAAATCTTACAAGTAGAAGAGTTTTTGAAGAAGACGTACATCAACAGAAGAAAAATGAATAATAACTTAATAATTAATAACTGAAAATTGACAATATATTGAAGAAATGAAAATAAACTAGAAATATATAAACAAATTAATGCTAACTGAAATTGAGTTCATAAGTTTAATAGGAAATTAAAATATATAAATATTACAAGAGGAATCAAAAATGCATTTTTAATACGGAAAAAAAAGAATACTTAAATAAAAAAAGGCTATATTAATGTGATATAAAAATAAACAAATATAACAAAAAACGCTGAATGAATAAATATAAAAAAACGCTAAATAAAAAAAAATTGTGTTAAAAACATTCCTTCCATAAAAAAGAAGAATAAAATATATTAAAAACAAAATAAAAAAAGAATTAAAAATTATTTCCAAAAAAATATTTCAAAAACGTTCGACCTATTAATTTTAATATTTTTTATTTTTCTAATTATTTCTCCTATTCATGTTTGTGTTTTTCCTAACCACTATCTGACATAATAGAACACTAATGAAGACCTCAATTAAACGCCTGCAGTATGAGAAATCCTTCAATTAACGAAAACATCAAACTAACGAGACGAATTTCCGATGAATTGAAGGATTGAGGGGAAAAAAGCCAATGAATAAAACCTTAAAATGAACACTGCAGGGAAATTAATCGAGGTTTCATGTGAATCGAACTGGAAACTAATTAGGAGCCGAATTCCCGCACACTATTTTTACCTCTCCCTCTCGCACTCTATCCCTCTCTCAACTGCGAGCGCTCGTCCATCTCGCAGCCTGGATGGATTTGAAAAGATTTCCAAATACCAGAACGGTTGATGGATTCACTGACTGACTGACTGATGGATTTGCCTTTCTCTCTCTCACCTCCTCTCGCTTCCACCCACTCCGGCTCTCTCTCCCTCACTCTCCCTCTCTCGCCCCATGTCTGCCGGCCGGGAAAACAGCTCGTTGCTCAATAAGAAATTTGATTAAATGCCATTTGAAGATCAGATGGAAACTTCATCATCCCCGAGACAGCCGAGCGCGAGGGAGGAAATCGAGCATCATTGGCAAGAGAGCGCGCGCGTGTGTGTGTGTGTGTGTTTGGGTATGTGTGCGTGCCTGGATCACATTGATGATTTAATTTCCGCTGTGATCCCCGATTTTTTCGTTTCTTTTTCGCATTTCGTTCACTCAATGCAATCACGAGGATTTCCGCCAAATGTCTTCGCACCTCGCTCGAGTGAGGGCGTGAGAAACCCGTGAGGAGAGGGAGAGGGACGGAGAGGGACTGAGGGAGAAAGAGTGGGAGAGGGAGAGCGATAGCTATCGAGAAGACGTGCGCTTGAGCAGGAACACGTCGAGGTGGAGCCGAGGACGACGAAGACTCCGACTCCTTTGTAGGACGAACACGTGGGCGGCGGCGAGGCTTCGAGAATGAGAGGGAAAGAGGGAGATAGGGAGAGGCAGAGAGGGAGAGGCAGAGAGGGAGAGGGCGAGGGCGAGCGGAATCTGCACGTGCGATCGAAGTGAATTGAAATCGTTTATGTGAATTTGTGCGTTTGAATACCGCAGTCTTTGTGTGCGAAGAACCCGCGCTTTGTCGCTCGATTGGTCGCTTCGTCCGTCCGCCCGTCCGTCCGTCCGTCCGTCCGTCCGTCCGTCCGACCGTCCGTCCGTCCTCCGATTTGTCTGTCTATTTGCCGGAATTTCTGTCCATCGCTCTCTCTGTCCCGCGCTCGTTGAGTGTGTGTTTTTTATTAATTAACATCGCCTTGTCTTTCTCGATTCGCTCTACACCTCTCTCTCTCTCTGTCTCTATCTATCTTCGCATATCTCACTCTCCTCATTCTCCTCTCTCTCTTTCGCTCTCTTTCTTCTCTTTCTCTCCCCCCCTCTCTCGCTACTCACTGCCTTCTGCCTTTCGCTCGTCCTCCGTCGCCATCGACCTCTTCGGTTGTCCGGCTTTCGCTTCACCAGCAAGCAAACTCTATCTCTGTCTCTCTCACACTCTATCTCTCTCTTTCGCCCTCTGTTCCTCTCTCCCTCTTTCCCTTAATCTCACGCTCGCTGTCGCTCTCGCTCTGGCTCCCACTGGGATTGCGGGCGCTCGCAACGCCTTCGAGAACCATAATTCATTCGCCAGTCGATGCACGAAGGAAAACGACGACAATCACCACAACAAGAACAACAAAAGCAACAACAACAACAATAACAACAACAGGAACAACAACAACTAGAAGTACCACAACAACAACAGGAACAACTACGACACGCCGTCGTCGACAAGGACGGCAGGCTCAGCTCCAGCCTGCTGTCGCTTGCTAATTGACTCTTGGTTCCACCATCTGAACCACCACTTATGCACACGCCACTTATCTATCCATCTGTCTGTGTGTGCGTGTGTGCGTGTGCATTCGTGTGTTTCTCTTTAATTAACACACAGCCCTGGCTTAGGCTTCACTCACACCTAGAATTAATCAAGCAATCAGTCGGCGAAGAAGGCGAAGAATTTCTCAAACATCAAAAGGGTCTTCAAAGGGCATTCCCGACGATTTCTAATGATTTTCGCAGGATTTGCGAACACTTCAAGTGCCTCCTGATGGTTTCAAAAAAGGTTTTCCTAGGAATCCTGGAAATTCAAATGGTTTTTCGAAAATTTCAAGTGGCTTCCCAAGGATTGCCGACGTTTTTCAAATGGTTTCCGAAGCACTCTGATGGTTCCAATTGCCTTTCCAAGCATTTGTTAAGACTTGAAAGGGCTGTAAGAGTATTTTAAGCTCCTTCCCAGAACTCAAGAGCACCGTGGGGACTTTGGAGGCCCATGAGCCAAATTAAAACGGCGACTACAAAAGCTCCCTTTGAATTAATATTCCTTCATGAGCTCTCGAATTCGCCGGAAGCCCCCACATCCCGCCGCAGGGAGCCTTTAAAGGCCCTAAAGTTTCGTCGACGCCTCCGTCATTTGTCAACGGCTCACGAGGGGCGTGGCTTTGACTGCCACGGGCTCTCCTTGTTAACGAGTCCCGGTGGACGGAGGGCTTTTTCGGAAACGAAGCCATTTTACGCGGTGGACTTTTTTATAGATACCTTTTTTGGTATTTCATGCCTTTTATGTTCGCACATATTTCAATAAATATTTCTGTGTATTCTTATATATTTTGTGCAGATTGTTCTCTATATATATTTTTGTATATTTTTTTCATACACTCGTTGTGCATAACAAATAATAAAAACGTCGAAATTAAAATCGACTCAAGAGCGATGGAAATTCGTCTGGGTTTTTTCACTGCAATGTGGGGAGCGGTGAAAGGGTGAAAGGGAAAAGAGCACGATGGGGTCGGAGGGAGCGGAAAATCAGAGCGAGTAAAAGCCGGACTGCAGTCAAGGCGACGAGCCGTCGGAACCAACCGCGCCCTGTCTCCGACACCGCTCCCGCTCTCCGTCTCCATCTCCCATTCACTCCTCTGCCCTCGCTCCCTTCGGCACCGCAGCACCTCTCGCTCCTCTTCCTCGCCTCCCTCGCTCTCGCCACCGCCTCCACCTCTCTTTCTCTCCCACACACGGGGGAGTGAAAAATTGCGCAGCCATTAAATCAATCAGTTCAATACCTATCGCCCTCCCTTTCGCACACCTCGGCGCCTCTGAGTGTCTCGCTCTCCCGCTCCCGCTCTTTCTCGCGATCTCGCCTGAGTGCTCGAGGTCTTGTCGCCCTTGTTTTTGTTGCTTTTGTTGTGTTTGTTGTTGCCGTGGTTCAAGTTGATGTCGCGGTTTTCGCGTGGTTGTTGCCGTAATTGAAGTAGCTTTCGTTAGTTGTCGTAGTTGTTTTTGTGTTTGGTTGTTTTACGCATCTGGATGTTGCGGTTTAGAGTTTTTTCGTCGGCGAATTTGTTGTTTTGCTCATGAGTGTTTGTTGTTGCTGTTGTTGTCTAGCTACATTTGATTTCGTGTAGAATTTTGCTCTTGCGGTCTCAGTTCTTTCCCGGCTCAGCGTCGCCCGGACCCCGACCGAAACCCCGCCCCTCCCCCAATCGTTTTCCAGAACAATTAAAAAATTTCACGCCGTCGGCCGCAAACAAAATCTGCGCCAAGCCTCGCTCTCTTGAAGTTGTTGAAACGTAGATCAATCCACAGCGAAACGGATGAAGAACAATGATAAACAAAATACTAATAATACTAAAAGATTAAAACTACACACAAAATGATTTCTCAAGAGAGCGAGAAAAAGAAATCGGCTAAATTCGGCGAATTTAATATGGACATTTATGACCGAATATAAAACAGATAGGGTGAGAGGAAGATGGGGGGAGGAGCAGAGGGAGAAGGGGAGAGGCAGAGAGAGATAGTGAGAGAGGGAAAAGGAGAGAGAACGTAGTCTTTCATTGAAAGTTTTAGGCAAAAACTCGCCATCGGCCGCGATTCAAAGGAGATCCCACAATGGATGTAATTTGGGTCAGAACTGGTTCTTCTTCTTCTTCCTCCTCCTCCTCATCTTCTCCTTGTGCTTCCTCTTATTCTTATTGTTGTCACCGTTGCCGTTGCTGTTGTTGTTGTAGTTGTTTTTGGTCTTGTTTTGTGAAACTCGACAAAGGAATGTCCTTTCGTCCACAACAACAACAACAACAACCACAATAAAAATATTACCGCCAGCAGCGCGCCGCAAAAACAATGCCAACAACAACAACAAAAACAATAACAACATTATTAACAATCACAAAAGCAACAACAACAACACGAGATCACAAATGCGAATGAGTGGTCATCAAGAAGAAGAAGAAGCAACGGGAAAAGCACCAAAGAAAAGAATCGAGGAAAAACCTAATAAGAAGAAGAAAAGGAATTCCTCTCGTAGGAAAAAAAGCTTACGATGATGATGAAGACGACGGTGATGATGATGAAGACGATGCTGATGCTGAGAGGAGGAGGAGGAGGAGAAAATTTGCATTTGAATGAAACGAACTCGTTCACGATTTCCAAGGCCATGAATAATCAGAAGAAGCCCAAGAACAGGAGCCGATTGGGGTCAAAGTTGAATTAGAGTGAAATTCGTGGAGAAAATTCGGGAAAAATCATGATGTTAGAAAGGGAAGAGGTCGAGAAAAAAGTTCGCAAAGGAAAGAATATGACGTGAACATTTCGAAGATATTTAAGAAGTGTTTATAAATAGTAGAAAAATAAGTTCAGGAAAAATTATAAAAAAACTAAGAATAGAGAAAAATGAAGAAAGCGTAAAAAAATAATTTACGAAATAAAACAAGAGAAAAAGAACTATGAGAAAAAAGAAAGAGTCTGAAATAAGGACAGAAAAGGTTTTAGAAAAAAGTATACCAAAAAATACGAGAAAAATAACAAATATATTATTTAAAAACTTATTGAAGTTCAAGAACACTTTAAAAAATTTGAGGCATGAAATCCCTCATTTATAACAAAAAAAAACATTATAATCAATTATTGTAAGATAAAACAAAATAGTGTAAAAGAAATAATAATCAAAAAGTGATAACAAACATAAATAAAAAATATTAAAATATGATGTATTTTCTACTAAATCCAAAATACATTAAATGAATATTTCAAAGTAAATTGGACAGGAACCTGCCATAAAAACTGACATTTTTTCCAAACTACGGGAATTATAAATATTTCAAATCGAACCAGATGCCGATGTTTCATTACAAAAGTCAATTTCAGGAGTGAATTTTGTACTTTATTTTTTCAAACCTCTCATTTTCGATTCAACAGTCCTGACAGTAGCAACAACGATCCTACAATGGCAACAACTCCCATCCATTCTCCAACTAGAACAACTGACGACCGAAGCCACATTCCATGAATTTTGAAATTTTTCATCAAAACTAAAATCGCCACCGATGGCGAACGGTGATAAAAATAACAAAAACGGAAACAAGAAGGGAAAAAAATCGAACAGGACATTTTTAAAATTTTAATTTAAGTGACAAAAATAGCCAGAAGCTGCGCAAACGAGGCAAAAAAAACAATTTCAATAGGAAACAGTAGCAAAGCCAACAATGTTAGTGACAAAAACCAAAAAAAAAATTGTGGAAAATGTGAAATTTTAGAAAAAAACCAAACCAAAAAAAAAGAAGAGGAACCAAAAAAAATGTTGTTAAAGCAAAACCTGTTACCAGTAAAAACTATGCCAATTTTTGTTGCCAACCTGACAAATTCTTCACAGGACAACTGCGCAAATTCTGATGACTAAAACAACACCAATGTTTCAAAAAACAACCCAGTTTTCCTAACAAAAACTAGACAGAAATAGACAGAAATATTTTTCGTTATCACCGTCAGCCATAAATCATTCAAATGCGGCTGAACAAACGCAATTTCGACGCCAGGGCGACGAGTGCCGCCAGCGTGCGGATGAGTGCGGATGAGCTACAACAACAACAACAGCGACAACAACAGCAGGAGTCTAGAAAGGACATGAGCAACACGAAAATATCGAAATCAAAATCAACGCACCATCATCAGCCATGCGAGTGCCAGAGACACTTGTGCCAACGACAAATGGTCCACTGAACCATGGAATGCTGCACATTTGTCTGCGAATTCCCGCCCAGCACGGCCCTGGGCTGGAGCAGGCGAGGGGCAGGGGCGGCCAGACGACTCCATTGCACCGGGTCGGCTGTTGGACGATAAGCGCTCCGATCTGGCAACGAGGCTCAGACCGAGCCAGAACGAGTGGCCGAGCTGCAGCAAAACGGCAGTGGGCAAGAGCGAGGCAGAGGGAGGCAGAGGGACAGAGGTGTGGTAGGGGGGCAAAAGCGTAGTAAGCGGCAAAGCGTAGTAACAGGAAAAAATCGCGGTAAGGAGAAAAACCGTAGTAGAAAGGTAGAAAAACTCAGTAAGCCGAAAAAATTGAATTTTCGCCTTCGCAATCGAAATCAAGCTCGCTGGAGTTTCGAAGAAAACTTCGGAACATGTGTTGACAAAAAATCTTTATTGGTCTGCAGAAAAAAAATGAAGAAAATTCCTTGTTAAATTTTGGCAAATATTCATAAAATTCTACCCTTAATCTGTGTGAATTTGTAATAATTCACCAGTTTTGTATTAATAAAATTAAGAATTGAACCTGTACTTATAAAATTCTGGAGTTTACAAATTCTGTGTTTTACACATTTTTTGAAAAACTTGATTTAATTCGGTATTTAGAGCATTCTCTTATAACAGTATTGAATCGTTTTTCTCCCAGTGTCGTGGAGGGAATCGGGATCCATCAACACGAAATCCCATGCGTCATGAAAACCTATTGATGGTTTTTCCTTATTCAACCCTCAACCTCAACCCTTCTGTTCGGCAAAAAGAAAGAGGGAGAACATTTGGAAAAATTCAAGAAAATTTCGAAAAGGCTTCACTCGAACTCCGGTCGGTCGGTTGGTGGAATGAATGAGGGAAGAATGAGTGGCGAAAGCGCTTTAAATGAAAGGAAATACACAGTTTCACTCTCTCTCTTCACTCCCTTGTGTTCTCTGTCTCCCTCGTCCTTTCGCTCCCACATTTTCTCTCCACACTTTTTCTTTCTCTGCGATCGGCCATCACTTTATTAAAAGCTCTCTGAGGAAATAAATGATGAAAAAGTCTTTAAGCGAAATCTTCACAAAGCAAGACGATGGAGCAAATGAACCGAAAGAGGCGAAGGAGACAAAGAGGGGGGGGAGGGACAGGAAAAGGACAGAGAAGCGGAGGAAAGAGAGAGAGGGAAAGGAAAGGGGCGAGAGGTCGATGAAGAAATGAAGAGCCGAAAAGCAATACAATACAATCAAACTTTGATTTGCTTTTCCGTTTAATTGACGTTGAGTTCAGATGATTGACTTCTGCTCCCCCTCAAGCCGTCCCTCTCACTCGCACTCGCACTCAATCTCCCATCTTCTCCTTCTCTCTCTGCCTCCCTGTCGTTGCCGTTTTGCCTGACCAAGCTCTCTAACGACTACGTCTCTCTCTCTCTCGATGCCTTTCTCGCCCCTCGTTCGTTCGGTCGAAGGCTCCGCATGCTCTGGAGGATTCTTGGGAGCGAAAGGAAAGCAACGCATGGAGCCGCCACGGCTCCCAGGGGGCGGGGTGGGGCTTGGTGTTGGGCCGAGCCTCGTCGGTCGTCGCTCCTCGGCCATTGGACGACCTGGGAGATTTCGGGATTGCGATTCACGAGCTCTGTGAATGCGGCTCGTTGGCTTTGCCTACGCCTTCGCCTTGTTAATGGGTTTTCGGCGGAGTCGGGACCTGGCATCGGAGCGCTTTCGCTTCGCCCGGGTTCAACCGCCTCGCCCTCGGCTTAGGAGCGAATCCTCTTAATAAACCAAGGCATCAGCCAACACTCAGCCAACCAGTCATGCGAGAAAATGCGGATTTTGGAAATTGGAAACCAGAATTTCGGTTCACCAAAAACGTAAAATTTCAACAAAAATTTTCTTCCATTTTCCGAATTTCGAAAATGTTGCAATTTTGGTTCACCAAAAAAGTCTGAGTTCAAAATAAACTAGAAATATTTTTTTTAATTTCGACAATGCGAATTGGAAAAAAAATTTCGACATAAAAAAAAAACATTTTTTAATATTGGAAGAATTTACCCCTCAAAAATAATTATATATATCAAAAAAAAAATTCAAAAAATGCTTTTTAATCGATATAAAAAATACACAAATTTAACAATTAAAAAACAAATTTTTAAAATGGAATAAAAGTAAACTTAGAAGTATTTTTGAACAGTAAAAAAAGCATAACACCAAACATTAACATAAAAAACCAAGCAAATTCAGAGATTTTAAAAAACATGGGTGAATAGGTTTCCATTGTTCATATAATTAATCAATTTTAAATTATAATGAATTTGCAATTCTTGTGACTATTACGAAAGCAAATGAAAAACCGTGTCTTTGTAGTTTTTCTGAAAACTCCTCTTGTCCTCCCTTTCAGATGCTCCAGACGAGCGCCTCGCTCGTGGTCGACGACTGCGACGAGGCCGAGGAGGGCGACGTGGGTGGCGATGAGGGGAACAACAACAACAACAAGCGCAACTTGAACATCAACGGCGGCACCAACAACCACAACAATTTGAACAGCATCAACAACAACGCGGTCGACTCGCCACGGCACATTCGACGCTTCCCGGAAGCGGAAGCGCGACAGCCACGACCACAATCGGGAGGCGCCTCCTCGCCCTCGCCGTCGTCCGCCTCCTCCTCGCCGTCGTTCTCGCCCTTCTCGCCCTCGCCTTCGGAGTCCTTCGCGCCCTCATCGCAGGCGGCCACGGACAGCCTGCTGGGGCTCCTGGGCCTGCCGGAGGCGACGGAGCAGTGGCGCGGCATCGTCGAGGACGTCGGCTTCATGCCGACGGTGGCGGCGCCGGCGATGGCACCCACGGCCACGACCACAAGCTCAGCAACGACGGCGACAACGACGACGACGACGACAACGACGGCGAGAGCAGCAACAACGACCACGAGAGGCGCCGCGGCGACGGTGATGGCGACGGCGAGTCCGACCTCGACGGTGGCGCAAGAGGATGAGGAGGAGGAGGAGGAGGCGTGGCCGACGACGTCGACAACAACAACGATGACCACCTTCTACGTCTCGCCCACGGCGCCGTCGGCCACGGCAGGGGCGGCGGCGACCGCGTCGTCCTCGGCCTCGGCCGCGATCGAGCGCTACGCGGAGCCCACGGCCAGCGCCGGGGGGCGGACGACGACGGCGGGCCCAGGCGCGGGCGCGGGCGCGACGGGGCGAAAGGATCGCCGTCAGAAGGTGGCCAAGAGGAGGCGGAAGCAGCCGGGGACGGCGACGTCGACGGCGGTGCGGGAGCCGCTGGCGGCCCTGGAGAAGGAGCAGAAGCTGTACGAGCTGCGGGACAAGCAGCGGCAGGAGTTCGTGGCCGAGGTGACGAGCGCCTACCGGGACAAGTCCTACCGCCGGCCCTACTCGCAGTCGAAGCGGGAGCCCGGGGGCGGCGACTCGGGCGAGTCCCTGGGCGGCGGCGGCGGCGGCCGGAAGGCGGTGGACCTGAAGGACATCCTGAAGAACGCGGGCGGCATGAGCTTGAGCGAGATCCTGCAGCAGAAAAATCTCTCGCTCGACGACCTGCTCAAGGGCAAGCAGACGGCGCTGCTGGCGCTGCAGACGACGTCGGCGACGCACGCGGCGCAGCGGCCCGAGAGCGGGCTCGGCGTCGGCGTCGGGGTCGGGCGGCTGCCGAAGCCGCAGCGGCGCAAGAAGCCGACCACAAGAACAACAACAACCACGTCCACCCCCCACTGGACGAGGGGCGAGGCGGGCAGCGGCGGCGGCGGTGGCGAGGAGGCGGAGCCGCCGGCGTCCCGGAACAAACTCAAGTTTCCGGCGCTGCACCGGCTGAAGCTGTTCGGGACGTCGTCGCGGCCGGGCAACCCCTACAACAACGTCGACGGGGCGACGACCCGGCAACGCGAATCGGCGACAACAACAATGATCACGACCACAACAACGGAGCCCACCACAACAACAACAACAACGAAGCGCGTGCCGCTCTATCGCAAGCGGCAACAACAACTGCAGCGAACGACGCTGAAGCCGCTGGGCCTGCTGAAGGATGCGGCGGCGACGGCGCCGACGGCGACAGCAACAGCAACAAGGGGCTCGCGCCCAACAACAACGAGGACAACAACAACAACAACAGCACCAGCAACAACCCCGACAGCGGGAGCCGCGAAAACGAGGGCCAAGAACAAGGCCAAGAACACGAAGGCCCGAACGAAGCCGATGACGAAGCCGTGGTCCCGGGCCAACAGCCGGGAGTCGATTGGCGCCAGCGACGACGACGACGACGTGGAAGCGGACGGCATTCGCGTTGTCGGCGGCGTGGCGGACGAGGCCGAGGGCGAGGGCGAGCGATTCGACGACAGCCGAGAGAACGAGCCCGGCGAGGAGCAGGAGCAGGAGGCAGACAACGACGTCGACGGCGAGGACCTGTGGACGCCGACCATGGGGACGGAGCGGGCGCTGGCCACGTCATCGTCGGCATCGTCGGCGTCGACATCATCGCCATCGATACAAACGATCCCCACGAGCGGCAGCCGCTTCCGCGCCAAGGCCCAGGCCTCGGACAAGAAGCCGTCGCCAGCGAAGAGGGGCGGCGGCGCCGTCCAAAAGCACCACACGAGGGCCAACGTCATCGAGCGGGGCGCCGAGGAGGCCAAGGAGAGGGCGAAGAAGAGGAAGCCGACAGCGACGGCGACGGCGACGGACAGCGAGGAGGCGTCGCTGGAGGAGACGCGAAACGCGTCGGCGGCCGCGAACGAAGTCGGCGGCGTCACCTACGCCGAGGAGGACGACCTCGAGGACTTCTTCGAGGAGGCCACGACGAAGCGCCTCGGCGCGAACAACAACAACAACAACAATAACAACGAGAGTGCCCACGTTGACAAGCAGGCGTCGAGCGTGTCCAGCATCGAGCGGTTGACGGAGCGCCTCGATCGCTACCCGAGCCCCAGCAGCAGCAACAAGTCGTCGTCGTCTGCGTCGTCGTCGTCGTCTGGCGAGGTTTCGTCGCTCGAGGGCCCCTCGTATGTGGATCCCGTGGACGACCGGACGGACCTGCTGGAGCTGATCGAGGACCGGCGGTCGGGCAACCGGCTGTTCAAGGTGCTCGAGCAGCGCAACATGACGCTGGAGGAGCTGATCGAGCACCGGAAGCGCGGCTCGAGCCAGCTGCACCTGGCCATGGTCGTGCAGCAGGGCGACAGCAAGCGGCATCCGAACGGGACGCGGTTTTTTCCCGACAAGAAAGTCATTCTCCGGGATGATATGGACATCGTTACGGCATTTGAGAACTTTCCTCATTTCAACCTGATGAACCTGAAGAGCGTCAAGCCGGACGAGATCAAGACCGACTCGCAGGGCTCCAGCTACTTCACCTCGATCATCGACATCGAGCCCACCGACGAGATCTACCAGGACGAGACGAGGTCGGCGGCGGCGGCGGCGTCGGCCGCTCGACGAGGCACCGGTGGAGCCGGCGGCCAGGACCAGGGCCTCAAGGGTGGGTTCAGCAGCCGCGGCAGTCGCAACCGCCTGGACCGCCGTCTGCGGGAGCGCGGCAAAGCCCGTTATCGCAACGCCGCCCGTCGCTCCTTCAGCCTGCGGGCGACGGAGGCGCAGGCGGAGGCGAAGGCGCAGGCAGAGGCGGAGGAGGGCCAAGGGAAGGGGGCGACGGAGGAGGCCGGCGAAGGCGGAGGCGTCGCCGTCGAAGAGTAGGCGAGGGACCCACGTCGTCTCCCGTTCCCCATCGATCACTCCCACGACCTCCTGCTCTACCTCCCTCCCTCCCTCTCTCTCTGTCTCCAACTCTCTCTATTCTCCCTCTCGCTCGCGCTTGCCTCTGTCTCAAAATCGAACCCCGCTCTCTGCTCTCTCTCTGGCTCCCTCCCTCGCTCCCTCCCTGCCTCGCTCGATCTCTTTGACAAGTTCTTTGACACGCTCTCGCTTCATCTCACTCACTCACTCACTCACTCACTCTCTTTCTCTCTCTCTTTTCTTCCCACCTCTGCTTGTCTCTTTCCATCTCTTTCTAGGACCCACCTACGCACAAACCCAACGGTCCGAAAAATCCCTCGGTCTCTTTCCCCCGTGGAGGACGCTGGCGTTTGCATCGCTCGCGCGGCCCAACGACCCGATGGTGAAGCCAGATGCCCAACAACAACTACAACAAAGGGCACGCCAACAACAACAACAACAACCGATACAACAACAACAACAACAACATCAGCAATACTTCCTGCCACAGCAAAAACTCCTGCTCGACGACAACCCGGACAACGGCGACGTCCTGCTGAGCAACGACGACGACGGCGGCGGCGTGGTCGACCTAACGTCATCGTCATCGTCATCGTCATCATCGTCGTCGTCGTCTTCATCGCTGTCGTCAATGGCCTCGCGCCACGTGGCCGCGGACCCGGCCGAGGTGGAGGCCATCGAGGACGAGGTCGCCCGAGCGCACGACCTGCTCGACCTGGAGCTGTCCGGGCACGGATTCAAGCGGAGTCCGGCGCTGGGGGCGGCCGGCTTGGCTCCGGGGTCCTCGTCGGCGTCGGCGTCGGCGTCTGCGTCGATGGCGGCGTCGATGGCGAGGACGCGGCAGGGCAGCAACGGCGGCGGCGGCGGCCACGGGATACCGGCCGGCATTCGGTCGGCGATCGTGGCCAGTGCGGCGATCGTGCTGACCTCGCTGACCACGTTCCTGGTGATCTTCGTGGTGTGCCGGTGGAAGCAGCATCGGCGGCGGCGCAGCAACTACATGAAGACCTACAACGCGATGAAGAGCAAGTTGCCGATGATCGCGACGACGCCGACGTCGCGCCAGTCGACGCTGCACCGACACGGCATCGAGGAGAGCGACAGCATGGCCCTGCAACAGCAGCACCAGCAGCCGACGCACGGCCAACTCCATCAGCAGCAGCGCCAGCAAGGCTCGCGTCTGTTCCGCAGCAGCAGCAGCCACAGCATGGGCGTCGTCGGCGTCGGCGTCGGGGGCGGCAGCGGCGCAGTCGGCGTCGGCAGCACGAGTGCTCTGCTCAGTCGGGTGGGAAGCGTCGGCGGGGGCAGCGCCGGCAGCAGCCTCGGCATCGGCATCGGTCTGGGTCTCGGCCTCGGCCTCGGCACCGCCGGCGGTTCGACCACCTCGTTGGCCTTGTCGTTGCGCAGTGTTCACAACAGCAACAGCAACAGCAACAACAACAGCAAGAGTCATCGCCACAGCAGCAGCAACAACCACAATAGCAGTAGCAACAAGAACCACAGCAACACCAAGAACCACAGCAACAGCAACAGCAACAACAAGAGCAAGAGCAGCGGCGTATCGAGCGCCAAGCTGAACACAATGGATCCCAGTGCACCCGAGGTCCAGGAGTATCTCTTCGACACCCTGCGCGAGTCCTACTGAGCGGCGCGCGAGCGAGACAGCGTTCGAGCGAGAGGCAGAGGGAAGGAAGGGCGTGGGGCCAACTCGTTGAGGTCTTCTGTCGACAACTTGTTTTAAATGTATGCGAAAAATAATAATAATAGACTTAATTCTAAGCAACGCCGCAGCGAAAATTCAGTGTTGGAAGAGGGGTGGCGGAAGCGGGGGGGACGAGAAGGAGAAGAGGAGGAAAGGGAGGAGTGGTGAAGCAGACGAGAGGGAGATGGTTTTCCGTAAGTGAGGAGAACCGCAAAGGCAGGGAGGCGAACGGGACATGAGTGGATGGAGAAGCCGTGGACGGACGAACAAAAGGACGGCGGTGGGATGAGGGTCGAGAGGAGAGGAAGAAGTGGACGAGGGACGCGAGAAAGAGAGGTCGCTGGCCAGCTGGCCAAGTGGGTTTCCAAGACACAACAATTAGATGTAGATGGAGACAATAATATTGCACAACAACAACACGACAAAAGACAACAATTTAAATGAAAACCAAATATTGCAAAAAAAAAAAAAACAAAGTTAATTACAACAATTTATATACAAAATCGGCAATGAGGAAATTGCATTTTAGTTTAAAACTAAATTTAAAAATGAACATTTTTGAAAATACAAAACAAATACTTATATTTTATAGATTAAAGGGACTTCAAAATTATTAGACTGTTATTAGCGAAAATCGAAGGCACGGACAGAGGAAGAACGAGAGAGAGGGAGATAGGGATAGTGAGTGTGTGTGTGACAGAGAAGGGGAGCTTAGAAGAGCCGATAGCAAATTATTGCCAATTTTCATGCACTTTGTAGTGAAAGCAAAACAAACAAATATTTATTACAATTAGATTACGAAGTATTGAGAAGTATTTTCTTCACAAATCATTATTATTACTACTACTATTATTATTATTATTATTATTGTTATACTCAATTAATTTATTAAATAATTATATGAGTTTTGTTGTATTCAATTCTTTTCTAATGATAGTGGAGTTTTCGAACGAAACCGAGAGCATAAATTATTAGCTACTATGTATTATTAAATGATTACATTTAAAGAATTTACACAAGAAACGACGTTATACAAGAAAAGCAAAAAGCAAACACACGAACAACGTATGCATAGCAATAAAGAGTATTCTTTTAATTAAACATTTTAAAAGGCCGTTTTCGGACAATCAAAAAACGATAAACAAAAATCATTTTTGGCACTCACCGGTAGAGGTCGTAGCAGAAGTTCTCCCTGAACGCATGGCCGCGGTCGGTGATTTGGTCGACCATCGGGGCGCCATGGGCGAATTTGTAAATGAACGCATATTGGCGAGCGATGGACTTGCACAGACTCAGGGCGTGGCTGAGGGCGATCGAGCCGCGCAACTGCTCCATCTCCTCCACGCTATAGTAGAGCACGGTGTTGTACGTGTCGGGCAGCAGGTCGATGTAGGGCTTCCAGAACGAGTTCGGTTCGAGGGTCTCCAGCATCAGGTTGTAGGCGATCTTGAGGTTCGGCATCGAGTCGAAGAGTGCGTGCTGGCCGTTCTTGTCGACGGTCTCCTCGGACAGCATCAGCTTGCTGGGCACACTGATCACAATCTCCTCGCGCCGAATGTCGCGCGTCGCCTCCAGGCCCAAGTCGT
The DNA here is from genome assembly GCA_947389925.1 of Coelopa pilipes. Lineage (NCBI taxonomy): Eukaryota > Metazoa > Arthropoda > Insecta > Diptera > Coelopidae > Coelopa > Coelopa pilipes. Next base: position 7,017,127 of record OX376700.1, read on the forward strand.
AGCCGGGGAACTGTGAGATCTTCAGGCCGTCATAGCGAACGCCATTCTCGTCGATCCACTTGTAGAAGGCGTTGATGTTGGTCAGGCGCTGCTCGGGTGTGGCGTTGGTGGATTTGCGCTTCACCGGCGCCTCCAGCACCTCGATGCGCCCCAATAACTTTTGGATATCGCAGTAGTGTTGCCATTCCTCGCGTGGATTGTTCGCCTTCTTGACGCAAATCTCCATCAGCGACCCCACCAAGGCCACCAGTTCCCCGTGCGCCTGCGGTGTAAGCTTCGACTTCGGCTTGGCTTTGGCGTTGGCGTTGGCACCATCGGTCTTTCCGGTTCGCTCCTTCTGGCCGCTGTTGTTGTTCTGGTGGCCTTTGTGCTTGTTGTTGCGCTTCTGTCGTTTGTCCATTATGTTGTGAAAATTCGCACTCAACTGTTTGTTTACTTCTTGTTGCACTTAATTAAAACAAACAATGCACTATCGAGCAGCGGTAGCGGCGAGAAATCCAACCAAGTGATAAGAACAGAGTTTGACCATCAACACCCGGAAAGGTAGAGGAATGTCAAAATCGGAGCGAAATCGTTGAGTAGCCTTGAAGCGGCGATTATTAATTTTAGATTTGCAGGATGACTCAGGCAACACAAATATATTTTACGTATTCCTATTCGATTTATAAGTTTCACTCATATTCAATAGTAATAAACTAATGCGTTATCAACTTTATTAATGTATTATAGAGGATTCGCATCTTTTTGAAACTCACTAGAAGACCAAGCTTTTAAATTAATTTGTTTTCTCTGAGCCACCCTGGGAATGAAACTGTTGTCAAATGAACATTAAGCGAGTCCTGGGCACGTGCTGCAACAACACCAACGGCAAATTGTCAAAATCAGCTGGTAGTCAGACACAACAAGGTATATTCACAATTGTCTCGCACATAAAGCATTAATAATTTATAAAGAATGAAATTAATAGAATGATATCAATTAAAAAGTATTTAAATCAAATCATAGACGTATATTTTATAAATACTTAATTCAACAACCTCTAACTATTTAATGGCAAACTACAGTTCCAACATGGCGCATTCAGAATTAAACATAATTAAACTCACCTCAGTGTGTTGCATATTTTTAGGAACGTCTGCAGCTGTTGCTTTTGAGAGACGTCAGAATTTGTTTATTGTTTGGGAAATTTTCTTATACATTCCAATTGCGTAGCTCGTAGAAGTCACCTTGGTTTCAGGTTTATATTTATTACTAGCTATTCACAAAATGCGTCTTCGAGGGAGATTGGCTTACAAACTACTCAGTGTTCTAATTGCAATTGCAATCGTTTTTGTCCTGTTAGTAAATTTTTTCACCGACAAAACGATACGCGATGAGTTTCTCACGCATTTGCCTGCGTTGAACAGTGAGGCATCCAGTGGAGTGAACCAGGATCAGCCAGCTCAACCAGTCCCAATGCCGGTGCACGTTAAAGAGATCAATGCGCGGCAACTCGTAAACCTTACCGACTTTCGTTATTCAGTGGAGAATAAATTATGTGCCACCTATGACAAGGAGCTCCTGGGTAAGCTAATTACTAGCCTATCTAATTTTTTTTATTAATTATTTTAATTTAAGCCATCATCATCGTCACCTCCTACGCTGGACATGATGAGCTGCGCTCTGCCCATCGCCAGGCAATTCCACAGAGCAAACTCTCTGAGTTGGGCTTCCAGCGCGTCTTTCTTCTGGCTGAACTACCCTCCAAGGAGAAGTTCATTACGCAGGCACAGCTCATCAGTGAACAAGACAAGTTCGGCGATATACTACAGGGGAATTTCATCGAATCATACCGCAATCTCAGCTATAAACATGTAATGGGACTCCGTTGGGCGGCACTCGAGTGTTCGAAAGCAAAGTTTATCGTGAAAATCGATGACGACATCGTTTACGATGTATTCCAATTAAAAAACTATCTGGAAGCGCTTGAAGTGAAGGGCTATGAGAAGAACTTCCTGGCTGGATATGTATTGGATAACAAGCTGCCCATTCGTATCTCTGCGAACAAGTGGTACGTCTCGTTGGAAGAATTCGCAGGGGATAAATATCCGGACTACCTCTCCGGTTGGCTGTATATAACAAACCCGAGTACCGCCCTGCGCCTGGTGCACGAATCGCAACGGTCACCATTCTTCTGGATCGACGACACTTGGATCACCGGCATTCTCCGTGACCGGGTTCAAGTGCCACTCGTGCGTCTGAACTCTTGGTTCTCGGCGAACGCAGAGTTTCTCGACTGCTGTGTGCGTGATCTGAAGGACTTCAGTTATGAGTGTGAATACTATGTCGGCCCGAATGGTGGCGACTCGAAATTGATTGTGGAATTCCTGCACAACGTGGAAAAATGCTACTTCGATGAGTGTGTCAAGCGCTCGCCGGAAAAGTCGTTGAAGCAGACGTGCGTGGCCAGTGTGAAGCATCTGGTGCCCGATCACGGCGAGGCCCTGGTGCGTGCGGTCAAATTGCGGTGATGCTGCTGAGACGAAAACACCGACGTTAACGAAAAACGGTGAGAAATGCTGGCCATCTGGACTGATAATTTTATGCCTTCCACTTTAAACATTAAGATACTGTAAACTGTAAGATAATTTTAAGAGAACGTTTTAATTTTTGCTTACTTTAGAAAACTGTTTTTACCTTTAACAGATGTAATTATTTTTAGTATGCGATATTCCTCATATTATAAACACCAGTTATATTAAATTTAATTGTCGAATAAGTTCGTAATTCAAATACAAATAAATACTTGTATACGTCCGAATTAGTAAACTAAACTGATTTATGCAACGAAATGTAATGCATACCTGATATACAGTATTTTTTTTTCCTCTATTATGTTCCACTAATCAGCTGTTCCGTGATAGTTTTTGGAATCCTAAATGTTTAGGTTATGTCACTGAGTTTTCTTCGTGAGAAAAGTTTATAAATAATAGTGCGTTAAAAATAAGAGAATATCGCGAGGTATTACTGACAAAATGAGTTTCCCCACCAAAGATGAACGTTCCAAGTGTTGGTCAACTCGTGACGAGTACTGGCAATGTCTGGACCAAAATGCACCCAAGCACAGTTCCACAAGTGGTGAAAAAGTGCCCGAAGCCTGTCAGGCGCTGCGCAAACTGTTCGAGACATCCTGTCCCGGCCTATGGGTGAAACACTTCGATCGCAAACGCTCCTACGATCAGTTCAAAGCCAAGATTGAGGAAGGTTACGAGCCTTTGGTGGATAATATCAAGTTTAAATAAAGACAGATTACCAAGACAAAAAAAGAGTATCGTTTCAAACTCTGTTTGTTGTTTGATTACAATTATTAATTTTATATAAATAAAAAAGATACATAGTTAAGTGCTACCAGATATCCATGAAATGCTTTCATTGTACCGCCAAATGGGGCCCTTTATTCGTCTGTGCACTAAGACACTGATTAGATTCATCCTTGGGCATATCGACCGCAATAGACACAATGTGTTTTCCCGGGATCATAACGTTACCCAAGATTCGGGCATCCTTTCCTTCCTCCAAATATTCGGCACACATGGAGAGAACTACGTTGGCGTCCTTGTCGGTGCAATTAAAGAATCCGATCAGAACACGGCCGTCTGTGATGACTACGCGAAATGTTTTACCCAGCCATTGACTCAGTTGTCGTCGTCGTTCAGATGTTTGGACTGGTGCAGGTTTTACAATTGGCTGCAATAATGTTGTAATAAAGTTTATTGTTATATATGAGGAAAGGAAGCTTACATCTTCTGCAATTATTATTTCGGGAGCAGCCGAATCGCTCATTTTCTTAGGTATATATTATTTTAATACTTAATAATTAAATATTGTAATTATTTTTTTTTATGTTTTTGTAAATACTATTCTATAAAAACAAATGTTAGAAAATTTTGACAGCTTCATTAAGATCCACAAAATACTATTGTCTTCTTCTTGGCTAAGATTCATTCACAGCGTGCTCGGATGTAGATTTTCCCTTCAAACCAATGAAAGCAGAGGGCGCCACAATCACCTACGTCTTTTCTTATCAGCTGAGAGCTCTGCCACTTGTTGACTTTTGACTTGACTTTCTTTTGCGGCTTTTATTATTGTTTGTCCCGTTGGTGCGGTTCGTTCGGCTCCAATTGGTATTGTGCGGTTGCTCTCCATTCTTCAAAGATACATCAGAAAAACCTAGTTGGTGGAGAACACAATGACTGACGTATTGTTTGCTGTCGTTACCAGTGAGTTTCTCCACATACAAAATAATTTCAACTATTTCATTACTAATTGCTCCTCCTGTGTTTCAGTAAGCGATACCTGCTCCAAAGACTCGAAATATGATAGAAGTGGTCCCCGTCTGGTTCAATTGCTGAAAGATTCCTTCGCGAATGCCTGCATTTCCACTGACATTTTGCCCGACGAAGCGCCCATGATCGAAGATCATTTGCGAAAACTGGTGAACCAACAGGCCAAAGTGATAATCACCACTGGCGGCACCGGTTTTGGCCCACGTGATGTCACCCCCGAGGCCACAAAGGCCGTCGTCACCAAGGATTGTCCGCAACTGACGATGGCCATTGCGCTCGCCTCGTTGCAGAAGACAAAATTCGCAGCCCTGTCTCGCGGTGTCTGCGGCATCGCAGGCAAGACACTCATACTGAACTTTCCCGGCAGCGAGAAGGCGGTCGTTGAATGCTTCGACACAGTGCGTGATCTCCTTCCACACGCTCTTCAATTGATCGGCAACGAACTGCCGCTGGTGCGACGCGTGCATGCGGAGCTGCAAGGAACCACAACGGCCACGCAGTCATCAATGGCACCACATGTTTGTCCGCATAAAACCGGAGGCGGAGGCACCGATCGCAACTCGCCGTTTCCCATGATCCCCGTGACGGAGGCCCTGCAAGTCATATTCCAGAATGTGATCGCAAAGCGAGAGGTCTCGCGATTCCTGTCCGACTTTGTGGCCCCCGTTGACATTCCGCCCTTCCGAGCCTCCATCAAGGACGGATACGCAATGAAGTCGAGTGGATTTTCTGGTACAAAGAAAGTCGTTGCCTATATTTCAGCTGGAGACGGTGTATGAAACAATGCAGTTCCATGCGATTGCAGTCCATCAATTTCCCTTTGCCAATTTTGCAGATTAACCTGCATCAGCTGCAGGAGGACGAGTGCTTCAAAATAAACACTGGGGCTCCCGTCCCGCATTACGCCGACTGTGTCGTACAGGTGGAGGATACGAAACTCTTGAAAACAAAGAAGAACGGTGAGGAGGATTTGGTGGAGATTTTGGTGGAGCCGACAGCGAATCTGGACATTCGGTTTGGATTTATCTGTTGATCTCTGAATTTTCGAACTTATAATCGAACGATTGCAGCCCCGTGGGATGCGACTTGCGCAAAGGGACCAAACTGTTCCCCAGCGCCGATCACTCCCAGGTGGTAATCAAGTCCATACTGGCATCTGTTGGCCAAAAGTCCCCGATGGAGTTTCGCAAGCCGAAGATTGCCATAATTTCGACGGGGAGCGAATTGCTGGCTCCAGATCAGCCAAATGCCGCGGGTAAAATTTACGATTCCAATACAACCATGTTGGAGGAGTTGCTTCAGTACTTCGGTTTCGATTGCATGCGCAAATTGGTGCTGAGCGATGAGTGGGTTTTACGATTTGATTTATTCTGAAATGAAATGTTGTTTAAATCCCCATTTCCCACACAGTTTTGAGACCGTGCAAAGCAACATTGCGGAACTCTTTCACATTGTGGACTTCGTCATCTGCAGCGGCGGCGTCTCCATGGGCGATAAGGATTACATAAAACCGGTTTTGGAGAAGTTGGGTTTCAAAATTCAATTCGGACGCGTGAACATGAAGCCAGGGTATTTTCCCCATTTGGCTTTTATTCTCCACTTATGTGTAAATTATTTATGAATCTCGTAAACTGCATACTTTCAGGAAACCAATGACTTTTGCTTCACGCTCCGAAAAGTACTTCTTCGGCCTGCCAGGCAATCCGGTCTCGGCTTTTGTGACATTCCACCTGTTCGCTTTGCCAGCGGTGCGCTGGGCCTCCGGCTGGGAGCGCGACAAGTGCGAATTGGCCACGGTGCAAGTGACGGTAGACGGAATTCATTTCATTTGATCAAGTTTTAAAAATCACTCATTCATCGATGTTTGCCCGTTGCAGCTTCAAAACGACAGCATTCCATTGGATCCACGCCCAGAGTATGTGCGCGCCTCGATCACCAGCAAAAATGGACGCCTCTATGCGTCGGTCAATGGAAATCAGGTATTGTAGAGGTCTGAGGCTTGAGGCCCGAGGACACACGCACTCATTAATCACGCAAAAAGCAAAACGGGTCATACGAGTTTTCACTCACGCCCATTTCAGATGAGCAGCCGCCTGCAGAGCATCGTCGGCGCCGACGTGCTGGTGCACTTCCCGGCGCGCACCGACTCCAAGCCGGCTGCCGTCGCCGGCGACGTGCTGCGCGCCTCCGTCCTGCGCTACGACTTCATATCGAAGTATGAATGAGTTCGCCCAGCTCCCAGCCAGCCATTACACGAATAAATAATTCCGAGAGATATTTGTTTTATTTTGTATTGAATAAATGTCACAATTTATTTGCATAATAATAATAGTTAATAACGTTTTTTATTTTTTGTATACATTTCATGCTCAATGAAAACATACAGAAATTCATGTAAAATAATAAAAAGTAAATAAATGAAAATAAACTTAAAATACATATATTTTTTATAGTATGCATCAATTTTGCATATCGTTTTTATTAGAGAAATATTAAAATTAATTGTGAAAAAATAAAAAAAAAACAAAAGATTTATATATATGTATGTACATACTTTTGGCCTTTTTTGCTTGTTCAGAGACAATAATAAAATCTGTTAAAACGTTAAATTTGTGTGTGTCTCGCTCTCTCGTGCCTTTTCATATTCTATATACACAAACTGGGAGGCTTCGAAAAAGGGAGAGAAAATATCGAACGGAAAGGTGGAGAAACTCGATTCGTTCGTCGTTCGTCGTTCTGCGACAGAATTTCTGCGATGGCTTGGAGTGTCCCCAAGTATATCGAAAGGCTCGGGTCCATCCCATCCACTAGACCTTCTGGACGGCGCCGCCGGTTCCCTCGCTTAACCTGGTCAAACGCAACGACGACCGACGACATGGCAACATGAAATTGTATCGGCTGCTCGGCGCCGACAGCTGGTAGCGTTCCTGGGGCCGGACGTCCCAGAGGGCGCGCTCGATGACGTGCAGGGCGCCGGCGGTCAGCACGTCGGCCGTGTACTGGGTGGGGGCGCCGGCGCAGCCGCCGATCGCTGGAACGAGCACGAGAGCGGAATTATCGAATTAATTCTTCGTCGAGAATAATACACGACTTACTCTGGGGAACCGGCGGCTTGAAGAGGGCCTCGGCGGGGATGCCGCAGGTGTCCAGGGCGACCACGTTGATGCCGTACGGCTGGAGCTCGCGGCGCAGGTCCTCGGCGCACTTCTCGACCGCCACGCGCGAGGCATTGAAGGCGACCAGGCCCTCGCCGCCAGCGACTCCCTGGCCCTGGCCATGGCCGTCACCCGCCCCCGCCCCCAGGTAGATGAGGCGGCCGCGCGTGGGACGCAGGAGCGCGACGAAGGCCTTGGCCACACGCAGCGACCCGAGGATGTTCGTCTTGAGCATGTGCTCCCACTGGGCGACGTCCTGGTGCTCGACCCGGCCGCGGTAGACGCTGCCGCTGGTGTTGATCACGGCGGCGATGCCGCGCTCGCCGGCGTTCAGGTGGGCGCCCATCGCGGCCGTGGCCTCGCGCAAGACGTCCTCGCGCGTCACGTCCAGCTGCATCGGGATGATCGAGCCCGGCACCGGCTGCTCGTCCAGGCACTCGCGCATCTTCACCCAGCCGCTGAGCAGCTTGGCCGGCAGCGAGTCGTTGGCCTCCTTCATGCCGGCGAACACGCGGCAGCCCTTGTTGGCCAGGTGCGTGCACAGCTGGAGGCCGAGGGCGGTGTCGGCGCTGGTCACGAGGACGGTGCCGCCCTGGGTCTCCGCGTTGCGCGTCTCGGCGCTGCGCACCTTGCACAGCAGGTAGATGAGGAGGGCGCCGGCGATCGAGAAGAGGGCCAGCAGCTGGAAGGCCAAAACCAATGCGGTCATTGGTTCCATTATGGCATCGCTGGAAAGAGAGGAAATTTCGTGTCGTGTTATTAAATCGAGTGAAATTTCCACATTAATCGGCGTCGAACCGCACGTAAAAATACTAAGAAATATTCGAAAATAAATAATATTGTAATAATATTAAATAAAAAATATATTGAAAATATTGAAAAGAAATGAAAATACACTAAGATAAAAATACTAAGCAAGAAAACTTAAAAGATGTTAAACAAATTTGTATTATTTTGGAGTTATAAATAAAAAAATAAACAGTTTTAATAATGAAAAATATTCGATTGTATTAGACAATATTTAAAATATTAAAATATTTAATATTGAGATCAAATAAAATTAAATTAAAAAGAACCAAATAATATTAAAAAATACTGCCAAAAAATGGGAAAAGGGAAGCCTACGAAAATCGAAAGCCTCGTGATGAAACTTGGCCAATTAAATGGACTTTTTTATCATTTTTTTAAAAGTGCTTCAACCTCTCGCAGTCACGTTCTGATTAATTATTGCTGCTAATTAATATTTGCGTTACGTTCGGCTGCATCATCTAATTGTTGCTGTCTCGTCTTCTCCCACATCGGCGTCTTCGTGTCGTCGGCTTTTCGGACTTTCGTTCGAAAAAGTAACATTTGTATTAAGTGAACGCAACAACAACAACACTCCCATTGGCTGGCGAGTGACGGTGGTGGGCGTGGCGTCGTGGCGTCGTCTGACGTGACGCCCGTCACGTTGCGGTCTCGAGCCGAACAAAAGTTTCTCAGCCTCCCTCCGTCCGTCCACCTCGGGCCACAATTAGTGGGCTCTCGCCGCTGATGCCGTCACTGCCACGCCCACCGCCTTTCGCGGGGCCGGCCTTGGTAGGATGACGATTTGCATCCCATGATTATAATTTACTTTCGATATTTATAACGAGTTTATTAACTTTTAATCGGGGCCGAGTCTTGCATTGCCCAATGTCCAATTAACTGGAGCAAGTGGAGGTTTTGTTGGCAGAAAGAAAATAGCAAGAAAATAGAAAAAAGGCAGCAACAAAACCTGTTGCAAAAAATATGAAATTCATTTGCATGAATGAAGTTCAACCACAAATCAGCCGTGGTCACGATCGCCGGAGCTTTCACAAAGGCAAATATTTGCCAACGTTAACCATTGTAATTATCAGAGTCCAAATGGCATGAGGATAATCCGAATCACGAAGGCTTTTCAGCAGTTATAAAATATACAAAATAAACAAAAATACAAACAAAAAAAAACATCAAAAAAATGTATTAAAAATACAGCAAATATGAAAATAAAGAAAAATAAAAATTGAAAAATAAATAAAATAAAATAAATAAATTAATGTTATATTTTTAAGTTTATCTATCAAAGTAACAACGATTAAAAAATATATAACATTAAAAAAATAATACAAAATAAAGAATAAAATACACAACAAAATAAATAACAAGATAAAACAGATAAAACCAGATAATTTGATATAATATTTTCAAGCAGTTTTGATGACGGCGATTGGCGAAATTTCGCGATCGATGGAAATTTCTAACGTTCGTTACGTGACCGAGAGAGTGACGAGAGTGAATGTGAATATGTAACGAGTGGACGCGAGTACTTTCGTGGCAGGTAGTCAGTCAGTCTGTCTGTGGGCCACGTCTCCATGCGATGGCCATCAATGTGTGACCATGCATAATGCAAGCAATAAATCAAACGCTGCATATGCGAAACATTTCTCGACCGCATCCCATGCCCCATGGTTGTCGTCATGTAACAACCAAACAACAACAACGATCAACGGCGGCAGCAGCAGCAGCAGCAACAGCAACTCAAAGAGGCAAAATAACGAGTGACGAGTAACGAATAAGAAGAAAAAGTAAAACAATTACCAAAACAATGCAAGAAATCGCTGTTGACCAGATGGAAAACAGAAAACAAAGAAGTGAAGAAGACAGACAAAAATGTAAACAAAAATGAGAAAACCGAAAAAAATCACAACAAATGAAACACAATCAATGAGAAAAATTGAAACAAAATAAATGAGAAAAAAGGAAACAAAATAAATGAGAAAAAAGGAAACAAAATAAATGAGAAAAATTGAAACAAAATAAATGATAAAAGATAAATCCACAAAAAATGAGAGAAATGGAAAGAACTCGTTTTTATTTTCTCTCCGTTTTTCGCATTATTTTCCACGGCAAAATCGACAAAAACACAGAAATCTTCGACCGCTGGCTATTTTCTTGGCCGCAGTTAAGTCGGTAATGAGCTCCGCATGCTTCCTCAATACCTCCATAATTCGCCGCCCCGCCACGCCCCGCACGCCCCGCCGCCCTCGGACCCGTGCTAATGTGCAGTTAAAGTGCGTAGAACGGTAAATGCCATTAACTATTTAAATCGCTCTTCCGTTTCCTTCACGTGTGGTCGACGGACGGACGGACGGACGACGAGGGGGTGGTGCAGAGATGGGGTGGCCGAAGGGGGTGGGGAGGGGGAGGGAGAGGGAGAGGGGAAGAAACATGGAGTGAAGCGATGAAAATGCGGAAGCGAGTTTCGACGGACTCATTTTTCTGTTGGCCGTTCCTCGCATGATTTTCTATTTTTTGTAGTTTTTCTACCAATTTTAGATTTTGTTTTGCAATTTCCCGTTTTTGAAATTCCTCTTTTTGAGATTTTCAGTCTTTGAGGTTTTTCGTTTTTGAAATTGTCCGTATTTAGAATTTTCTACTTTTGCCACTTTCTAAATTTAACTCCATTTTTTATATAAATTTTTACAAAATCTACACTCTTTGTCCAATTCATTTTCAAGGCCATATAAACTGTTATTTCTAAGACTATTCTACCAATTTCCCATGCTTTATCCATCCATATTTACCCAGTGATTGGCTTCGATAGACTGCCATCAATTCAAGCGTGCAGTTTTTAGCATTGATGCAACCTCGGGCAACAAAACGCAACAATAACAAAAAGCGAATCAAAGGAAAATAAAAAAAAAAATTAAAAACAAAATAAGAAATAAAAAATCAAACATTAAAAGGTAATAAAAACAATGCAAAAAACAACCAGAAAGACGTACGAACAAAAACAAATCAAAGCAGTGGAGACTCGAAGCCGTTTGGACACGTTTGGGGCTGTCGTCGTTCATGCCGATCGGGCCAGACGATGTCACTGGGCCAAGAAGTCGTTGAAAGGCATTCGCACCACGCGCATTCCCGACGATAATTAAATAATAATTATTACAACGGCATTGGGGGAACGATCGGGGAGGTCGTTAAGAAAAAACATTGAGCAAATTAAATTCAATTGCATTGAAATATTCGAGACATTTTAATATGTGAACATTTGCACGAAACTAAGAAGTATATTAAATAAAACATTGAAAAAACATTTTCTTGTTATTTCAACAGAAAGATAAAATAATGGAAACTCTGCCAAAGATCTTCATTATTTGAAAGTTACTAAATGGCAAAGACAAATGAAGCGCCAAATTAATGATCCACAAAGAATTCCAAGTATTCACCTGAAACTTCTGAATATCGGAATGGAACGTTTAAAAAGGGTCTTCAAAGGCATACTTGAAAAAGCCATTCATAAAAATGGAGGCAGGTGAAAAGCATTTGACAAATTGGCAACTAATTTTCGGTTAACACAACGGTTCAGTCACCTTGCCTTGTGGCCACAGAGCGACGGCATTTGTCGTGGTTGTTGGTGTTACTGTTGTTGTTGGAGTTGTTGTTGTGGTATCGATGTTGTTGTTATTAGTGGTGTTGGTGATTTTTTCTTGAGGTTAGTGTTGTTGTTGTTGTGTTTGGTGCAGCGGCGAAAACGGAAACTAACGATGGCCGCACCACAAAAATGGCAGCTGGAGCTTCCGGCATCGAACCCGGCGGCGGAAGGGGAAGCGGCATGGGTGAGGCAGAGGGCGGGAGAGAGAGGGGGGGAGGTGAGGGAGAGGGACGGCCGCGTGGTGGTCGGTCGCTTCCGATCGCGATCGGTTGGTGGAAAAGGAAAACTGTGACCAAAAACGGAAACCCAATCGCTCGTAATTGCGCAGCTGCGTATTTGAGTGGCAACGCCGTAAAAACAACAACAGAAAAACAACGACAACAACAACAACACAAATATTAGCAGCAACAACAATACCAACGAAAACAGCAACAAAATCAACAACAACAGCCGGCTCGTCGACGTCCGCCGGAGTCGGGTTTGTTAATTCCGTTGTTGTTCGCGTCGAAAAATGAAGTAATTTATGACACGAATAATGAATCAAAATTATTAATTTGTTGTTCAAGCTCGACTACTGCTTATTCCAAAAGGGTAAAGTTAATATGTGACTTATATTTTTATAATATAATACATTGTGGCAAGTGCGCAAACAACAAAAAATATATAAAAAAATCGTTAAAATGATTTAATCATTAAAACAGAAAAGAAAACAAAACAAACTACAAAATTTGACGAAAAAATTAAATAAAAAATATGAAAAAATAAAAGGAAAAATTTACCTAAAATATTAATGTGAAAAGGATTTCAGAATAATTATTGAAATTATTTGACTAAAAGGTCAAATACCGAAAGAAATAAATTATTCAATTAAAATAAAATAATTTAAATAATTCGAAACAAAGTTAAAAAAAAAAATTCACTGTAGGAGCAATTAATTGAAATTGATAATGAACAGAAGCAAATTTATAAATCTAATTCACTGATTAAATAGCTGAAATAAATAAGAAAATCTCCAAATAAAAAAACCAGCAACAGAAGTCGACTGAATAAACATTGTCTAATTCTTAGCAAATAGCGAAAGTGATTAAATCAACGATCGCCGGGTTAAAGGCAAGTAAATTAATTGATAGAAAACCTGTTCAAAAACACTCTGAAGAGCACGCTATAAACGGTGTGCGTGTGTGCGTTTAGATAACAGTGTTGATAGGAAATGTGTGCTAACAACAACAATAGGGCGGTAATTGGCAACAAGGCAGGCAACAACTCAGGCACCTCACCTTGACAACTGCGGCTTTGAGAGGTTTCGCCGCCAATGATTTGCCATAAAACGCCGAGCAGAGCCAGGGGGAGGGAGCCGAGGAAGGGAGGGATGTAATTCACAAAAAACCATCTGTATCTAGTGGTGTATGCAAAACCGAGGTATGTGAACAATTTCACTTTCAAAACGCCTGAGGCGAGGCGACGAGGTGGCCGTTGATTTGTTTTTAATGCGCGTGCGCGGCGTGTGAATGAGAATGCAAATGGTTGGTGGTGGTGCAATTGTTGTTGTTGTTGATTCTCGTTGCCGTCGCTAGCTGCGGCTCCTGCTCCTGCTGCAGCTGCTGCTGGCCGAAGCGAACCGCAATCGCATGCAGGCCGCCATCAGAGCCAGCCGTTGAGGCGTCTCCACAGCCAACGTCCAACGTCCAACGCCATTCAACGGTTGCCCCATCCACCCAGCGGCCTCCCGAGTCGCCGCTCAATCCATCCATCCATCCATCCATCCATCTGGCCATCCATCCCCGCAACCATTCACCGAGTCAGTCAGGTGCAGCCTGCTCTGGCGTGCAATTGGCAATTTGGCTAAAAGCGTGTTGTTGGCCAACGGAGCAACGGAGCAACGTCGATTGCGCCGATTTCCCAAGCACGTTAGTAACAACTACTACAATAACAACGACAACGACAACGACAATAACAACATCAACAACAATAACAGCAATAATGATAAAGTTTAGAGCAACAACGTCAAGTCTTTACAGCAACAACGGCGTCAACTTTTTTACAGAAACAAAAACTTCAACTCTGCACAACAACAAAACAGTGATGTGTTTTACAACAACAACGTCACCGTTTTACGAAAAATAATGATCAGCTGTGAGGATTCGCACGAATTTCCAGAAATCAACTTCCAATGAAAGGTCATAAAAGGTGTTAAAACAAGAACTTTTTAAGTTTGACACAAAAAATGGAAAAAACAAAAATGTATATAAAAATATATATAAAAAATAAATATCAAATAAAGTAAACAACAAATTTTAAAAAATATATAAAAACATATACAAAATCATAAAAATTATAAAAAAATATATATATAAAAAAACCACTCATTCAGTAAATATATTGCAAATTAAATACGAAAAATTCAAGCAATATAAAAACTTTTACAAAATACAAAAATATGTAAAAAAATATACATAAACAATATATATATTATATATATATTAATATAAAGATTTAATTGTAGTTTTTAATTCTTAAAATCCAAAAAAATAGTATCAAAATCTTTTTTTTTTCTCCTTCATACTGAATTTTTTTGTTTTTAAATTTTAATAACGAAAATATATTCACGCCAATTTTATTTCTAATCTAATTTTTTTTTTAGTTTTTTTTTCTTTTGTTTTTTAATCATTATATAATTTCATTTTAATGGAGTTCATTTTCAAAACTCATTTGACCAAACAAAGAATTGCTCAATCCATTTGTGATCGACTTCACCTCTAAATTCAGCGAGTTAAGACTAAAAGAAGAATAAAAACAAAATAATAAAACTAACACAACAACAACAATAACAAAAATAACTACCAAAAGTAACGCAATTTTTTCCATCGAACCGCAAAAGTGAACGGACGGATGTCGTTAATTAAGATTTATTTCATGAACAATTTTTTGTTTTAGTTTTTTTTTTTGGTTTTTCTTGTTTGCCTTTTGTTGTTGCTTTTCTACGTATCTCTCGATACCGATCGATCTGTGCCGAGCCAGAGTCAACAAGAGCTGAATTCGAGATCTGTGTGTTTTAATCAAACTCATTAAGCGATCACACATTTTGCTGTTACATATCGTTAGTGAAGGAATCGGAAAATGCGAGGATTCGCCTTCGCATACGATCGAGAGCCCATGGGAAATCGGTTGGAAATTGAGCCATTGGGAAATTGATTGAGAAACTCGTCAATTGAATACCTGAAGTTTTTACCACACAAGTTTCTTTCTTAATTTTCCAATCCCACATGGGATTTTTTGTTTTCGTTTCCAACCCAATTGGCCTAAATTTTCCCACACGTAGGAAATGAGAAAAATTTTCAATTAGAGATAGAGAGAAAAACAAACACCGAGGGGGAAAATCGAAAGTTCAATAAAGCGATTAAATGAACGCCAGCCATCGACGAGCGAAGGAGAAATTAAAGAAAAGCCAAAACAAGAAAAAAAAATTATATAAATAACAGACGGAGAAAGAATAAAAAGATCAACCACGATCGAACACGATGCTAAACAAGAGAAACTTAGGAAAACACCGAGATTCGCCTGCATTTCAGTGACAACAACAAGACAAAAGCAACAACACTAATAAAAACAATTACAACAACAATTTAAGCCAAAGGTGAAGTCGACGAATTTCGTGGAAGACAAAAACGGAACTTAGAAAAATAGAAAACCGTGGACAAAGTGAAGAAGAATCGAAAAGTGCATCGGGAGATGAAAGTGAAAGAAAGTCGGCAGAAGGGGAAGAAATCGAGAAGAGAGAAAAAGAGAGCAAGAGACCGACCAATGTGCGAGGTGGACGGCGAAACTCAAGCGTGACCAAGAGCGAGACGGCGAATGCCTTCCGAAGTGCATCGTGAGGAGAATGTTTTTGTTAATTTTCAATTTTCTACTTTTCATTCCTTATCGTTTATTTTTCTTGATTTTTCCCCCTGAGTTTTTTCCCCTCGCTTTTTCTTCTCGATTTTTTTTTCGATTTTTTTCCACTCGACTTTTTCTTTTTGATTTTTTGCAGGAAAACAACAACACAAATCGAAAGTGGAGCAAAACAATTTCGATGCCGATTGAAGCGTCAATTTTCAGGCGATTTGTTGTTTTTGCGCCGCGAGAATTTTGTAAAAAGATGCATCGCAACAACAACGGGAAATAATTGTGAAAAAAGTCGGTTAACAACAGAATATTTAAACAAAATATATTTAAAATGTGTACAAAAGAACGAAAAAAGATTAAAAATAAAACGAAAATAATCGGTGCAATAAGAAACATCAGAAATAAACACAAAAACAATGCATTCAAAAGAATTGAAGAAATGAAGAAAAACGAACATTAAGAGAAAAACCAAAAAACTGAAAAAAGAAACCTCCGAAACCACAACCGTTAAAATATAATTGCGGAAACACAATTGCAAAATGCTCTGCATTTTTAGTGCAAGTGCGAAATAAAAATAATATTTCACTTAATATATGTATGTAGCTTAATATTTCCAGCAGCTGCACTCGCTGCAGACGGAAGTATTTTGTTTCAGAAGAAAGTGGCAACATTGCACCATTGGGAGAGACAGAGACAGGGAGACCGTGAGAGAGAAATGAGGGAGACGAAAGGAGGTCGGCCAGGGCGTAAATGGGTTGCGGGCTGCTTTTTCAAATCAAGTACATTTTGGCGGCTTTCAAAAACACTTTCAAACTCTCCGGCTTCTTCAAGACAACCTCTCTTTTCGTCGGCAAAAATTCCCCAAAAAAGGCGTTTTTCGGCTGATATTTTCCATTACTCAGGCTCGCTCCACGGTCCAACTCGGTGAACCTAATTGATTCCGAATAAGGGAATCCGTCCAGTTATTTCACTCCGACTACGACTCCGACTCCGACACTTGCCATGACTCACGTGGCGACGGGAACAAAAGACTAAAAGCCAGGGAAATACGAAAAAAAAACGGGGAAAAAATCGAAAAAAAATTGAAAAAAATCGTGAAAGAAAAATTCTCGATAAAATTATGCAAGTGGCGTTCGTTTACATTTCTGGTAAAATGTGGGTCAATAACTGCTGTTGCTGTCTTGTTTCGTTTACCGAACGGGCACGCGTGTGATTTTCTTGAGAAAACTCAACCAACGATATTAGCTACATGTTGTTGTTGTCGTTGTTGTTGTGGTTGTCGTGGTCGCCAGTGTTGGCTGCGGGTTGAGCCATTGTTGTTTAAATTCCACATGCATTCCACTGTCAGATTGACAGTTGAAACAAATGTCACTGAACGAACGAAAGAAAATTTACAGACAACCTCCTGCTGCTGGCTGACTACAATGGACAATGGAAAATGGTCGATAGATAGACGAAGGTAGTTTTTATAAATAGTCGGAACAAACGGTTGAGAACGGAATGAGTGAGGGGGGAAACGAGAGCAAGCGAAATGCATTCCGTTGGCATTTTGTAGAGTGCAGACAGAGGCCGCTCGTTAGCTCGCCAATTGCCAATGTTGCCAGACTGCCGAGCTTTATTAATTAAGGCATCCGCTAATCGGTGGTGTCGGCGAAGGTCGCGTGGCCGACTTTTCAAATAAAACGCTTCAGCATGGAACAATCGCCGAATAGCGATTTGACAATATTGCCAAGCTCTCTTTTTTCTCTCTCTATTTAGCTTTTCTGCTGCATTAACGAAGCCCACTAAACGGTTTGTTATGGGGTCTTAAGCGGGTTTTATCGTCGGCTTTGTTGTGGGTTTATTATGGGTTTCTGACAGAATCAAAAGAAAATCGTTTTCTGAAGGTGTTTCATGTGGCTCAACCTGGCTTCTGCCTTTCAATCCAATGGTCTTAACAAGGCTTACAAGCGGTACAATGATAGCTCTTGACTGGAGGCCATTCGACGAGCTTGGCTATGGACAGAAGGCGAGGCGAGCCGAGCAGAGAAGAGAAGTTAAATACGGCTTTTAGTGTGGAGCTCTTCGGTAATCATGGATATTTCCACCGAACCTTCCGCCTTCGTGGGCCCACCTTTGGTGGGAATTCAACGAAAGCCGGGCCGGCCGGGGAGAGATCGGGTAGGAAATTATATATGCAAATTGTGTGTTAATGAAGTGTTTATAAAAGACAACAGCAGAAAAAGGCGCGAGTGCAAAAACCTATAGGTTAATTATGTCTAATCTTCGGCTGCTGAATCGGGAGACACAAGAAATTCCAATACAATAATTTTCGAACAATTAAAGATCAAAACGTGAATAAAAAATAAAATATTCCGTACTCTGGCGAAACCCCAAAATAAATATAATTAAATAATTAATTATGTAACACGCAAAGATGGCAAGAAGAAAATTAAAAAAATAGTGATATGTGAAAAAAGAAAACCAAAATCGAAAAAAAACAGTCAACAAACTGAAAATAGAGAAAGAAAATAGGAAAATAATGAAGTAATAAAAATGCAGTCGGCGAAAGAGAAAGAAGGAAAAACTCCCACCGTAGTTGTTGCCTTTAATTTATTTTTATTTTTTATGTGTTCGCTTTTTTTTTATTTCTGATGCCAAATGATTATACAATTTCTTTCACATTTTTATGATTCGCGAATTTTACAACAGGCAGCCGTTGTTGTCGTTGTTGTTGTCTCTTTGTTGTTGCCATTAGTGTCGTTGTTATTGCTGTTATGATTGTTATTGTTATTGTCATTGTTGTTGTTGCTGCTGATAGTTATACTTTCAAAAAAGGTTTGCCCCAAGCGAACGAATGAATAAAAGGGCATTGCAACGAGAGAAAGAAGGGATTTCAATTTAAAAAATCAAAACTTACTTTACACCGAATTCATGTTTACTTTACTTTTTCTCATACTTTGCAATTTGCTTCCCTCGAGAGACGCCTTTGAATGGACTTCATTTTGGAGAAATCTTCTCTTTTGCTTCATTTTTCTATTTTTCTATATTTCTATTTTTCTCTTTTCTTCCCTCATTTCCTTCTATAAATGCATTATTATTATTATTATTTTGTTTTTCGCTTGGTTAGTACTGTGCTTAATTAATTGTGTCCGTGAACTTCAAACTGTCAGCGCCTTTTTCGCGTTTGTCAATTGTATAATTTTTTTATTTTCCGCAAACGACATCGTTTCCTTAATTTGCATAATTTATTCGCCCTCCAACGGGTTTTCCAGCAGTTTTTTTGAATGTTTGCGAATTGTTTATTATTTTTTTTTTTTTGCTTTTTTACTATCTAATAAAAAAAATTTTTGACATCTCTGTCAACTCCATCTAACACTGAAATTGAAACTGAAATTGAAATTAAAATTTCATGTTTTCTCTCCAAACAAAAACGCTTTACGATCCATTAGAGTCGTGGACTTTTTACGATCGGCGGAATTTGTTTTTTACCAACGTAATTCCATCGCATTATCTTTCATTACACAGATCGCGAGGAATTCATTTTCATCTCTTTCACCTCATTATCTTTTATCGCCACTCGGTCCCAACCTCTGAGTCGGCCAATGACTTTGTCTCCTTCACTCACACACGGAGTCGAAAGTCATTCCCTCATTCTTTCATTCATTATTCAGTCTGCGTCGGGGTTTCCTCAACACCCAGAACCCCAGACTTCGCCGGGTGTTAAGTCGTTAATGGGTTTTTTCCCGCGAGTTGGAGTTGCTTCTGCTGCCGCCGATGGCCTGCGTGTTTGTCTCCAGCGGCTTCGCCTCCGCCTTCGCCTCCCGCCTCGCTTTTCCCCCCCTCCTCTCCCTCGCCTCCTCCAAACCCTCGTCGACTCGCTCCGCAAAGTCGGCAGCGCCTCTTCAGCTGTCTGTTCGACTCATCTTCCACCGTCGGCATCTTCCTCGACCATCTTCAGCGTCTTCTTCAACCGTCTGCACCTTCTTCACACCTTCCTCTCTACCCCTTCATCCTCCCACTCCACCTCTGCCGCTCCTCTCACCACGCCACGCCTCTCCACCCGCACCCGATGAACTTGAAACGACGCATTCGCATTGGTTTTTCATGGGAAAATCTCCGGCTGATGCAAACCGATCTTCCACAGCTGAGTCGAGGAGTTTCCTTCAATTGCCTTGGGTTGAATGCAGCAACAATAACAACAATGGTAATGGCAATAACAACAACTCCGACACATTAACCATAGGGTAATGCACTCCAAATTGAGGAAGGGAGACAGGGGATGGTGAAGAAAGAGGGGGAGTCAGAGAGGGAGAGAGGGAGAGAGACGAGACTTACATAGCATTGCATTGCATTGAATCAAAACCACTAACTGAGACAAAAACAATAAAAACGGAGCAATAATAACAATAACAAAACAAGCAGAGGCAACAACAAAACAGCAACAACAACATAGCACCAAAAACAACAACTCCTTCCACCAACACTTTCCATCCAGTGCTGGCGTCTTTTTCAATTTTCAATGCCATGATCGACATAATGATCGTCAATGTAAGCGATTTCCTTTTGTTGATTTCTCGTTTTATTTTACAACGATTATCGCGATGAGGGGAAGCGACCGCCATCTCGCTCACTCACTCGCACTCCATCCATCTCGCTCTGGCACGGGCAACAGGAAAACATAATTGTTTAATGCTGTTGACAGTTTGTTGACATCGCTGACAGAAAGATCAATCGGCTTGGATGGCTTAAGTGGTTTGGCTTTTCCGAGCCATGCAGAGGAAGAGGCACGGACAGAAAGGAGGAAGGAAGGGAGGAGGGAAAGAGAGGGACAAAGCGATCCATATTCATTTCTTAATGAACTCGTTAACCTTGCTCTGTGGCAAGCGCGGAACACAAGTGGGCCAAAGTGGAGAAGGGAAAAATTAGCAGAGAATAAATTTGAATGATTCAAGAGAATGAAATAATAATTCTGAATAATTCACAAGAATAAATTGTGGATCGCTTCATGCCCAAGTAATGGGGTTTTAAACAGCCACTAGCAAGCTGTCGACCTTTCTGTCTATCACTCTGTCTGTCCTGACAACAATCGGAGAGCTTCTGTTATGCTCGGCGAACTGGGTTAAGGAGCCAAAAACTCAACATGCTAATTGCACTCGAGAGATAAGAAGAAATAAAGTCATTGTACAAATTCCTCCACCGACGACGACAACAGACCGATTGTTGCAAGCGGAATAAGGTACATGGGAATCGACTACGAGCAAGAATGTAATTTAATGTGTGTAATTTATTCCTAGGAATGTATTTTGTCATCGTGTTCTAATGAGTCTTTCCGCTGGATTCCAAAAATGTGTCCCCCGCTCATTACCATCTCTCTCTCCCCCCGAAAACTTCAATTACAACTCAATTTAGTCTAAAAGACGATAGTTTAGTCTTTGATTAGATCATCTTCATCTGTGTAGAGTGGACGGAGTTTCAGAAACTCATTAAAATACTGACGGCGTTTCGACGAGCCAAATGTCTCGCTATCTAGCCAAGTTGGTGCAGTGCTGTATGGACGTAGCTTTTGGCCAGGCCATCGAAATACCAAAAGCCATTTATGCAAATGCCGGACAGCGTTTACGGTTCGGCCAAGTGTGGAGCATTTGTGGAATATTTCAAATATATTTCGAAATCAGTCGGCGACAGTCGACAGTCGACAGTGGCAACAGCCGGCAATAACGCCAGCCGACAACTGAGAACAATAACAACAACAACATGTAACAACAACAACATGTAACAACAACAACAATGTGGTTAGAAAAATCTCAATGCAAATACGCACTTGGGCCCAAAACAGTCGTCGTGTGGCCCAAAAAAGGTCATTGAAATTGCTGGCGATGAGTTGTCGGTAATGGTTTTTGTTGTTGCTGTATGTGCCACTATTGTTGTTGTTGTTGTTGTCCTATGTAGCATTGCTGTGTCTTTCGGCCATTGTTGTTCGTGCCTTTGCCATTGTTGCTATCTCTCTATCCACTTCGCACACATTTACATAGGCACGACAAGTGAAGTCGAAAATAATACTTTGCAAATATTGACGGAATGTTAAATAGATAAAAACAACAAAACGACAACAAATTCTACTATTTTTCGCCATTTTTCGCGACTGCCATTGGGACGATTTGCGTTTCAGGTTTTTTAGAAAACTATTTTTATCCACATCTCCTCGGATGCGTTCAAAATAAATATTTTTCTATCGATTTTTCTGCCTCGTTTTGGGTGGGTTCGGAGAGTGGAAGACGTTGGGTGGAGGGTTCCACCGGGGTTCAATCGAGCCATCGATCAATCAATCCAAGCGACATCTTAACCTACATTCGACGACTGCAGGGGAAA
Organism: Coelopa pilipes; assembly: GCA_947389925.1. Lineage (NCBI taxonomy): Eukaryota > Metazoa > Arthropoda > Insecta > Diptera > Coelopidae > Coelopa > Coelopa pilipes. The sequence continues at coordinate 7,039,281 of OX376700.1, forward strand.
CAAAAAGCACTTTGAGTAAACTCTCTTAAATTATATGGTCATTTAAGGTATTGGTTTTTTTCTCTTCTTCGCAAATGATGACTAGCAGAAATATTTACTAAAAACCGCCGCAACGAATCCGATCGCATTAAAATTCCCGAACAAAGACAATGTTGTTATCGCCATTGTCGTTATTGTATTATTATTGCTTTCAAATGGCAAGCGAGGGTTGTCGAGAAAAACTAGTCGCGAGATGAGCTCATGCCAAGTCCATCCCATGATTAATATATCTGAACCCACCTATAGACATACATATGTGTAGACATACAGTATATCTACATGTAGTCGCGGCCACACCTTGCGTTTTGTAACACATTCCTGTTTACCTATTCGCGTTCACCTTATTACGTTTCTATTTATTTTTTGCATTTTCTTGTCTTCTAAGTCTTCTTGACAAAGCTACAAACCCCATACAACGAAACGAGTTAATTATGAGAAATAAATAAATAAATACTGGTGAATATTTTCGGTAGATTTTTTGATTCTGAACAACCCACACTTTGCGAGGAGTCTCGAGGGTTTCTTCAGAGATTGTTTGGCACGATTTTGTGCTAAATTCCGACGACTTGACAACTTCATGAGCGAGATCGTTGATCGCTGAGCCGGCGGGGATTCGAGTTGGGAGTGGGGGCTTTGAATACTCGAGAAGATCGGGGAGACGATTGAGATGGGGAATTGAATAAATTAGCAGCTTATGACGTGAAAGGAACATGGACAGATTATAAATGGATAGAACACAATAGAATACAACAGAGGAGAATTCATAAATTTGATATATAGAACATTGGGAGCTCGCGCGAGCGTGAGAAAGTTCTGAGGGAAAGTGGGCTTGGAAAAAATTGGGTTAAGTTTCTAAGGATGCTCTTTATTGATCTTTTAAAGCATTTTGTATTTATTTTATTGTTAAATTTGGTCTTGTTATTTATCGGAACACATTTTTAAAGAAGAGCTCCAGGAGTAATCGACATTTTCTTGGGTTTCAGAGGGGTTCAGCAGTTGCCTATGGTGAAGGTAATGAGGATAATGGAAGAAAACTGAAATAAACAAGAACGAAAACCCCGCCCTCGAGCTACACCCAGTGCCACGCCCCGGCCCGGCCCGCCCCGCCCACGAATGTAGGGCACACACGCCGACCAGGTCCGCGACGACGGAGGACGGACGACGGCTGGAAGGTTCATTTCGAAAGCTTCCCGTTTGCAGGCGCTTTCCCAAACCACGACGAATCGAACGAGGGAGGGAAGGGAGATGAAGAGAGAGAGAGAGAGAGAGAGAGAGAGGGGGCGGAGACGAGCTCGTTTTAATTAGTGGCCATTAACGCGTGTTCCGTGTCTCCTCGCCTTTGGACCAGCTCTCGACCACCTTTCGACGGCGTGTGAGATCGACGGCGTATTTATTTAGCTTCTTAACGTAAATGACGGCTTTAGCCAAACTTGATGGGTCGACACCGCCCCCCACCCCGATCGAAGGCCGCGTCGCCTGGACCAAGAAACCCGTATTTCAACAACTGATCTTGCCTTGCCTTGTCGTGTCGTGTCGTGTCTTGTTTGGTTATTTATTTCTTGGCCTGCTCTGACATAAGTCCAAATAGGAATCTGGAAGTGGATACCGTTAGCTCTGGCTCGCCGCCAACAACCTGTGGCCACCAGAAGACAACAACATCGAACAGCTACAATGACAACATCCAGCAACAGCGATGACAACAACAACAGCTATGAAACCACCAAGTACAGTAGTAAAAAATACATTTTTCTCCATCTCCATCTCCGTCTCCGATTTGATAGGAATTTATATCCACTTGTTGCTCCATTAGCTCTGGCTGACCACCGGTCGCCAGCCGATCTCGTTGCTGTTGTTGCCAATTGTATTTGTTGCACGATCAAATACAGTGTTTTTTTTTTTTTTGTTTTTCTGCTTTATTTCGATGGTCGAAGGCGTTCGTTTGGTCGTTTGTAATATGAATAAATTTTACAAAGTAATCGCAATGAGTTGCAGCGACGTCTTGGGACGACCTGGTGACAGAGGGGGGGAGAACGAGTGACGAGGAGGGAGAGGGAAAGGGAGAGGGAATTCAGGGTGTCATTTTCTTAAAACGATCGCTTAGGTTACGTCAGTTGAGAGCTTATGAAAGTGATAATGACGATGAAGATGTTTTTGTTGATGATGGTGTTGTTGTTGATGATGATGGTGATGATGGCGATCGCTTCAGCAAGGAGAGAATTTTTTGCTCGCCCTTCAGTTGGCAACTGTTTATGGGTTTTGTTTTTTATACTTTATTTTATTATAGTGCGAAATTTTCGAGGACAATCGTGTTTTTTTTTGTGATAATTTCTAATGAGATAAAAACACATGTTTTTAATGTTTTTATCTTTTTTTATTTACTAAGATCTTTAAACATTTTTTTTAAATGACTTTTTCATTTTCTTCCACATTTTGAGAAGGGTTTTTTTTTGATAAATTATGCAAATTGTAGAACATTTATGCAATATAAAGAAAAGTTAACAAATGAAGATTTCTCGAGCAATAATTTTTCGTACCATTTTTTTAGTTATTTATTATTCGTAGTTAAAATTAGCAAATTAATTAATGATACTTTTCGAATCAAAAACTAATTTGGTTTTTGCTGTCTGAGCCTAATGCAGTGTTTGGTCATCAATCAACCATCAATCATCATCATCGGGATCCCCGAGCGATCGGTAGCAACAAGACATGATGAATGAACGATGGAAGCCCATGGAGAAAATCGCCTCGAATCCCACCCAGAACCTGGCCAAAACCCCACCGACGCCGACAGCGAAACCCCATAAAAAATCATATATATATATGTGTCAAAATTACCTTTCTTGAGACTCGCTTTCTACAAAAATATTTCCGCTCGAATGGAGCCTTTGAAGAAATCCACTGGCGAACGATCCGGCCGATGCTGCAAAAAATACTATATATATTATAATCCCAAGTGATCCAATCAGAGGCAAAGATTTCACGCTCAGCACAAGAAACACAAACTTGACAACACTTGAAATTTTTTTTCCATTAAAAATGGGAAATAATTTTTTTATTTTTTTTTTTTTTTCTTCTATTATTTTGTTTTTTTTTTTTATAACGAAAACTGACCACAACAACAGCAGAGACTTGTGATTGATAGATTTTCACGAATTCTTCGATTCGATTTCTTGTATTTTGTTGTTATTCCTCTCTCTTTCGCTCTCTCTCTCACTCACTGTCGCTCGTTCCCGTTTTCATTCAACACGACCGCTCACTGAGACGTTGTTCGTTCGTAGAGTGCACGACGAAGACTGGTTTGAGACGTCGCGAAGCACTTCCAAGCAATGGCCACGACTTCGACGTCGTCGGCGATCGCCGGCGTCGGCTGGGGGAGTCGTTTTTAAGCCGAGCCGAATTGAGAGGAGCTTCGTGCGCCACAAGTCGTGCGCGCTGTGCGTCGACGTCGGGAGTCGCTGGGTTTTCGCGCGCTTGGCTTGTTTCGGGTTTCCGTTTTGCCCGGTCTTGTGCATGCTGTTGTTGTTGTTTTTATTGATTTTCACGTCTCCTTCACTCGCGTGTCTTCGCACGGAGCTCCTTCGGTCATCCGAGACGGCTTCACATAGGAACAAGCCGAAGGTGAGGGCGGGGAGCGAGACGAAAGAGGGACGAGGAACGAGAGACGACGCAATTGATTCCACCAATTGTTGTTGCACGATTTCTGATTGCCTTATGGTTATTGTTGTGTTGTTGCTGTAACTTCGGAAGCCATCGTCGATGATGCGGAAAAATTAGCTGATTGCATTTAATACTTAATGGCCAGAAACAAAGTTGCATGGTTCAGAATTCGTCGTCTTGCTGGGGAAAATCAGTCTTTTCCAACAATTTTGACCCTGTCACGTTTCCAATAAATAAGTATTTTTTGCTTGCAGTAGTTAGAAGAAAAAAGTCGAAATGAATGACGGAGCTGAGTGGAAGGGAATAGGAAAATGATTCACAGATCAGTGGAGACCCAGCAAGATGAGTGACAGAGGGAGAGAAGATGAGTTCGTGATTCTCACGATGTTCAATTGCATGGACTAACTGTTCTTCCGAACTTGGGATTCTTCTTTCCGTCCAAATTGAAAGTCATGGAATGACGTTGATGTTGAAGTGGAATTGAAACAGTTCTTACGGTTTCCTCGCAGAAATCATTTTACGGTTGAAAGGCTTCCGAAGTCCTCCTAAAGACATTACAATAACAAGAACAAACTACACCAACGGCTAAGTGAACGACAACAAAACAGATGAAGAAGAATCGCAATTGATGTCTCAAAGTGCTGCAAAGTTGCAGGACGACTTCTGTAAAAACGATTTGAACTCAAAACACAAATGCACACAGACAACGCTGACCAACCCACTGAGGACACACACACACACCAACATTGTGCACACACGCAAACTCACCCAATACACACGCCAACCAAACACGGGTGATGAGAAGTAGGGAAAAGCAAGAAAGATTTTCCTTCAACTGCTCCAACTTCACGGACGACACACGAGGAATTCAATCGTCACGAAGGCAACAACAACAACTACAACTACTTGTTTTGCTACATTGAATAGTTGTTATTGTTTTTGTTGTTGTTGTTGCTACCGTTGTCATCTCGGCAGATGAAAATTCCAGCCTCACGACACGAAATTCCTCCTCGAACTACCAAGTGTAAAAGCAAAAACAACATCACCAACAACAACAACAACAACATCCCCAGCTGTGGCCAGTTTTTCCAGTTACTTTAATCGTTCCTGTTTCTTCTCTCTCTCTCTCTCTCTCACTCTGTTCATCCTCCACCCTCTCTCTTGAATGTCTCTCTCTCAGTCTCAGTCTCTCGGTTGACTGGAATTATTTTCGTGATCTGCTCATGGAAGGTCTTCTTCTCGCTGGTGATGGCCCGTGGTGTTTTTGTTGCTTTTGTTGTTGGTTGTTGGAGAAGATCTAGAAGATTGGAGCAGGAAGCGATCTGCACCGAGATCAGGTTCAACTGGACAAGGTTAAAAAGAAACCGATTAAATGCGATATGGTCCAAAACCTTTTTTAATAAAACAAGGAATTTTTTCATTAGCCTAGAAAACCTTTTTGCAGAAAGCTCCAATAGAAAATAGAAACAGAAAGAGATTCTCTTCTCCTCTCACCATCGTCCTCGATTGCGGTTTCATACGCCAATCACGTCGTGGCCTGAAATGAACGGCGGCGTCGAAAATAGTTGGCAACTCGAGACTGAACAAAAAATCTATAAAAAAATATATACAAAATGTTGTGCAGGTATTTTTAATGAAGATTAAATTCGAAAAAGCGAAGTAAACGCAAAAAAGTTTATATAAATTTAAGAAAATACCGAACTCGTTCAACTCGTTTCGTTTCGCGTTTCAAGTCAATGGAACGAAATGAGTTCATTGCGAAATTTGCATGAATTATTGAAAAATAACAGAAAAGGCTACAAGTTGTTTCAAAAATACGACAATTTCTCCTTTTTCGTTTTTTTTGGAATATTTTATGAGCGTTTTTTCATGGTCTCGATTTTATGAGGACATTTCAATAATTTGCGCTCTATGCCGATTAGTGATTTTTTTAAAATAAATATTAATTATTTTATTTTTTTCTTATTTCATAAATTATTTATTGTTTATATACATAGACATTTATTATTAAAATAGATTTTAAAATGATGTAGTTTTGTTTTTATATTTATTTTGATTGTGATTTTTGACAACATTTTGTTTGTTTTTCAATTTTCAATTTTGTGTATTTTTCCAATCTTGATTTGTTTATTTTCTCTTTACATACACAATATATTTAATTATGCAACTATTTGCTAGCCATTAATTATTTGAAATTAATGTCTGCGATTATGCAACGAGTTTTCCTGATTCGAGGAAATATTTTCCTCCGATTTCGCAATAATGATTAATTGAAGGATTTCGCAAATGCACAACTGACTTACTAGAATATATAGGCTTCAAAATAATCAAATATATATATATATATAGCGAATATAGGAAGATGGTTTTCGCAATTTCTGCGAATGTCGAAAACCCAGAAATAGTTAAAAATCCTCCCTCCGATATTCATGAATATTTATGATGTTTTGCCACATTTGATTGATTTATTTGTTAATGTTTTGCTTTTTCTTCTTCTCTTTATTTGTAATGTTTGGCTAATTTTTCGTTTATTTTAATTTGTTTATATCATTTCTTGCACTTTTTACTATTTATTGACTTCTTAATTTTTTTTAAATTTGTTTTATTAGTTGTTTATTGCTTTTTTATTGTTAGTTTTTGCAATTGGTTTTCATGCCGCTGTTTTTGGAATTTGAAGGAATCACAAGCGTGAAATTCGAAAGTTTTGCCGCAATAATCGCGCGAATATCACCAAAAACGCGTAACGTAACGCAACGTAACGAGACGCGAACGCAGCGCCAGGAACGTCACGTGACGCGTTGTGGCTCCTTAAGCCGCGATTTTTCATTCCGCGTCACAGCCGAGGGCGCAATCGTATAATTTCCACAGAAAATACAAAATATTACATTGCTTCAGGGCAAAAGGAAATTCCACAAATTCATTTTTGAACTCGGAAAATCGTAATTAAAATTACAAATTGAATTTCGCTGGCAATAAAAACGCATTTGCATTTCTAATTCACTATGTCATTTTGTGTTATTTCATTTTTTTTTTTTTGTTTGACTCTAATATTGAATTGGTCCGTTATAAAAAAAAATTGTAACATTCCACAGTTGGAAATTTAATTTATTTTTTTGTAAATAATAAATACGGTTTTATTTGATATCTTGAAATTTGAATTTTAAATCGTTTCCACTTTAAATTTTAATCCACTGACCTCATTCTCGGCACTCTTTTCTCCTAATCTCTCGCTCTCTCTCTCTCTCTCTCATCCTACCCACTTCTGTGATATCGTCACTAAACACGGCAGCTTTCATTAATTCGTTTATTTATTTATGGTCATTTGGAAGCCTCTCAACAAGAGAAGAAGAAGAAGATGAGGGATCCCCGAAACCCCCGCTCCTCGTCTCGGCGGCTCGGAACCGGTTTCCGCCGACTGCAGCCGGCTAAGGTTTCGTTTCGTGAATCGTGTGGGCCTAAAATAGCTTTTTCCTTAACGCGAACACAAACATGCGGGGAGAAATTGAAATAATGATTGCCAGCAATCGTCATCAATTTGGTCGTCGCTCGGCGTCGACGGCGGTCAATGAACGGAAACTTTCATTTTTAAAATTATTCAATTTAAATCGTTTTCCAAAAATAATACTTTATTTATGAAATAAAAACTGAATAATTCATTTTACCAATTTTTGGAACTTCAAATCTTATAAAATAACGAGGAGCTGCATTTCAATGACTCCATAACTGTTACCATTTCCGCTTCCGTTCTCTTGTTGCATTTCCGACACTCATCGGTGCTACTCGTTGGTTTTTCTAGCGGCTAGCTTTTAACAAGTATTCGCGGTGCCAAAGAACGCGAGCAAAACAAAACGTAAAAGCGCACAGTGGTCGCGTTACCACAGCGTTGCCAGACATATGCAACTGCTATTTTTCTGGCATTGTCAACTGTTCGAATAATGAGTGTATTTTTTATTATATACGCATGAAATTAGGGAATTATTTATATATACCATTCAAATTAATTTTGTTCGCATTACTTATTATTTGTTATCTTTCAAAATATATAAACATCCCTATTTGAATGGAATACCTTTAACTGAACATTAGATGGAATCTGGCAGCATGAAAATGTGCACTAGTCACGAAGTGCCTACGAATTAAGCGATCAAAGCACAAACGTCGAAAACAGACAGAATCCGGCAACCCATTTTCTTCCCTCTCTTTCGATTCACTCTCAGGCGTTCGGTCGTCGAAGCAATCTCATATTTCGGCTTTTGACAGAAAGGCGACGAGGCGAAAATTTTTCGTTTTCATATTTTTAATTTTTTTTTATTATTTATCATCGTCTCTTTCATTAGTATAATTTAAACATACCAAAAAAATATCTAATTCAAGTAATATTTTTTTTGAATTTTTTTCGTTCGGATATAATATATAGAGAATACATATCTATATAGAAAATTCTTCGTGCAAAATTTGTGGTAAATGAAATTATTTAGAATTGAAAATTCGTTGTTGAAAACAAAATTCAACGCACCGCGAAGTCGTCCAAACGTTGCGAAAAGGAACCGCGTGCAGCAGCGACCGTGCTGTGGGTGAGAAGAGAGAAGATCTGCGTGTTGTGAAGAGGGAAAAGCGAAAGCCTCCGAACGAAACGACGACTGGCGATTGCTGAGTGTCGGTGAAAACCTCGTCGTGAAGCCAACGCCGCCGTCGGTTGAAAGTGGACCACGACGTCCAGGTCCGGGTGGTTTCCTGATCGTGATCGCCGCAAGCGCCGGCCCCCTGTCAACTGTTTTGCCGCAGGCCCATCAGTCCCACCAAATAATCCCAAATAATCCTCAGCGTCATTGTCGTTCTAAGCAACCAACCAAAGAGTCAGTATTAACGCAATCGCAATCACAATCCCAAATACAAAAAAATGGAAAAGAAATCGCACAAGACGCCACTCAGCCTCAAGTACCCCGCAGCCGCACTGCTGACTGGAGCAGCGACCAGCGGCGCCAATTCGGCCGTGTCCACCGCGCAGCATCACGCGTCGCATCTCTCGCAGCAGCACTACGGCATTGGGAGCGCAATCGGCAGTAGCAACAGTAGTAATATCAACAGCAACATCATCGGCAATATGAACGTCAGGCATCGTGTGAGCGCCAGTTCGAACCTTCATCATCACAACAACAATAGCTACAGTGCTACTAACAACAATAACACCAACAACCACACGAGCAGCAGCATTAGAAACGTCGGCCTGAAGGCAGCTGCCAACGCTGCGCTCGAGAAATTGAACAACACAGTGGGCAGCAAGACAGTTTCCTCGAGAAACAAGAACGAAGGTGAGCCGAGGAATAAGGGAAGAATTGTACAAAAACAGAACAACGGAATTAGGGGTGTTTATGTGATGTGATGAGGGGGTGTTGAGCAGCCCGAGCCACGACGTCAGACCCTCCTACGCACAATCCTTGGCAATGACTTTGTTACGCCTAAATATAAACACACTGTTTATATATATATACGTTCACCGACGTGTTTGCATATATACAAATCATTTGATATTCACAAGTGCTTATCGGAACTATTCGTCGTGAAACTGTGGCGGAGAACGACTAATTATGAAAAAACAACCTTTTCCTTGCTTCGTTAGCAGCCGTTCAATGCAACGGCTGACGAACACATGCACTCGAACAACGAACGACCTTCACAAAGGTTGTCGTTTTTTATTCTCCCGTCTCGCTGCGTCTCGAATTGCAATTATCTCATCGCCTTGCCGTTGTCTAACGGCTGTCTGTCTGCCTGCCTGTCTAATGTCCTCGCCCACGTCTATTTCTTAAACTATGCCCATGTCTGTGCAATTGACTCTTCATGTGTGCATCGTTTCTTGCAGAGGCTATCGTCGATTTGCGGCAACGCATTCCGGACATCGAGAACATCTTCGATGTGCACAGCCGCATCGGCAACGGGACGTTCAGCACCGTCCTCCTGGGCACCCTCAAGAAGGACCGCGACCTGCCGGAGTCGATGCGCCGCAAGTTCGCCATCAAACATCACATCCCGACGAGTCATCCGGATCGGATAATCAAGGAGTTGAAGTGCATGGTGGATATCGGGTAAGCATCAGACTACATCGACCTCTGTTCCCTATAATCGTCTTTGGCTTCGATACTCGATCGATCGCATTCATTTCGATTTCAAGTTCAACGACATGACCACGAGCGCCTCAACCACTGTTTCGTGCTACTACTACTACCGACGGCTAGGCGACATGGCTTATCTATATTTATAATTATATGTAGATAATTTGCAGGCTTTTTCACCTCACCACGCCATCCGTCCCCCCAACGAGACCACAATGAAAATGCGATAAAATCGCGAAAACAACTATTCGAGCCAGTGAATTATTTGTGATTCAACTTCGGCGATAGCTAAATTTTCTAGACGTTATGACGTTCGTATTGTTGGTTTTCTTTTATCTTTTATTTGTCGGTTTGTTTTGGGGTTTTTCATTTGGTCTGCTGTGCGTTTGCTTGTTTTGCGTTTTTCCTCCTGTTGATGAGAAACGAAAGCACATAAATTGCCGTCACTCTATGATGTTTTAAATAACACTGAAAAAATCTGCAATTCTGGGCCCACCTCTGCAGCACGACGGGGGAGAGTCTGGGAGAATTGCTCTGACGGTGATTTCGAACAAACCACCATAAAGAAAAGCCATTTAAATAATGAAATCCTATGACGAACATCGAACATCGTCGTCGTCACGTCGTCCATTCACGTCACACACATCAGGAGACATCCACTGGCCCGCCACGGAATGCTCTGCATGCTGCCGTGTGCACGAGAACTTTGTCCAAAAGGTTAAAAGTTCGTTAGCTTTGTTCGTTTACATCCTCCCAGTCTGGCTGGTCCCCCAGGCACAGTCGTATCGGACTCGATCTGATACTCGGCCGACATGTCGTGTCGTGCAATTAGACACTTGGTCGTGCTCTATTCGTGCTGGCAATTTATAAATAACTGTTTATTGCTGCAAAAGTACGTCATACGAATAAAATACGTCATCGCATTTCGATTGGCTTCAGTTTGCATTTGTATTTGTCATCGTAGTCGTTGCCGTATTTGTGTTTTCGTTTGTGTTTGTATTTTTTCCACCCGTTTCGTGGTTTCTGTCGGGCGGCGCGGAGCGGGCCGAGGCGAAGCGAAACTCGCTCCCTGTCTCCATCATCCACCCTACGTGCAGGCGACGAGCATACTCGAACCCCCTGACCCTTCGCCCGCGGCTGTCGCACGCTTTGTGTGCTTTCGAAAACGTTGACTCGAACTTGTCGAGTCCCTGTTGTCCCTGGTTGGGTCGGTGCCCTCCTTCTTGGCCTAAAGCGACAGCAGTCGTTGGGTATTTTTGGGACATTGGGTCAAGGTTGAACCGGGAGCAAAAGGGATTCCCTGAAATCATTCTTTCCCTGATCTTTCTTTCTTTGTTTGTTTTTTCTTGACTTTCACTTGTGCTGAATCGAATTTCGCTTTGCCTCTCCTTGCAGCGGTTCGGACAATGTGGTCGGCATCAACTGCACCATACGGCACAACGAGTCGGTCGCCTTCATCATGCCGTACATGCCGCACGATCGTTTCCACGATTTCTTCAATAAAATGGATCTGTCCGAGGTCCAGTGCTATATGCGGAATCTACTGATTGCCTTGCGGCGTGTTCATAAATTCAATGTCATCCACCGCGACGTGAAGCCCAGTAATTTCCTCTACAATCGTCGCAAACGACAATTCCTTCTGGTGGATTTCGGTCTCGCCCAGCAGGTGCCGACGCCGCAGACCACGTCCTTGGCTGCCATCGCCTCCGTTGCCCATAGCAATAATAATAATAATAATAGTAATACTAACAACAACAACAACTGCTTCGAGGGTAAACGACCGCGTGAACATGACGACGTCGTTTCCTCGGAACGTGCGGATGCCTCGCATGTAGCTGCCGGCAGCGGGAAACGCCTGCGTTGCACTGGTCCGCAGGGCGATCAGCAAGTATCGGTTGGGTCAGCCGAACCCAACGCCAGGGTGACCAACAGCTGTGCCCAGGTGGGTGGCTCGCCATTCAAGATGCCACTGAAACAACTGAACGAGATCTCAGCGCCCAGCAAAAACTGTGCCCCCAACGTCAGCAGCACCAACAGCAGCATCTACGAAGCTCCACTCAGCAGGTTCGTCCTTACGACCTTTTTTTTTTAAGAGAATTGCATTTTAATTTTTATTTTCTCCCTCTTTAGACAAGTTAAATCGGCGATACTTGGAGCGACGATGTCGAATCGCCTGCAGCAGAAACTGCGAGGCGGGCAAGCAAACTCAGGTCGCTCGCCGGCGAACGTGGGCGGTGGCGCCAATGCCGGCGAAGCAGTTGTAAATAGTCCCAGTTCCGTCCTGCCAGGGAACAACAACAACACGAATGCCCCGCAATCGCCCTGCCCAAACGATGGACAAGCGCCCTCCAAGTACAACACCAATCGCAATCTCAGTACCAGCCATGTACCAAAGTGCTTCTGCTACGGCAATCCGCAAGTCTGCAACATTTGCCTTATTAAGAAGGAGATTCACGCCTCACGCGCCGGCACGCCCGGCTACCGGCCGCCTGAGGTGCTGCTGAAGTATCCCGACCAAACAACGGCCGTGGACATTTGGGCTGCCGGTGTCATTCTACTCTCGATACTCTCGTCGGTCTATCCGTTCTTCAAGGCGCCCAACGACTACGTGGCGCTGGCAGAAATGGTGACCATCTTTGGCGACAAGACCATACGTAAGACTGCATTCGTACTCGATAGACTGGTGACGCTTAGTCAGAAGACCAAACCGCTCGATTTGCGTAAGTTGTGCGTGCGTTTTCGCAATCGTGCTAAATTCAGTTCGCCCGACCTGCTCAAGAAATATCAGCGTCCGGATGGCTCGTGTGAGGTGTGCAAGAACTGCGATCAATTCTATTTCAATTGCCTTTGCGCCGAGACGCACTACGCCACCGAGCCGCTGGGCGGTGACGACCCGTTTCCAGCCAGTGCCTACGATCTACTCTGCAAGCTGCTCGAGGTGAATCCGCACAAGCGCATCACCGCCGAGGAGGCTCTGAAGCATCCGTTCTTCTCCGAGCACGCAGAATACACAACAATTGCCCTCAAGAAGCACAGTCGAGATTAGTTGAAGCGAAGGAGTGGGAGAGATGAGCGTGCAGTCGTTGCAATAGTGGAAATAGAAATCAATTTTGTTGAAAACCTTGTAGTATATTGTGAAGAAATTAGTTGCAGCAATCGTTGTACATAGCATTAATACTTTCCATAATTTGTAATTCTGCAAAGACTTGAGAGTTCGCAACGCAACGAATACAGATGAATGCACACACACCCACACAAACAAACACGCACTCAAACACCATTTAGTAGGCGAATCAACGGAGCGAAATTAGCTAATAATTGTAAATTTACAAATTCCTTTGGGTAGCCGTCATAGTTTAAAGCACTACTATCGTGCTTACTAGTCGGCTATAGCAAATAAAATATTTCCTTAATTATTGTAAATATAATATTTCATATTTGCTGTGCAATATGATTTCTCTACACAAAACAATTTTTGTTAATTCCAGCTATTCCTTAAAATTCTTACATTGTATAAAATTTTCAGTTAAATTTTTTGTTAATTCAATTATTTATTTTGTTTAACCAGATGATTGATTCCTTTCCAAATTGTCACCCAGTGAAACCCATCAACAAATTGTTATTGTAAATTATCGTAACCTTGAGTTTTCATTTTACATTGGAGATTTTTATTATTAATATATACGGATTCATTATCGATAAAAATTCTTTTGTTATTTTTTTTTAGAGAGTAGAGAAAGCATTAATGAATTTTATAAATAAAAATAAAAACTTGTTGTAAAATAAAAAAACGTATCAAACGATTTTTAAAAAAGTAAAAACATTTTTGAAAAAAAAACTGTTTGTTTTTTATTTATTTATATCTATAGAAATCTCATAACTAAACTGAATAGGAAATTAATTCCATTAATTTTAATTAGAGCCCCGCTATCTTCAACAACTATTCCATTTTATTCGCGTCTTCAACTTTCTCTTCGATCTTGATTCGTTTGCCCGCGGCCACTTCCTCTTTTGTGGGTTGTGTCGTCATCACACGTTTCTTTGGCTGCTTAAAGCTACCATGGCCGGCCGCACGTTCAGACTCCTCGATGCTGTAGGGTTCCGTCTCCAGGGCCTTGAGGCGACGTTTGTGAACCTTGGTGCGGAAGTGCGATTGCATGGCATGATCGTCGGTAAAGTACTTGGCGCAGTGAACACAATAGAACTGAGCAAAGCCGGGTTTATCCAAGTCGACGGGTTGATTGATTAGCTCGGCACTCTGGGTCTGGAGATCGTTGTCAATCTGGTCAAGATCTCGAGTCCGATTGCGCACCCGCCACCTGCGTTGCAAGTGCGTATCACCGGAGTGCATCTTCTTCCGCTTCTGGCACATTCCCATTATGACTTATTTGAATTGGACTTTTTTCGGAGACGTAAACAAGAATGCACTGAATCTAAGGTCCTTTTCAGTTGTTACTGCTGCACACGTGTTTGTTTTTATTTCCTCTAATGCGTAGTTGTTGAGGAATTCAACTTCTGCAGCTCTCAAGGAGCTGGGGAAATTGATGTGAGGTTTACAGGAGCAAGTGGCTACAATCAAAAATAAGCACAACATTATTTTCGGTTTCATATAGGAAAAACTAAATAAATTATGAAATTTTACCTAAAACTATACCGCTCGCTTCTGTTTTTATTTTTGTAAGAATTTGACATTCCTTTTTGTCCATGATTCGTCAGTATTTTGCCTTGTCTGATGTGTGTAGGCGTTGCCAACTATAGAGTAAATTGTAGCTATGCCCATTTTGTCAGTTAACATTTTGTACGAAGAAAATATATTATTAATGCTCTTTAAACACTCTACCCACCGAATCCGATACATGTAGATAAAAATAATGTTAGCCATTTCTATATGAATTGAATTCCGGCTAAAAACAATAGACTGTTTAAACAAAAAATGTAAAATTCAGGGTTTCCTAAGATTAATAAACGTTCTTATTGGACCTCCCTGTTTTTCCCACACATCCGTTTATTTGCAACAAACTCGTTGGAACTCAAAATCGTAGTAGTAGTAGTAGTATATTAAAAACTTCGGGAAAAATTGTGACAGAACAGAATTCACACCAGCCGCGAGCAGTCGCACGTGTAGATCTGATTTTCAGACAGTTTTCCTCAAACTTCTCAACGTTCCTTGAATTATAACTCAGAGAAAATGGTAAGCAATAGAACTATAATAACTAACATTAATAAAGAATGCATGTGAATGTAGTGGGAGTTTAAAAAAAATAAATATTTTCGAGATGTTTCGATGCCTTGACTTTTCCTAACCCTCAATTGATAAGTAAATTTTATTAGCGGCGGGGTAATGGAGGGAGAGAAGGGAAGTAAGTTCTCGAAACATTGTCTCGACCGGCACCACATTGTGTTGTGTAATGATAACAATACTTCCAAAATCATGAATTAAAATATAATTTTTTCCATTGTATTTCTTCACAGGCTGCCGCTATTAAGAAGATTATCCCCATGTTGGATCGCATCTTGGTGCAGCGCGCCGAGGCGATGACCACCACAAAGGGCGGTATCGTGCTTCCAGAAAAATCCGTCGGCAAAGTTCTGCAGGGCACAGTCATTGCTGTGGGTCCAGGCTCGCGCAATCCTGTAAGTTATTACAGTGTGCCATATTATTGTGTTTCTTTTACTAATAATAATTGATGTTTCGTAATTATTCAGGAAAGTGGCAACTATATCCCCGTCGCTGTGAAGGAGGGTGATCGCGTTTTGTTGCCCGAATTCGGAGGCACCAAAGTCGAGATGGAGGACAAGAAGGAATACATTCTTTTCCGCGAATCGGACATTCTTGCCAAATTGGAATAATATCTTGAAATGTATTTGTTGGCCTGTGTGTCCCTCATGTTCATTTCACGTTTTCTCTTTTATAATTGTTAGTCTGTAAATTCCATAAATAATGTTTATATTGACAAAAAATATAAACGCGTTAGGAGAGTTATAAATAAAACGGTTTTACGCTTTATAAATCCATTTTTTCCCTTTAATTTGAGAAATTTTTTTATATGGTGCAAAGGTAATCATATGTTTTCATGATACCCCCAACCAAATACTCGTTTAATGAAGTAACAGCAATTATATAATGTTAACATCACTGAAAGTTTGCAATTCACAATAGTATTTTAAGCGGTGTTGTCTTTTCCCTACGAGTACTAATGTGTACTAATCAATAGTACAATCACATTCCACATGAGAGTTATTTTCGTTATTGCTGAATCACTTCTATAATTACAATCTATTGTATCCATAAATATTACTTCTCTATGAGATTTTGCTTATTTATTCCCATACTAATTGCAAAATATAAATACAACTGCAACCCTGTACCGCACTTGGTACCGCTGTCAAATGTCATCTCTCACACACGGTCTCGGCTAGTTGTCAATTGTTCGAACGTATCGAGAGAGCGAGGTCGTGTGTCGGTCGCTGGTTCTTCTTCTTTCCCCTTTATTTCTTTTCTGCATGCTGAACCACAAGAATATTGATAAAAACCCATAAATATAATTGATAGCAGAATAAGGTGAAATCAAATAACAAACCAGTTGTAAATAATTGAAGAAAATTGATAAGTGCTGAAAGAAAAGCTGTCGCTCCTGCGTTCGTACATTTGTTCATTCGCTCGGTCGCTGTGATTTAATTATTATTATTAAATATATTGATATTCCAAATGTACAAATGAACAACCAACCATACAGCAACAATAAAACGTGTGAGAAAAATATTTGTACATAAATTTCGTGGTCCAATGTATTGGAATGAATTGAGCTTATCGTGAAACGTAACAAGAACAACAACAATTTCCAACTTCCGCAAGTTTTTTTTAACGAACACTCAATCGGAGAGACCGACTGAGGTGGACAGAGAGACAGAAATAAAGCTATACAGATAGGCAACGTGAGAGATTGAACTGCAGCACCTGATTCGGCTTGGAGAGGCCGCGCAAGACATTCCTTCTTGGACCCAGACGCACCGACTCCTGAGGGTGAGTAAATCATCATTATCACTCGCTGGCTTATCAACACAATTTTCCACTTGATTTCCCAGCCGCCAGATACTACTAATTTCGTCACGGCCCACGGCTGTAGAGTGGGCCGGGCAAGTTCATGGGATTAGAATTGAATGAATCTCTTTCCAAGCAATTGCATTTCACACATGTCATACACATATACACATATTTACGTCATTCGCACATGCACAGCAAGCAGCATATTCACAAATATATCGCCTGACTGTGATGTAACCAACTCACGAATCGCTCCCATGCGGCGGCTGCCGGTCGCATTCATTCGTCTCGCGGACGAATCATTCAATAATCATGCAGCAGCAGCAGCAGCCGCAGCGAGAAAGGAGACGAAAAACAATTGTAGAGAAACAAATATCATATAACAATCGCATGAACTCGTGCGAAGGCAGCTGACTCGCCCTCGCCTGCCCCCCGCCCACTGCCCACTTCGCAATGTCCCACCACGCCTTTCACTTCTCTATCTGCAGAAATAAGACAAACAACAACAAAAGCTTAGTGGAAACGAAATATGTACTACTGAAGTAATTTCGCTGTGAATTTTGAAATTCAGCTGCGAACGCGAACCGCCACCGACCGCCGTCGTGCCGTCAAATGCGAGCCAAAAGCAGAACAAAAACAAAAAGATACGAAACATGTTTTCATGAAGCCTTGGCAGCATTGGTCATTAGGAGTCAAATCGTGCGAAGTTGAGTTCAAGCCTCAGACACACACATACACACGGGTTAGATGATTTACACCGAATCAAGTCTTCGTCTTTGTCGTCGTCGTCTCTGTCGATTCGCAGTTCATTCGCCGCCACTGAAGCATGCAACAAGTTGTATAATCATTGAATACCCCGATTGCATACCATATTTAAATGTTTCATCATCGTGTCTTTCGTTTGGTCGATAGCCGAAACTTTAGCATTTGGGTTCGCTGTGTTGAAACTGGGTTCAACTGGGTTTGCTGACGGAACTTGGGGAACGGTTGTCGAACACGTTTGCCTTGGCGCGAAACGAGACAAAGACAAAGACTAAGAATTCCAGTACCTTCAGCCTCCTCCTACTCCGCCTCCTCCTTCTCCGCCTCACGCCCAGAACCGCGTGCGTCTCGGTCTCAGGCTGTGACTGTTGCAGAGACGGGTTTCGCTTGCCTTGCTTGTGTCCCGCCGTGCAGTCAATCGTTCAGTCAGTCATTCAATCTGAGTATTAGACAACCAGGCGTTGCGGCCGCTTGAACGATTCACCATCAGCTGCAGGTTGCGGACGCCGACAGCCACGGGTCGATGTTTTCGCCACGACTGTAATTGCTGTTGTTCGTTGCAGTCGTTAGTATAGCGATTGAGCATTTGTTTTGCTTTCTATTTCGCTTTATTCGATTCGCAGATTGTTCGTTGGCCTCAGAGTCTCTCTCTCTCTCTCTCTTTTGTGCTTGTTGCTGGTTGCCCCTTGTAAAACTAAACTAAAGCTATCTGTATTTTTCCACCACGCTGAAAATTCAACCAAACCAACTGATGCAGTTTTGATAGTGAATCGTCATCGTCAGCGTTTCGCTGGGATTTGCAGCGAACCTTTTCCTAGAAACAACCTCTCAAATGGCGTATTTTCTACTAGTTTTTATCAGCATTAAAGTTTTCGCTGATGTGGATTTAGTTTCTGGTTTTATTTGCATTCACCAACAAGTGCTGCCATAATTCGCGGCTCGCTGATAATACTTGGCAAGTCTAGTTGCCGAGAGAGAGGGAGACTGCAATAAACCGTTATCGTATCGCATTTGTTTCCAGTGTATGCCGACCATGAAGAAGAGGAAGAAGAAGGGTTGTTCGGGTCGGTGTGTGGTGTGCCGAAGAGTCATCGTTTGCCGCTTGCGTCGTGTTGGCGACAGCGATCGTCACCCGGCGCCTCGACGCCTCGACGTGGAGGACTCTTTTATTGCAACGAACACGCGCTCAACTTTCCACTACAATCACTCATCCATTCACTTATCCACTTACCTCATCATTCATACGACAGTTAATGTAATTAATTCCCTGAACAAATGTTGTCCTTAAATTTAGTCATTCGTGCCTTTTATTGTTCGCCTTTTATTATTCATTTTTTTAATCATTTTTTTTTTGTTATATATTTTTTATATTTTTGCCTTGTATCATTTTTATTGCATATTATTAATTTATATATTTTTTTGCTATTTCTTGTTTAATTACTTGCTGTTTTTCAATCCCCGACCTATCCCATTATTTATATATCCAATTATTATCCATTTCATTTATTTTGCTCCCCAACCATTTACCAATTCAATCATTTGGCAATTCAATAATTTATCCATTCAATTATTTACCTATCCGGCAACCTATTAATTACTGCAAATGAAAAGCCTTTCCAAATCCTTCCCTCTCTGCCCTCTTCTGGTCGCCTCCCCTTGAACAGGAACAATTTAATAAACATTTTGCATCATTCTCCAGTTTAATTCGATCATGTTTCATTGTTGATTTGGGCATTATTTGAATTTAAAATAATAAAGATAACATAAAGCAACCATCGGGAATTATTTATTTTGCACATTATGCTTTTAATTTGAGATTTTCTAATCGATTCCCGTAATGCGACGCCCACAATTTCTCATCGCTCAATTGATGGAATTTCCTGCGAAATGCGAGAGCTTCAATTGATTGTTGATAATTATCTATTTTAAATCAAAGCATTCCCAGGAAATTTAATAGGGTAGTGTCTTCTGCTATTTTTATTTGAAGCCCACGGAATGATACTCTGGAAGTCATGGTCATGGATCTCAAATTCCACATATCTGTCTCCAATGTCTGCATGAAATATTTTATTACAACATGTTTTGCAGTTTTTATAAAACTGTCTCAAATTTGTTTTCATTGTCCTTTTATGACCTTTTGTGTTGACAGTTTTTGGTAATATATATATTTTTCTAATTCTATTATTTTTTTTTTTGCTATTCAAATATTCCTTTTTTCTAATTTTTTAATGAATTTAATTTTTTCTTGCAATTAATTTTTTTTTTTTTAAATTTTAGAAGCCTGTTTTAATTTGAAATGTAATGGCCCACAACTACATGTTTTATTTATCGAAAAGAATTCAAAGAATGGGTTCGTTAACCTTTCAATAAAAAACCACAGTTCATTCCATGAAAAATAGTTGCCTCTTCACGCATCTATAATTTAATTTCTTATCGTGAAATCAAATATTACGAGTTATTCTTAATTTATCTTTATCGCTGTTTTTTTATGAACTGATTATATTATTTTTCTGCCATTCTCTACCTGATGTTTTATTTATCAATTTCTAATCAATCAAGTTCTTCTATTTCCCACTGTTTTCAATTTCTTACAATTTACTTCTACTATTTTCAATTTCTTTGTATTTTCAATTTGTTACTATTTCAATTATTTTCGAATTAATATAGTTTATTGTACTGTTATATATTTTTTTATTTATATATTTTTTATCTTCCTCTGGCTTGAACTTTGCTATCTTTTCTCTGTTTATTCTTTGTGAGCAATACATTTTCTGTATGCGTATGAGTGTGTGTGTTTATACAGAGTTTTCTCTGTTTTCTGCATTTATTGCTAGCGAATCAGAAGCAAAAGTAAATGGAAAATAAAAATGAAATAATGTCGTAAAAACTTCTGCATCAAAAGCTCAAAAGGCATCTGCTCGAGACTTCGATTTCGTTCGCTGAAGCGTTTTTGCCTGCTGCATTTCACATGTGTTCGGTGTGATAAATTTCTAGCGAAGATGTTGTTATTGACTTTGCTATAACAACAACAACACCAATAAAGTCAACAACAACAATAACGAACCACTTTATAGTTGTTAGTTTTTGATTATTTCTTTTTTTTTACTATTTTCTCGATGATAACTTCAAGCAAATGGATCTGAATTCTAGGAAGTTTTTCGTTCACCAACATGTTTACTTCGAGGTGGCAACTTGTTGAAGAAGTTTTTGCTGTGTTGTTGTTGTTGTTATTGTTGTTTTACGGTGTTGCCTCGTTTTGTCAATTCGTCCCCTTTTCGTTGTGACTCTGCGCATTGTTGGTTGAATGCTTTGAATTATGTCGACACCACGTTCCACTTTTATATTCCATTTATTGCTTCATATCTTGCTCTCTCTCCCTCTCTGTCTCTCTTGGCCTCCATAATTGCATCTCGAGAACAACTACAGAAAAAGTAAGAACAAGGAACAACAGTTGTCACTGGAAAAGCAACAAAAACGACAAGAACAATATCAAAAAGAAGAAGCCGAAGAAAAATCACGAACAACAATGAGTTTCTGTAATTATTTTATCTCGGACTCGGACAGATAAAATGGTTTCCATTGCTATTCATTCACTTCACTTTATTCTCAATTTTGCATCCACATTTTTAGGTTTTCTTCGTTGTGTTGTTGTTTCAAAATTGTTTTAAGATTTAATCGAGTCGTTGTTTTCATTCCGGATGCTGCCACCTGTTGAGCATGTCGTCGTCGTCGCCTATCGTTCGAGGAAGACGACAAAACTAAAAAAAGTTTTATTTTTGTCTCTTCTATATCTATTGACGTCTCACGATCGAACGACAGAACGAGTCGTTCTATAATTTCGTCTCGGGGCAACCGGTTTTCCCCCTTGCCCTCCCCTGCCCTATGGAAGTACTTGGATAGCAATAAAAACAATGTGTTTTAAATAAAAAATTCATTCTCTTTGCTAATTCGTTTATTTTACATGTAAAACCAGTTTATTGGGATTTTGGCTGGTTTTTGCCCCGCTAACTTAACTGTTTTAAGTGAATTTGCATTTTTCTCGCACTGTTTCCAAGTGGTACATTAAAAACGAGGCTAATGTGAAGAAATGTCTGGAGGAACTTTTGTTTGTTCATTTAATTTGTATTCATTATTTTTGCTATATGGCCTTTTGACGTCTTCGTTTCATTTCTAATCCTCCCATTTAACCTGAAAATTCTCAATGAAGACCTCACTCTATCTCTATTGTATTGTATTATATCTGCCATTAGATTGGCAGACAGGCGTTTTAGAGGACGACCAAGCCAATGAACTCCTAATCTTATCGCCGCCTCTAGCCTGGTTTTATTTTAATATTTTTGCGCATTTTGCTAAAAAACATGTTCTATTATTTAAAAACAATAGAAAATTGCATACGCCACCTGATGTGTTTTTTTTTATTATATTCAAATCCGATGTAAGTTTAATCAGATAATAATATTTTGAAAAAAATCCCTTCCATTAAACGCGAACCACAACGTCTGATAAACACATTGAATTACTCGATATTGTAATTAATTACCGGAGACGGAGACAACAACGTTTTGATTGAATGCCAGGGCGAGATAGCGCGATAACACACTCCACACAAGTTGGTGGTTTTCTTGTTTGCGGTTTTCCACTTCGCTCTCAAGTCGAAAACCCCAACCATGGAGATAATATATATGGATTCTCCCTTTGATCATTTGAATTCGGCCGGAAGCCTCTTGTGGTAGGTCGAAGCCACGGAGCACCCTCTGTCCTGAACACCCTGTAAGCCTGAGGTTTTCCCTCTTTTTCGCTGCGAGAAAAACCAAAACCGAAAACGAAACCGAAAAAATTGATAAACCCTGAAGACATAATTTTCCGTGGTTTCGGTTTGAGCTTCACATGCACTGGACTGCCATTGAAGTCATTGAGAGCACTCTACAGGTGGTCACAACGACCGCGGGAAATCCACTCAAAAGAAAATCTCGACCTTCACCTCTGAATGGATTCACAGTATGAGTTTCTTAAAGACCTGCTTCTGATTTATTTTTCTTTGCACTTTCTCCCATTGCTCTCCTGTAACTCACGCTATTCTCAGGGAGTGTGAGTCGTCAATGCCGGACGAAAGCTACAGCGAACTCCGTTCGCTTCGCTTCACTTAATGGTGAAATCTCTCACGATTTAAAGCCAACAACTGTTCATGTGAATAAACTCGATGGTGCACCGCAAATAAAGAGATTATTTTTCTGGTCTTTTATTACGAAGTGGATTTTTTTTTGAGGTTTCAATCTATTGTTGCGTTTTTTCTATTGTTGTTTTAAATTTTATTCATGTTGAATATGTAAACTTTTTCTTCTGTTCGGGGTTTTTTTCGTTTCGTTCAGGTTCAATTGAGACAATTGTTGGTGTCGCGTTGAACCGTGCGGATTATGGAAAGTTGTTTCATTTATTTCCACAATTATTTTTTTGTCCAAAAGTAAAGCCGAAAGAAAAGTGAGAAAGTGATGAATTTTTCATTGACCGGAAATCAATAAACATATACATAAATTAACGGAAGTCCATGTCGCCGAATTGCAGTCGCGGATTTTATTCGTTTACTTGAAGGTCCATTCATTTGGTTTGGTTATTCATCGGAAATGTGAGTTTTCATTGAAATATCCATTGAAAGTAATTCCATGGAAGGATGAAAATTGTTGTGATTGTTTTTGTTGTTATTGTGCTGTTGAATTCACAATTGCAAAAGTTTTCGTTACATTTTCCTCGTATTGTTTTTGCATAGGTTTTGCCTTTGATTCGTCAAATAATTTCAATTTTTGTTTGTCTTTGAGTTTCACTAATTTTACTCAATATATAATTGCTTAAATTGATATTGATATTTTTTTTTCAAATGATTTTTTTCTTCTAAGCTCTATAAAATATTTTTCCCGTTTTACTTATGAATCTCTTTTCGAATGGGATTTTTTTGTGGTGATCTCTGATCCGCTTGATAATGGTTCGGTTATGAACTCCATGATTACCATCGATCTGTCTCATTCGATCTCCTTCCCTTTTCCCTTTCTATTTTTCTAGCTCTCACTCGCTCGCTCTCTTTTGCCCCCACACGCCAGTGTTGGACCTTGATCTTGAAATTTCCCTTTTCTATCGGGTTTCCCAGCACTTAAGAAATAACAATTTGTTATTTTCCCATCCTTGACTCTGAATTGGTTTTCCACGAAATGCATGTCGGCCCCGCTTCTCCTCTCCCCATCTGCTCTCCCCATTGCCCTTCGCACGTTTCTTCTTCTCCTTCGTCTGGCTGCGCTCCCTGTTATCAAATGCAAATATTATAATTACATTTATTCGAATGCAATTCGTTCACTTGTTTGTTCACTTGTTCTCTTTGTTTTATTTGTGGAGTGTTGGGAAAAAAAGACACTTCAAAAACTCTTCTATCCATCTATCTATCTAAATGTCTGCCTCCCTACCTGTCGGCCCGTCGGTCTGAATGTGTGTTTGTCTGAGAGTGTACGTGTATGTGTGAAATCCTCTTATTCTAGGATTTCGGCTGGTAATTAATATTCTTACAGCGTGGGAAACTTCAGTTTGAATTTTAATTTTACCACAAATTTTGTCCTTCGATTCTCATTCCAATTTGTTTTAATTCCTTCGCCTCTATCTCTCGCGCTCCTTTTTGTCTGATCGTAGGAGGCTTTTCCTTTGTCTTCTTCTTATTGCTAATTGGTGTCTTAACGACCTCCCCCGGCGCCCTTTCACGTTTACCTCGATTCACCACAATCTCTTCCTCCGCCTTCACGTTCTCCACCTCCTCCTGGGTCCTGTTAAATGCTATAAATTTCGCTCCTTTGACTCACCCTTCGTTCTTCTTTCGTCCGTCCCTCGTGCGGCCGATTGCTCTCTACCTCCCTACCTCCCTCTCGCTCGCTCTCGTTCTGCCTCTCTGGAATTCCTTGCGCTTTATTGAAGACTCGAAAGTTTGTGGTACGAGGAGAGAATGCAATGTGAAAATTGCGATCGATGCCAGCACGTGATGAACACGCAAGAGAGAGAGAGAGAGAGGGAGGGAGCGAGCGAGAGAGTGGGACAATTTGGAAAATGGGAAAGAATATAAATTAATTAATTCGAAGGGGCAAACATTGCCGATTGGTTTATTTTTCAGCTTTGAAAAATTTTTTATTTAGTTTTTCTTCGCCTTTTTTTTACGAGACCATTTACTAATTTGGTAATTCTTTAAAGACGGAATCATGGAATTCTCTGAATTTCGCTTGTCGCAGTTAATGGAATCGTTTGAATTTTCGCAGAGACACGAAAGGCATCCATCATGTCGTGTCGTTCGATTTCAGCTTAATAAGGCATCGTCCCTTGGCATGTCACGTCGTGTCCTTCTATTGCCCTCTCCCCTCCCCTTCGCACACGCGCCCTTCCCATCCCTCCCCGCCCACGCCACCTTGCTTGATTACTTATACATTCATTCACGAAAAACTCGCCCACGCACATTCTCGAGCTCTAGCGTTGACAGTTCAACCGACCGATAGACGGACGGACAAACGGACGGATGGACGGATTGTGCGAGAGACGCTGAGACGCTCCATTGGAATTTTGCTGAAAATATGTCTGGCATGTTCTCAATAAAACGTTCATTCGGTCAAATTGTTTTCCCTCTTTCTCTCGCCTTTGTTTTTCCTCCCCTTCCCTCCTTCGGTGCCTTCGTTTTTCTCTCTGCCTCTTTGTTCTGGGATCTCATTTCCAAGGCAATGAATTCCATTGACCTTCATTCACACACACACGCACATATGCTACTATTATACTTCACTTTTTGGCTCTCTCTCCCTCCCTCTCTCTCGCTCGTCTCAGTTGTTTTTGCTCCACTCTACAGTACAAAGTTCGCGGTTTGCATAATTCGCCTAAAAGCATGTTTTATATGCCAACAAAGATGCTTTATGGACCCTGTAGTAGACAAGGACAGAGGTGGAGGGAGGTGTATGTGGGAGAGGGAGAGTGAGAGTAGACAGATCCCCTTGGGAGATATCACTTGTCCGCTGCTGATGATGCCAGAACTGTTACTGATCCAATGAGCCGCATCCTGTGTCCCGTGGCGTGGCCAGATCGCTTGTCGTCCCCGAGACTTCTCCCGGTTCGGGTTCGGCGCCGTTCGTTGAGCACCGTTTTCCCCCTCTGCCCCGCGCCCGCTGACCATGGCCGCCGTGTCAGTTCATATCGCAGGGATTATTAAGCCATGTGTGAGTGTCGGTTTGAGTTTTTAGTGAACGTGGCGTGGGAGCCTGTGGTAAAATAAATGTCAACACCCGCTTGATAAAGGGTTCATTTGCTTCCGTATCATTTGTTCTACTGCTTCTTCTTTCCTCCAGTCTTGCCTCTCATTTCCAACCTCATTTCGCCACTTGTGAACTCAGTCACTCTTTTATGCAGTCCTTCCGCAGAATTACATTCGCATTCCAACCTCTCTCCTTCTCCCATTCTGCTCTCGCATCAGTTTACCGCAAACGCTGTCTGTCTATCTGTCCCCCTTCCGCTCACTGTTTTCTATCGTTCGGCGTGGGTTCCGCGGATCCGAACCCAAATGCAGTCGCTCGCACGTGATGAATGCATCAGGAGACGACTATTCACAATATTCACGACGTTATTGCGTTTGTGTTTGCTTGGGCATTTGCTGTGTGTTGTGGTTTTTATTGCCACTACTTCCTACGACCGTGTGGTTGTTGTTTGGGTTATTCCAAGTATTGTAATCGTTGGGAAATAATCGTATTTCAATTTTAACAGCATCCGCCACACAATTTATTGCGATTTAAGAATCCCTATATCGTTCTATGTGTCTATTTGCAAGCGAATAAATCGACTTTCTCATTTGCAAATTCAGCTGTATCTCTCGGTTATCCATCTTTCTCTCTCAGATAATTGTTCCGTGGCAATTTCTTTTTCTTGGCACTTTGTAGCCATTTACTTGATTGATGGTCTTTTCATTCCCTTCTCTCGAAATAGTGTGAATAAAAATTAAAATTACAACTTCTAGTCTAGACGGATGAAAAAACTCTTGCCTTCCACTTAATCTCTTGTTCGTGGAACTTTCATTATTTCACTTTTTTTATTATTCCACCTCTTTCAGTCTCTCTCTTTCTTTCGCCCTCTTCGTGCACTCTCTCAACACGTGCGACTTTGAAGCGGTTCCCACCCCATTATCTTCATCTTTGATCTACTTTCTTTCGTCACTAAAGTGAAGGGGATTTTCCTCAAAAATCCCCGGCCACATCCAAATCGAAGCCCGAATTCGAAACACAATTACGAACGCGTTCTCCCAGTCGCGCCAAAACCCATGGCCCAAGGGCGGCGAAACGAAGAAAAGAGCTCACAATCGAATATTTCTAATGATTGGCAGCCTCGTTCGCTACAACAACAACAACAACGACAACAACAACAACGACAACAACAACAACGACGACGACGACGACTACAACATTTGGTCCAAAGAGACCGCAGTGAAAGGTCTCGCAGTCATGCCAAAGGCGTTTTTTCCAAAATGAAAGGTTAATTAGTTACCCATACACTCTCACAAAGAGACTCACACACACAGGCACACGCACACGGGAACGTAATCATGATCGAACACCCTCGATGCACGAGCTTTCTACGATCGATAATTGAAATTTTGCAAAATCCCATTGAAATATGATGATAATAAAAAAAGAAACAAATTTTAAGTGTTTTTGTTTTTGTTAATTGAAGTGGATCGATTGGAATAATAAAGAGAAAAATTTTTATGATGGTGATCATGTTGACGAAATATGATATGGAACAATATATTCAAAACAATAATTTTACACCATTTCTTCAAACTGAAGGAAACGTTTACCATGTAAATAGTAACGATGACAATCGTGATATTAATGATGATAGCAACAATAATATAATGATGATCGCACTAATATTGATGATGATAACAATTATAATAATGAAGCCAATAATAATAATGATGACAACAAATAGTAATGATCACGATGTCGATTACGACGCCCCGAGCTGAGATCGTCGGGAGCCGTCGTTTCGACGTTCATTTGGATTCCGAAGTCGTTCGTGTTCGAGTTGCATTTTTTCGATCGCTGCGTTGCCAACGTCTTCCGACCACGTCGACCGTCAAGACTTCAAGTCTTCGATTTAATTCAATTATCGTTGAGGAATAAGCGTCTCTTCTGTCTCGTTCCTTCTCTCTCTCTCTCTCTCTCTCTTACTGTCTGTTCTGATTGTGATTGTGATTGAATTTATTTATTTTGTGATTTTTTTCCCTCATTCTTTCGTCACGGTTACGAAGACGACGTCGACAGTTGTAAATGTGAGTGTGTTGTGTAGTCGGTATTTTTTGTTCTGTTCTGTTCTTTTCTCGTCGTCCTCGCCGAATCGTCCTCGAGTCCGACGCTCCGGGGTCAGAATTGTGGACAGGACTCTTGGCTTATTGTGCGGCGAAGGACTCGTGGAAAATCGGAATAGTTTTGCTGACTTATTGTGAAAATGTCTGTTGAATGTCTGGACTAATTTATTTATTTTTGTAATCTTGCTTTTGTTCCACCACCCGTTTTATGTTTTTTAAGTGTGTTTTCAGTGTTTTGTGCAGTTTTCATTGCAAAATCTGAGATCTAACATTTGCATTATATTTCACCAAATATTCCGTCCGCTAAAATATTAAAAATTAGAATAATGTAAAATGAATTAAAATCAAATACATTACAATGAAAGAAAATGCATTGAAATAAAATAACATAAGAAAACCAATAATAAAATAATGTCGAAGACAAACGAATAATAAAATACGGTAGGATAACAACAAATTTGATAGAAACAAAAAATAAAATGAATTAGAACAAAATAAAATTGAATTAAATTAAATGAGAAGAGAAACAGAGTTCGCTTCCGAATGCATAAATTTGGCGTCGAGAGAGGGGAAGAGTGGAGGAGAGGAGAGGTGTGAAGAGGAGTAGAGATGGGAGGAGAGGAGATGGGAGAAGTGTAGCATCTGCTTGTTATATTTCCTGCATGCACCCAGTTCACTTTGACCTCATTCAATTGCTGTGGTTGCCAGTGTGTCGTGTTGTGTCGTGCTGTGCTGAGCTGTGTTCAATGTGTATTCTGCATGTGTTGCATTTAATTGTTTTTATGCTCTTTGACAATGCCATGCTGCTATTTCACCATGGTTACATTAAAAGCAAACCTGTTACTTTGGCCTTGCTTCGGCCCTGCCTCCTTCGCTTCGGCCCTGCCTCCGTCGCCTCGGTTTTTCTTCTTCTCTTCGGCCTGCTTGTTTTCGCCTCCCGCCCGCCTCCTTCCTCTTCACGCATTATGTGGGTTTGCAATTCCATTCACCATTTCGCACATGCTGTCGCTCTATTTTACAAAATGGTGTTTTAATAAATGACTACCATGTCGGTATCGCCCGTCCTCTTCCCTCCTCCTCCTCCTTCCCTTCGTCCACCCTCTTCGAAACCGCAGATGTCAGCAACAACCGTCTGTCCGTCTGTCTGTCTATTCCCCTCTGAACAGCGGTCGTTTTGTTCTAGTTATTGTCATTATTTGCTGTTTTTGAAAGCGATTCGTGAGGACTTCCAGTGCTTCCATCTCGATGACATTAGCCTTCAATTGCATTAATTCAACTGAATTTCAATTCTTCCGTTTCACTGGAATTCGTTGTGAAATTGTGCCAAAAATGCGACGATTTTTGTTGATTGTTTTTATATATATTTTTTTTTTTTTTTTCAAAAACGCATTACAAAATTTGTGCCAAAAACTCGATGTGTTTTTGTTTTTAAAATCGTCGACCACTCCCTGTAAATGCGACGAGCTGTCTGTCGATTGCGCATACGACGGCTTTTATGGGCCAACGTTGTTGTTGTTGCGGCTGCTTCTGCTGCTGAGCTTCGCAATGACTTGTTCCAGATTTCGAGTTATAAACCTGTCAATATTTCGCATCGCTTCGGACTGCAAGAAGAACAGTGGCAACAAGCAAAACACCGGGAATGACAACAACAATCCCAAGAATCAAACCCTACCCGAAAGCAATTTCAAATCTCGCTCGCCCTGTCTCTCTCTCTCTCTCTCGGTTGACTTGCAAGTTCAAAGTATCAAATGATGGACACCATCCAAATGAAGAAGATTATCTCCGTTTTGTGTCGATGTCGCCGAGTGCACATGTGTGTGTGTTCGAGTAGATATAATCGAAAGATAAGACATGGGTCTCCTTAATTGAGGTTGGCTTCGGGGCGTATACGTAACCGGCACATAATTATCCTGGCTGCCATCTCCGTCCCCCGCACAGGAGACAACAACCATCGGTTCAGTGCTGTGGGAGGAACTGATGTAATTCCCATTAGTTGAGGTCGGCTCAGGGACACGGGCGGAACACTTAATTTGCAGCCTCTAATTAAACACGAATTCGTTTCGTCCCACCTTTTGGTTGGATTTTTTCCATGCTAATATATTGTGTTATTAATATAATTTGATAAATTGAAATTATTATTGATTTCACAATCAAATAATCGAAATTTTTATTTTAAAAAATGTAATCACCAATTCACAATCATTAAATACAATTTCCAATTTCCCCTCCAGGTGCTCTGTTTTTATAGCCGTCGGCTTGCTTTTCCTTCCGAGATTTTCCGGGAAAATTCTTGAGTCCGACATCAAGATGGATCATTCGCAGCACAGCATCCACAACCACGGTATGTAAATTCAGACTAAGTTACTTTTCTCCGAATTCGCATTCGCATCATTCAGTTTTCCAGCGATTAGTATTTGGCTTTTCCTTAATTCCGCAAAATCATTTTCAATTCAGCGGGGAGTTTTCTTGATTATTCTTATATTTTGTTGTTGCTTTTCGTTATATACTTTATTTATTTATATTTTTTTATTCGTTAAGCATAAAAATTATTAGAAAAAGTCATATTGATTAATTTCAAACAGATTTAAATGTTTCTTATTTTATTATTTAAATTTTTATTCAATGCATTTTTTGTTCACCTTTCTTAAGATGCTTCTAAAGTGTTTTTTTTTATAATTTTTGTAGTTTTTTTGTATCTTATAACGTAATATTTTTTGGTTGTATTTTTTCACGTTTTCGCCTGCACATTCTTGTTGTCGTTGTTGTTGTCCGTGGATCCACGTGCGCCACTTCGAACCTATTCGAAACCCACCCCTGCCCCTCTGCACACGCCTCACTTGGGTCTGATTCGCTGATGAAAACCACAGATCATTCAATGCACGCAGATCACAGCGCGCACGAGCACCACGCGGGCCTCCGGACGACCACCCTGGCGCCCTCGATCGACGTGATGACCCTGGAGGACGGCACCGGCATCCACGTCCACGACCATTCCCTGCACCAGGCGACCGGCGGCGGCGGCGGCGTCGACCACACCCTGCACCACATGATGTCGATGGCGGTGAGTTGCAACTCTCTCTCTATCTCTCTCTTCTGTCTTGCTGCATTATCATTATCATTCTCTCTCCCTCCCCCGTTCAGTTCCACTTCGGCTACAACGAGACGATCCTGTTCTCCTGGTGGCAGATCGACAGCGTCCTGGGCCTGATCGGCTCGATGGTCGCGATCTTCATCATGGCCATCCTGTACGAGGGCCTCAAGTACTACCGGGAGTCGCTGTTCTGGAAGACCTACAACCTGCTCGAGTACCGCCCGGTGACGCTGCCGCCGCAGCGCAACCCCGAGGACCCGCCCGCGGCCCCGCCCACCACGAGCAGCTCCCCCGTGCAGTGAGTTCTCCCCCTCTATCTCGCTCTCTCCCTCCCTCCTCTTCTTCCTCTTCCCACTCTTTGATCTTCTGTTATTTGTT
Source organism: Coelopa pilipes (assembly GCA_947389925.1). NCBI lineage: Eukaryota > Metazoa > Arthropoda > Insecta > Diptera > Coelopidae > Coelopa > Coelopa pilipes. The sequence continues at coordinate 7,070,726 of OX376700.1, forward strand.
GTTTTGCTGTTGTCGTTGACGTTTTCGTTTTCGTCATGAGTTTGTACTGGTAATTGTTTTGTGATTATTTTCATAGTTTTCTTCATTGCGTTATGATTCCTGATGTCCTCTTAACTTCCTATCACTCTCACTTTTATAACTTTAAATCTCCATTTTGTCAGAATAATTTCTTGTTTCGTTTTGTTAATTACTTGGAATTCATTGAACGCAGCTTGCGAAACAATTGGTCAAACATCCCATCAACTTATTATTATTCTCATTTGTGTTTTTTTATCTCTCTCTCTCTCTCTATTACCGCATTTTGCGTTATCTCTCATGCTCTATATTGCTCGTCATGTGTAAATGTCTCTCATCCTGAATTAGATATGTCGGCGAGGTCATTCACAAGCAACCGTAAGTATTGTGAATACTATATTTCTAACTCACTCATTATCGTTGTTAATTGCACTATTGTGAATATTTTTGTCATGTTTATTTATTGTTGTTTTATTATTGTTATATTATATTGTAATATTGTTTCGTCAATATTTTTATTTTTAATATTTTGTATTTATTTTTTTATAATACGTTTGTTCATATTTTTAGTGCCGATATTCTTATTAATATGTTAAGTGTTGAAAATGTTGCTACCTTTTCTTAGATTTTAATTTTTTAATGTCAGATTTTTTTCTTTTAATTTTGGATTTTTATTTTTTGCTATTGTGGATGTTTTTCAATTTTTTTTAAAATTTTAATATTTTGTTTTTTTAGTTACAATTTTAATTTTAATTTGTTTTGTGAGATATATTTTTTATTATATTTTGGGTTTCGATTTAATTTTTTATTATTTTTATTTTTAAGTATGATTTGTTGTTTTTTTTATTTAAATATTTCCACGGTGTATATAAGTGTTATTATTTCGGCTATTGTAAACAATTTAGTTGTTGGTATTATTATTGTCATATCAATGTTTTTGCGTAATGGAGTTGAAAGTTCCTGTTGTAAAGTATGTAAATACCGTCCATATGTCGTCCTCGTCTGTGGCCCTTGTACGAGACCCTGAACTTGTCTAATTTAAAGTTTGATCCCGACGACCTCGAGTGGAATCTTCAAGTTTTGACTCAAGTGTTCAGCGAAAGCAGTTCATTTTGTTGTTGGTGCGTGGCCAAAAACACGAGTCGTTTCCGGTGCATGCTGCCAGCCAGTAGGCGGCAAAGCAATTACCAGCCCAAAGTCCTGCCCAAATGGTCTCCATGTGTCCAAAGTTTCGTCCGAAGAGCCCTCGAAACACTTTTCGTCGGGTGGAGACCGTGTTTGGGAAGAAGAACACATTCGGTTAATGGATGGGTTCAAGTTGCGAAATTTGTTTCCATGTTGGACTTGCGTTTTCTCGACACAATCCTGAATTTCCACAAGTGTTCCATAGGGAAAATAATCTACTATTGTCTGATATTTTCTGTACATTTAACTAGATAAAATTCCTCAATTCGATTGATAACATTTTTATTGTTCTCTCCTACCTCCTGCACAGCCCCACCATGCTCTCTATGAACCATCTGTACCAGACGTTCCTGCACATGGTCCAGGTCTCGCTCTCGTTCGTCCTTATGCTGATCTTCATGACGTACAACGTCTGGCTCTGCATCGCGGTGGTGCTGGGCGCCGCCGTCGGCTACTTCCTGTTCTGCTGGAAGAAGTCGGTCATCGTCGACGTGACGGAGCACTGCCACTAGCAGTGTGCAGGGAGGAGGGAGCGCTGGAGACCGCCGAAGGAACGTTCGTGGCCTGGGCAGCAACATAGCAACTTAGGACAGCACCAGCTACATCAACATCAACAGCAGAATCGTCATCAGCACCACCAGCAACAGCAAATGCTGCAACACCAACAGCTGCAACGTCAAAACAACTATGAACGACAACAACAACAACAACGACAGGAGAATCCACAACTACAACAACAGTTGGAAGCAACAACAATCGCCGCGGCTGCTGCTACCGCCGCTGCTGCCCGAACGTTCGTCGTCGTTGCCAACAATAAGGATGAAACATTTGAAATCGATGCTGAAGTACCTGTAATAACAACAACAAAAATGTCAAGAACTGCATCACCAACACCAACATTATCGAAATCAATCACATCCACAAGAAAAAGAACAAGAACACCATCATCATCTTCGTCAACTTTGTCAACATTGTCAAAAACGGCAAGAAGAAGAAGAACAACAGAAACAAAACCAACTACAAAAAATGAAAATGGCACAAGACAAACCGCTACTACAACAACAACATTGTCAACAGCCAGCGGCTGTGGCAGCATCGGTGGTGCCAGCGGCACAAACTGTCGAAATATTAAAATTCTCTTAAGACTAAGTTTAAGATATTTTTATGGAATAAACTGTGAATTTGTAAAGTTGAGATGAACAAAACAAAAACTTATCCCACAAATTGTTAAAAAAAACAAAAACAATACTACAAAAACTACATGAGCAAAGGATGAAACAATAAATTGGAACAGAAGAAACACAAAGGAATATAGGAACATATGTAAGTTAAATTAAGAAGAAAATTGAAACGGAGCAAGCTTTTTGTCCGAGCACCGAAAACGAAACCGAACCGGCACCTGAACCGGAAAGCAATTGAAAAAGACCTCAAGGTGTGGATGGATAGATGGATGGATGGGTGGAAGGAAGGAGTGAAGGCAGCAACAATAGCTGTTGTTTGTGATCTAAGTGAATTAAGACAATTGTTGTTGTGCGAGGTTGAGCTATTTTTAAGCGTCAATCGACTGGTTCGCGGGCCAAGTGCGGGGGGGAGGGGGTGCGTTTTCAACTTGGCTCAACTTGTATAGAAGCTTATTTTTTTATTTTGTACATTGGAAACCGTTTGTGTTATTGTTAATGAACGAAGAAGCTTTTGCAACAAATTAATTGGTATTTTTATCCTTTTTTACGCTACTACTTATCATGCATAACAAACATATATAAATATTACTTAGTAATTTTTCTATTTTTCCCTTTCAGAAGTTATTCTGTTTTTATTCTCTATTATTTTATTATTTTTCTCTTTTTTTAATATCGGGAACAAATAATTGTTTACTTTTATTATCAATCTTAATCAGTAATATAAATACAGCATCAACAAAAGTATACAAAATAATATTATATGTTAAGCAAAAACAAAGAAAATATTGAATGAATTTGTTATGATTATGGAATACATTTATTAAGAACATTTTAAATTTTAGATTTTTTAGCATACATATTATTACAGTTCAAAATTATATGAAATTGAAATCTATATGTAAATAAAACGAAATTATTCAAAATATATATACAGAAAATAAATATATATGCAATTCTGTTTATATATACAAATGTTTTCTTTTTAATAAAATAAAATAAAAAATGATATTTTTAAAAATACACATAAATGACTACTTTGGAATTAAACTCGAGAAAAGTTTTAATAACAAAAGTTTATTGATTCATTATCAAAAGCGAATTACATTTGAAAAAAAGTTTCGATTACTTTGTAAAAGCTTTTAGTAAATTTTAGCAAACATTTAGATGCGAAACGTAATTTTTATTATCAATAGAGTATTGTCAATATTATTTTGATAAATTGCTTTTAGGATCATTTAGTAAATTACACAAAATCCGAGATTTCCAAATTTTTTACAACTTCCTATGTTGAAAACCAAATGAAACCGTCTCAAAACCTGCGCATATTTTACAATATTTACAACTAATCAATAACAAATGTTTGCATAAGTTATTTTGCGGAAGTTCCAATTTCAATCTAGTCTATTTCTATAAAGCGACAATTAATTTATTCATTTATTTCATATGTGGAAGCATTCAAATCACATTTACATCAATTACTAAAATACAACGAAAGGAAGCTAACTTTGATTATGGCGAATTTAAATTCCTATTCAATACGAAGATGGACTGTATGTTAACAAACAACAATGGGTGATTATGTTGGAATTGCTATCTTGAACTAAGCTTACATCTAAACTGTGGTTTGTACATTCTGCACAGCTTTCGAGAGCTCCACCTTCGAGGGGATCAAGTAGAAGGCGGGCGAAACTTCCTCACCACACGGGCATTGACAACCTGTAGGAGAAATAATTCCATTGCAAAGCCAAAACAGTTGAGTGCGAATCACCTACCATTTATCCAACTAAAGTTGCCCAGCTTCTGCTCACATTTCGGACAATTCAAGCGACCTTGGGTATTGTTCACCACACTCTTCATCCATGCAATCGGCTCCACAAACAAAATACTTTTACACTCCTGCCCGGGTGTGACGTGCTCGGCGCCCGGAGGATTAGCCTGGGCAGCGCCCTCGGTTGGTGAACCCAACGAGGCTTTGCGTATTTGGGTGGCGATTTGATCAATAAGGCGCGACGTCGTTATTGATGTTGTTGGTGCTGCTCCGGCTGCTGCTGTGTCCGTTGTCGTTGCTGTTGTTGGGGCCGGTGGTGGTTGTGTGCTCACGTTGTTGGTCGCATTTGTTGCCTTGCTCGCATGCAACAAGACATGCGAACGAGTCGCCAGCACACGACGGCACTTGCGACAGCGATAGACGATGGGCTCGGGATTCTCTTGCGTGATGGCCGGATCGGGTTTAATGAGATTATTAAAATTCTGTGGCAATATTTTAGCTGCAAGCAAATTAAATTACGTCAATAATTGGCATTGTGAATGACTTGGCGTCCTCTTCTTTGCCTACCTTTGCGCACTTGTTCGCCAGCAAGGCGCAGACGATAGATTTTGTACTTCTGATACTGTGGATCGATCTTGCAGCCCATGCGACGATACAGTCGCAACTGGGCGATGAAGCCAGCGTTGGGCTGGACGAAGCGTCGCTTCGACTTGACCAGCTCGTAGGCCGGCTGATAGTCCAGGTCGTGGCGCTTCATGACGAACGCTATCACGACCGAGGAGCTCCTGCTCACGCCGAAATAACTGCAACAGAATGTGGCTTTTATTACCAAAAAATAATAAACAGCAGGCACATTATTATCATTGACTTTGCCGTCAAGTCCAGAAAATAAACAGTGGAATCGCATTAGCGGCGCCCACACAAGGCCGTCTCGTGTGTTCTTGTTTACAGAATGGCAAATCAATTGTTGTCTTAATTATTATATTCATGTTTATTTTTATACTCTTACCAATGCACCAGCACCCGACCGCCCTGGGCCAGCGCTTCGCCCATGAAGTCGACACAATGGTCCAAGTGATGGAGAATATCTTCCTTAGGCATGTCGGAAACTGAAAAAAGAAAACAAAATTTATGAAAACACTAGAGGAATTTTCTTCCACCCAGATGCTTAAGGGTTCTTGGATCTGTGGCCCACATCTAAACCTCGCCCGAGACACAATTATTTTCAAATGAATAAAACTAATGAGGGCCATTCAGACTCCTGCCCACATCAGCGCCCACCCTCCCCGCGCCTCCATCGTCGAGTGCATGTGTTTCGTGTTTCCGCTCCCCATCAATGTTTGGAGAACCTACTTGAGAAGCACAACAACAAAGCACGTCACCGTCGCCTTCGAGGAGCCTTTCATCAGGTCTCGGTCTCGACGCATTGAATGCCCAGCTCGACAGCTCGTCACACACACGGCTCATTACAATGAGAAGGAAAGAGCATGGTGAGGGAGGAGGAGGAGGAGAAGGCGGTGCTGTCAATAGAGAGTCAAAAGCGGGGGTCGACGCGGGGGAGCCTCACTAAATATAATCTGCATGTATCAAAGGATTACGAGCTTGAAGGCAACGGCAACAGCACGGCGATTGCGGGCAGTGCATTGAATAGTTAAGTGAGCTGGAGATGATTGGGAATTGGCGCGCGTCGCATGGGAAACCCTACGGCTCTAGCGTCCACCCCACGTTGCCCACGTGTGTCCAACTTACTGTGAATGTACTTGGTCGTCAGGAAGGAAGCCTCGAGAATGTGCTGGGGCAACGGCACCGAGTCCAGCGTCAGGATATGTGTGATTTTATACGATTTGAGGGTCTCCATGTGTGTGGCAGCGGTTAGGTTTCCTGTAAATCACCACAACTGAATCAATCAAGTCGCAACGTATGTATTTTCATTAAATTCTTCCTACCTAGAAAGAGTCCAGGCTCGATTTCGTCCATGCTCACGGGTCCGCCATCGAAGTCTTCGCGTGTGAGGGTCCCAGAGTCCTGGAGTTTGTGACCCACCTTGGCGATCGCACCTCTCGGTGTAGGGTGCTTCTCTGTTCCAACGGGCAGGGCAGCGACTTCCATAATTGTTTTCTTAACAAAGATGTGTACTTCTGTTCTTTTTCTTCCTCTGATGAGCTGCGATTAGAAGCTGTTGCTTCTTGGTTGCCGTCGATTCCGCTGCCGCCGAATGCTTTCGCACATCTGAATTGAATGCCTGTGAAAATCGGGGAAACGACTCGAAGCGTCTTTGGAACGACCACACCACGATTGGTGTCTACTCCGCGGCGGACTAAATGTCAACGCGCCAAACAGCTGACACGACTCTCTTCCTCTCACCAACACATATGCAATTGCTCTTGCTGGCCACTCACGCAGTGAGAAGTTTATTGATAAGGAAAAAATCCCATAACAAATGGAAGCGCTGCAGGAGAGAGTGCAACAAATGGGGAAATTTGGGGAGAGTAGTAATGCATTCAACAAGGTGTTTCAGAACCGAAAGAAATTTGCACAGTTTTAATAGAGACGACAGGAAATTATTCATAATTTGTGATTAACTCAATACTTGAAAGAAAGAGTTCTAACAAACAGACATACTTTCGAAAAAGGGCAAGAGGTTATGAAAACAATAATTTTTTAGTCTAGAGAAACTCTTGCTGAATTGGCAGCACGTACACACACAGAGTCAAGTGGCAACTGACCTTCATCCCACAAGAGTTTTCCAAGAGACTTTCCACTTGCACTTCCACAGCTGTTCGACAACAAATTCAATGAATTTTGTTTATAGGCAACTGACATTTCATTTCCCAATCACGACACGAAAACTACAACAACTATATTTTTGTTCAGCTGTTCTGGACTTATACCGAAAATTGCTCCAGTTACCACCAGAGCCCAACGCACCCGCTTCTTGGTCCACGATGAGCACCAACGTCAACGCCAACGCCAACGTCAACACTAACTTGCCGCGCCGCTTGGCCGCCTTCGATTTCGACTACACTGTGGTGGCCCAAAACACGGACACCATCGTCCGGGACCTCCTGCCGCGCGAGGCGATCACCAAGGACATCGACGAGCTCATCGACAGCTCCGGCTGGACGCAGTACATGAGCGAGATATTCCGGCTGCTCCATCAGCAGCACTGCAGCCCCGAAAAGATACGCTCCACCATACGTGGCATCCCCGAGGTGCCGGGCTTCGTGAAGTGCCTGAAGACGCTGCGGCAGAACAATTGCGACCTGATCATCATCAGCGACTCCAACAGCGTCTTCATCGGGGAATGGCTGCAGTCGCACGGTCTGGCCGGATCGATAACGGCCGTCTTCACGAATCCCGCCGAGTTCCAGGCCGACGGCTTGCTCACCATCAAGCCGCATCACCACCAGACCGACTGCCGCCTGAGCGCCATCAACTTGTGCAAGGGCAAGGTGCTGGAGCACTTCATACTCGAGCGTGACCTGCGCGATGGCGTCAAGTACGAGCAGGTCATCTACGCTGGCGACGGCAACAACGACATCTGCCCGGTGATCCGACTGAAGGAGGGCGACCTGGCCTGTGCTCGCATCGGCTTCGGCATGGCCAAGAACCTGGAGAAGAACAAGACGAAGTTGAAGCTGCGCGCCCAGCTCATACACTGGAAGAACGGTTTCGATCTGCTGCAGCAGATAGAGGAGATCTACTTTGCCGGAGACCAGAAGTAGACGCTATTCGCTTATTAGACCCTTAAGGATAGCATTTAGGTGTTTGTATTTAATAATACTCGATATATACTAATCATAGTTGTTGAAAGACTCTTAAATGGACAAACCATCATATCGATGTTTGGAATACTGTTTACTGTTTTGTGAATGTGAAAACTAGCACATTTATAGATTTTTTGACTACCACACTCTATTCGATGTAATCGTCGTTGTCTTATTATGTCCTCACGAAATCATCTATTAAATATTTCAAAACTTACACAAACCAACCCTACGTTTTTCATTTCGATCAACATATTCACCTTTCAGCGAAGCATCTCCAGAGTAAATGAAACAAATTATGGTTCGTAATCGTGTTATATTGTAGAAAAATAATTATTATTATTGCATTTTTATTGATTTTGTCGTCATATCATTAATTAAATATTATCATAATTTTATAATTATGCAGCAATAATAAAATAACTACGCATAGTACTTTATATATAAATAAAGTTTGTATTCATGTCATAAACACGTACTTACAGTTAGTTATTAAATAATTACTAAATTTATCATGATAAATGAAACAATTACAACGTTCATACAAATAATGAGGTTTTCTGCAGAGGGGAGGGGAGGGGGGGGGAGATGATCTAACATAAATAAGAAAATTGGTTTCACGATCAAGCTAATGAAAAATTCTGTTAAAAAGCAGAAAAAACAATTAATTATATTTTAATTACAGCAAAATTTTATTTAAGGCAATGATTCTTTTGTTAGAGATATACTTTTCGTTTTTGTTTAAACTTTTTCCTTAAATTATGCAGTATTGAAGAACTAAAACTTAGTATAATATATGGTATTTATATAATAGTGGCTTAATCGATAAAACATGTACAGTAGACAATTCAAAGTTTTTGTTGCTGTTAGAGATTAAAGAAATTGTTTGTTTTTCGTTTTTCTTTTTCATAATATTTTTTATTTTACATAGACACCACAGAAACAAACAAAAAATTATTGCAAACTATATAAAATTATTATTCATAGCTTTTCTATGTGAAAATCGAATCAGAACAAAACACTTGAATGTATAAATGTCATAGGCTAATTTATTTAAAATTAATCAAATTAGGTTGTACATTAGTTCAAAAATATAACATAATGCCGAATACATTTTGTTGCCTTGCCCTAAAATATGGAGGAACTACATAGAAGTTTTTATTACTTTTGTATTTTTCATTCAAAAATAAGTCATTTGCAATCGATTCACGTTAATGTTGAAATACGCGAGCCTTCGTCAGGCTGCAGGGAATTTAATTTTTCCGGAGAACTCAAAACAAGTCTCGAGAGAAATAAGAATACAAAGTATGTTTTTCGTTTTTCTCTTACATGGAATTTTATAATATATATCCAATTAATACACATGTACATTTAGGCGCTATGCTAAGTTAATCTCGCTTAAGCTATTTAAACGCTCATTTACTTTATAAATTTTAATTTTTTCAAATTTTCATCAATTTAGTCTCTCAAAGGATAGTTTTTAGTTTAATGTTGCTTTTAGTAAAAAATGTACATCTTAACTTTAGTTAATAACTATTAAATAAATGTTGCTTTCTTTTAACTCTATGCATTGTAATTCAATATATGTTGCAATAATAAACAAATTTTCAACACTATAGCACTAACATAATTGTGTCGTGGTGTCGTTAGATAAACAATGTGTACTTGTGTGTGTATATGTTAAGTAATGTAATTGAAAGTTTACCTTTAACCGCTATTTCTTTTATTATTATTATTCTTTAGCAATAATGTTAGTATTCGTTATAATACATTTTACAAATATAGCTTTTCACACTTAAATCTAATTGATAAATCAATGTTTTTAAATAATAGTTTTAATTTAATTTAATTACAATACATTCGGAAAATGAAACTTAAAGTAACACATCATCATTATACATCTTTCTTGTTCAATTAAAATTAATTTTCAATATATAAAAATTCGCTGTGTGTTGTAGCAACCAACAGCAGCAGGAGGGCACTGCAAATGGTCGGTCCTAAGGCCAATTTAGAAGAATATCAATAAGTGAGAAAAATAAATTCCAGATAGTTGAAAAAAAAAAATAAAATAAAACCATCTTCTGAAATGTATAGCTATAGCTAGCTTGGTTTTTCACTTAAGACTAAAACTAAACAAAAATTTACTAGCTTAGGTTAAGTCATAGAAAGAAATGCTTAAAGTTGAGAATATCTTTTCGCCCCGACAGTTATCCCCCTGTCCTTCAGCGCTCCCTTGTGTTATGGGGTTGCACTGACTGTTGTTGCTACCGGTGCTGGTGGTGACATTTGACTATTGACCGCAGTTGCAGTCGCTGAAATCGGTGGCGATGGGACCGACGCACTCGCTACCTGCACGCCACCTGCACCGACGTATGTTTGGTTACGTCTGTGTGGGGATTTTACACGTGCGCATGGTACACATAACATTGAACAATGCTCACGTAGCTTAGTTATATGATCTATTCGATACTCATTGATCCATTTGACTTTCTTGTGTTTGATCTGCTTGACTTGCGGTTGTCCACCAGGGTAGGGGGGCGATATCAACATGTTCTGATTCTGCGGAAGCCCCTCCGGTTTGGTGGCGCCACAACGCATGCAAACACTGCAGCGTTCGCAGCTCCAACGGCCTGTACATGAATTAGAAAGTGATTAGTTTCTTGACGAAACAAACAATGAATTGAAAACTCACCGTCCGGCACAGTTTTTACACCGAGGCAGTAAATGTGAAAACCACGATCGCACTGTTCGCAGAACAACATCTTATTTTGATCCTGTTTTCGTTTGCACTTGATGCAACATTTACACTCCGCACATTGCCAATTGTAATTGCGCACGCGCCCAACCATTCGGTGTGGCATTTCGATGCAGCTGGGGTGAACTGGAAATTCATATGAAAAACATTTTATTGTACATTCCATACCCTGATTAACTGAGCATTAAACGTACCTTTTCGTCGACATGTATAGCATTTGAGAAATACTTCTGGAAAATCCTTAAGATTCTTGTTCTGTGTACGCTGGCAAACTCCGCACTTGGCAGGCGACTCGTCCTCCTCTGAGGAACTGGACTGGCTGTCGGAATCCTATTTCAACGATTAAATTATATATAGTATATTGTTGATAAATTGCTGTATGAGTTGACATACGGATTCGCTGGAACTGGTGTCGGAACCTGAAGACGAAGAGCTTGAAGAGTCCTCTTCAGTTGAGCTCGGACCAACGCTGGCGATTTCCTCATTTTCATCCGACTCCTTTTTGGTATCACATTTCGTTTTCGCTCGTTCCGCTACGGACGCACTGGAGGCGTTGATTCGAGCACGTCGGCTACGTCGCACGGGCACTCGCAGCTTACCGCCATTTAGCAACGAGGTGCGATTCTCTCGCGCAGACTCCGCATCGGTTTCCGAATCCGATTCTAGACTCTTCAGACGCTCGGGCAAGGTGAAGGGATCGTCGAGCACGGTATTTATAGGATAGCATCTGTGAATCAAATTCATCAGTCGAATGTTCCCCATGATTAACTGTTCAAATAGACAATTACCTAAGCTCCAACGGCGTATAGTGCCGATATCTTTCGCAGAATTGTCCCGGCACCAGTGCCAATGGATAACTGATCTCTGGCCGTAAGTCCTTGTCATAAGCGGGCTTCTGTAGCGTCGGCGGCTCCGAAATGCCTTCGGCGGCTGCAGCTGCAGCGACAGCATCTGCAGTTGGACGGTTCACAAGCGTCGAGGTTGGTGCATCGCTAGGCAATGGCACATTGACGGTTAGCGTTTGCAAATCAAGACACGTGTGACGCTCATCCTTTCGACTGGAATTTTACAATTTATAAATAATGCAAAAATGCAAAAAAGTAAACTGCTTCTTCTCCTTACGTTCTATTGAAATAGGCATTCCATTTGCTGGCCGAAAGCATCGCGCGATCCCGTGCCTGCATGCCACGTCCTGTGACATTCAGACCCAAGGCCTTTTGCTTCGTTTCGATTTCGCGCAAATGCTTCTGCCTGATGAAGTCCTTGTACTCTTCGTATTTCTCATAGAAATCCGCATACATAATGTCCAGAATGTCCGATGCCCAGACCGCGGTGATGCCCAGATCGCACATTTTCTCCGAAACGAGCCCCTTCTCCTGGAGCCAATTGCGCTCCTCCATGTCGATTTGACGACGTGGCAAATCCGGATATTTTCGCTTGAAACTCTTGATGCCCAAGTACAGAGCCACCTGCTCCTGTATCATGAATGTGTCGCGATTCTTTGACGGGCAGCAACCCTTCGGCGGTGGCCAGTCATACTCGGCGATTGATGCCACAGTTAAATCGGTACTGAAAATTAAAATAAAATTATAGAATTATACGAAAAATGGTTGACAAATGTGAAAACTCACTCTTCGGCTACACAAACTTCCATTTTCTTCTTCTTGAAACGCTTCTGTGCCGATTGCGCGCCATTCTGGACGGCCACAATGGTGTTCGGATCCAAAATGCTGCTGTTGCTCACCATCGACGACTGCGACTCGTCGTTCGTGAGGAAGTCCAGTTGCCTACTAATTGAAGATGCAAATGAACTAATGAAACAACGTCCATGGCCCATGGTTTTGCCAGTTTGATAACTTACGGAGTCGAGGGCTGCGGCACAGGTTCCGACTGAGCAGTTTGACTTAAATCGGCGCTCATGCGCGTGTCCTCCTCGAATACTGGTGGAGCCTGTGCGGAAAAAGGAAGATAATTTGTTTAATCAACTCATCATCAAAACTTCATGCGAGTCTATGCGCGCAGGAACCCCTGGGAAGGCCAGTGGTGTGAATTCTGTGATTTAAGGGATTTCTACACATTTTATAATTAGGTCAACAAGCTGTCTGTATAACAATATCGCATGCATTTATATATGAAATGGGTTGAATAAGAATAATAAGTATGCCTTGTATATTTGCAATAGTTAATTGCACGGATATATTAATGCCATCGATTGGGAGATATATACAATGCGTTCGTGCGGCTTGTTTGTCAGTCGGTCTGTCTGTCTGTGTCAATGCAAAGACAAGACATATGGCAATGCCCGAAGATAACTCGAGAGAGGAGCGGGAGGGAAGCACTAAGTCTCACCATACGTAGACAGCTTTGTAAATTCACCGCACATTAGTTTTGACCCTCATCAGCATCGAAACTCAACAGTACCCACCACACATCACAAATTGCAATAAATGAACCCCACACTGAGAAATTTCCCCACTCAATGATTCCATTTCCCCCCACTCACACACACAACAGGCAGGGCTGTGGTGAGAAGTGGCCTCGCGTGCCCAGGGACTACGTTAGACGGGGAAGTGGTGGTGGTGAAGTTTCGGCACGTCGAAAGGGGAACTTTTTATCAGATATCATCGTGACCTTACCACAAATGCAAGCTGTTCGTTTCGCTGCAACCCCCTCCCCATCACCCGCAGCACTCTGTTGAGAACATCGTCACCTGACTTTCTTTTCTTCAATTCCCCACCGTATGCTCGCGCTCTCTCACGACAAATTCAAAGCCATATTTTACCATTTGCATTTGACATGCGGAAAATGGCTGAAAATTTACCTTTTGCATAGTTTTGCAGTTTCATTTTTCGTTTCCAGACGGGCATAGAGGAGAGCAAAGGAAAAGAAAGGAAAGCAGACGCGATGCAACTCGACAAAGTGTGCAAGAGATCTCACCCCTCCTCTCATCAGGTGCAGGGTCGATGGCGGGTGGGGGGAAGAGACGTGAAGACGGGGAGAAACGAGAGTAAGAAAATTCAATGTGGTGAGTTGGAATGCAGGGGAAAATCTAATAGAAATCAACGGGTGGGTCACCGTCTCTTCAGGTGATAAAGAGACATTAATTGCATTCATCAATGAGCTATTTATGTAACTGATTGTATTATTTTGATATAACTAAAATTAGCCGTTCAATTATAGGCCAACACAGTGGGATTTTGTAATTGTGGATGGTGCTGAATGCTATTGACTTACCGGACTGAACAATCCCTTGAGGCGCTCCGGGTCCGGCGTGTGCTTCAGTCCGCCCACACAACGTGGCCGATTCATGGCAATCGCCTTTGCCACAGCGCTTGCACCGCGGCCCAGACGCGGGGTTCGCGGTCCGGCGGCCCCACCTCGAACAGAGCCCGCAGCGGCGGCGCCGCGACCGCGACCTCGACCACGTCCACGACCGCGACCCGGCCCAGGTGTTGTGACCGAGGAAGAGCTTGCAGAATCGTCTGGAAAATAAGAGTTGGGTTCTCATGAATGTTTCGTCCTCGTTGCAACCACATTTCACTTACCTCCAGAGTTGTCCGCGCCACTGCCGCCGGTTCCGTCGTCGTCCTGCGAATCGGTACGACTGCCCTTGCGACTCAGTGCCGTCGGCGTTAGCATCAGGTTGGCCTCGTCGGCACTGGTGCGACGCGTTTTGTTCGGTGAACGCAACTGTTGCGCCGCCACCAGGGAGGAGAAGTCATTCGGCCTGAAGACAACATCTGCCAGTGGATCCGATGACGAGAGAATCGTCGTTGGCGGCAGCATCGAGTTGCCACGACTATGATGTCCACCGGCCTCGACTGTGGTGATGGTGTTGTTGTTGCTACTGCTGGAGGACGACGACGACATGGTCAGGTCGATTTGGGAGGCCATCGTTATGGCTGCAGCCGTTGTTGTCGAACTCAGCGAGCTCGAGGAGCAGGCTGACGAGATGCTCGAGTTCGAACCACCATAATGGTGCTGTTGCTGATTGATGCTGCCATCGGTTAGGGATTTCTTTCGGCTGTTCTTCCGACCATCCATCATTGCTTCATTGTTCCTCTTCATCCTCTCGGTCATCGGCGTCACGCTGCGGCGGGACGCTCGCAAGGGTGTACGCAAACTGCGCTCACGTCTAGCCGGTGTCTCGAGTCCCGCCGCCTGTGCCTGCTCGCCCTGCTCGCCTCCCTCATCGGGCAAATTTGGAGGCTGCTCGTTGGCCACCATGTCGATGGCCAGACGTTTGCGCAACAATTGCACACGTGTTAGCCGCGATTTCGTCGACTTTTCCTCCTCTTGGGGAGCCGATTGATCCATAGCCGCGGGTCCTCCGCCATCGGTGCCCGGTTCGTAGTCGGGTTTCGGCGGTGCCAGCGGTGTTTTCGGCGCCTTCCGCGGCCGCCCGCGTCTCTTGGTGTTGATGGGGGTGGCGGACTCGGCGGCGGCTGCTGGTTCCGCAGGGCCCCCCTCGAAGAACGTGCCCACAGCCCCCGGACGCTCGACCGTGGTCGCGACGCTATCATTGCAATTCAACTGCAGCGGATCCTCCTCCTCGATGGGCACGCTCAGGATGTGCTCGTGTTTTTGCTTGCGCGACCGATGGTGCGGCGTGGTCGTCTGTGTCGCGGTGGTGGGCGAAGTGTCTGCGGTGCTTTTCGCGCAGTGGTTGCTGCGAATCATGGTGGGCGAGGTGGTTATGACTGCTGCTGCCGGGTCCTGCAGATCGTTCGTCAAGATGGTAATGGTCGCCATCGTGTTGTTATCATTCTCAATGCGCCGCACTTTGTTCGGTGAGATCTGGAGAACGGGAAAGGGAAAACATTGCAATGATAATTAAATATTGCGTGACCAAGAGTGAATTAATGATAATAAATGCATATAATGATTGTAGCCACTCACGTCCAGACTGCACTGATCGCCGCCAAGCTCAGTCGAATCGTTCAGGTGCCGCTTCAGACCCACATGATTGGGTCGCAGCAGATTGTTGTTGTTGCGGCTGAGCACTTCCTTGCTCTTGTCCTGCTCCTCCGCGGACGTCGCGTGGCCCACGACATGGTTGTGGATGTGATTCTCACCAGACATCTTCAGGTGTTCCTCATCCAGCGAAGAACGCGGACTTCCATCGGGGGTGTCCAGGATTTCGATCGAGTCGATCACTTTCTCAATACCGACCTTCGCTGCGGATGGTGGAGGAGGCTTCGTGGAGGAGGCATTCGAGAAGGTGGACGACGAATGGACCCCGTTCGCAATCAGACGCTCGGTCAAGTGCGGATACTTGACACTGTTGTTGGAGATACAATTCGCGAGCGCCGGTTTCGGCTGCAGCGGAGGCAGAGGCAGAGGTAGCGGTTGTGGTGGCTCCTCGTCCTCCTCCTCCTCCTCCTCGTCGTCCTCCTCAACCGATGTTTGATTACGATGATTGGTGAACTGATTCAAAAGAATACTGTTTGAATTCGTCGACGGCGTCGTCGTCGTCATGGCCGCCATCGACGTTGGGATCGTCGTCGCCTGCTGGGCCGCGGCGCTCTCCTCGCGCTTCCGCTGCAGTCGCTCCAGCAGGATGTCGCTGGTCTTCGGCCCCGGCGGCGGCGCGTCCGCGTCGGGCGGATCGATGTCCGCGTAATTGAAATGGGCCGGCGACGAGCCCGGCGACGGCGACGACGTCAAGTCGACGGTGTCGATGACATGCGTTAGTTTCGGGTGCTTCGGCGGGGCCAACAAATAGTCGGGAATGATCTCCTCCTCCTCCTCCTCCCCCTCCTCTTCTTCATTGACGTCCTCCGACATCGACTCCATGCCGTCGAGGGCCAACGAGTTGCCGTTGCTTTTGGCGAAGTGGGAAACGTTGTTGAAGATTTGCGGATCGTGCTCCTGGAGGGCTTCGTCGATGTCCATATCGTCCGAGTGGCGGCGGGGCTCGTCATCGTGGCGAGCGCCGCCTCCCTGAGCATCGAGATTGGAATCCGAGGTGTTGTCGTTGAAGCCGCAGAACTCCTGGCTGCTGCTCGACTCGCCATTCGTCGTGGTCACCGTCTCGCCGACCGTCGTTATGGTGGCGAATCCCTCGTCAATCATCTCGTCCACGTGCATCGCCATCGACTCCGCCGTTTCCTCTTCATTCTCATTCTCATTTTCGAGTTCGTTTGACGCGCCGATTTCGTTTTTTGACTCCATGTCGGCGACGGTGGCTCCGGGGTTGTTGCTGTTGCTGCTGCTGCTGCTGGAGACTTTTGTGGACTTTTTTGAAGCCGTATCGGAGGAGGTGACCGTCTTCACCGATGGCTTCGGCGAGCACAGGTTCTTGATTGTCAGCTTCGGGACGACTTTTGCCGTCTGCTCTGTCTCCGACTGAACCGTCACCGGCGACGAGCACGACGACAGGCTGACGCACTCATCACTATCCTCGGACGATTGCAGTTGTTGTTGCTGCTGTTGCTGCGTCGGCGGCAGCGGTTTGATCGTCAACTTGGGGATTTTCTCCTCCTCCATGGAGCTTTTAATCGAGAACTTGGTGGACTTCTCCTTCGATTCGGCAGCATCCAAACTGCTGGTAGTCTTTATTGTCAACTTGGGCACCACTTTGTCCGACGAGTCGCCGGAGTGATTGGACACCACCAGCATGGGCGGATTGAACGCGTCCTGCCGGGATATCATCAGTTTAGGCACACGTTCCGGCGATTCCGGCTTGCGCGAGGAGGCGGCCAACTGTCGGACAACCAGGGGCGATTGCGGACCCGACGACGATGACGACGACAAGCCGCACTCCGCGTTCGAGGAGACCGTAATGGTGAGCTTCGGGATCGCCGGCTGCGGCAGCTCCGACTCACTCGGCTGCGGGGTCTTGATGCAGAATTTGGCCGTCTCCGTCGGAGTGTCGTTGGTTTTGATGGTTATTTTTGGAATTTTCTCCGGTGGCGCTTCGTCGCTGCCGTCACCGCCATCCAAGTCCAGCGACTTCGTCTTGATCGTTAGCTTGGGTATGCTTTGGGAGTTCGAGGCGTCGTTGTGTTGCGTGATGATCACGGCGTGCTCTTGGCTCGTCTTGATCGTCAGCTTCGGTATCTTGCTGCCGGAAGCATCGTCCGTCGACCCATCCGCACCACCCGCATTCGATGAGGTCGACGCTTCACCACCTCCGGATGTGTGCGCGGTGGTCGTGCCCGACGCACTCGTCTTGATCGTCAACTTGGGCACGAGTTCGTCTGGCTTTTGAATGGTTTTAATGGTGAGCTTAGGAATCGACGCTGCCCCTGCCGGTGCCGAGGCCGAGCCCGATGCCGCTGGCGACTGCAACGACGCGTTGTAGGCCGACGACGAGGACGACGATGAGCTGGATAGCGATGCGGGTGATATGGTCGAGATGATGGATTCGCTCGTGCCGTCGAGGGACGTCTTTATGGTGAGCTTTGGCAATGGTGGCGGCGCAGCCTGTTCCATGGGCTGTGGCGACGGCGTCGAGCAACCCGAGGACACCGACGACGGCGACTTGGTGGTGGCATTCGTGTTGTTGCCCCCGCCACCTGCCACCGGTGACAGCAGATGATTGTGGGACGACGACGACGACGACGACGACGACGCCGCCGACTGTGAATCGGACATTTTGATGGTGAGCTTCGGGACGATCGACGTGTGCGAGGAGCCGCCTTCCTCGCTGGCCGAACGAATCGTCAACTTGGGCACGATGTGCGGCTCGTGCGAGGCGCTGCTGCTGTTGTGGCCACCATGCCCGTGCCCGTGGCCGTGGCCGTGGCCGTGGCCATGGCCGTCCGACGACAAGGACTTGATTGTCAACTTCGGTATGGGGGAATTCGTCCGGTGCACAGTCATCTCGTCGTCGGCGGACGAGCACGAGGCGTCGGTTTCGGCGTCGGCCTGCTTCTTGACGATCGGTTTGATTGTGATTTTTGGCACCACACCCTGGCCACCAGCCCCGCCACCAACACCTGCAACGCCTCCCACGCCGCCTCCATGTAGATTGATCTTGAGCGGCTCCACCTTGCGCGTGTCCTCCGCGGCGAAGCTGCTGCTGTGGTTGCTGCTGTTCGTCGAGCTGTTGCTCGTGGTTGGATCGGCGTCCATTTGAGATTCTGCGGCTTCTTGTAAGGCCGTCGTCGTGGGACGCGGTAGTTTCAGGATGATCTTGTGGTTTTCGTTCGCGTTGAGGCCGGCAGCGCCGCCGCCGGTGCTGCCGCTGCTTGAGGAGGAGTTGTTGCTGTCCACGATCGGCCCACTGTTTCCGCCCCCTCCACCTCCACCGCCTCCGCCTCCGCCGCCCGAGTCTGCAATCGCCGGTGCCAGGAGGTCCCGTGCCACCATATCTCGGGAGGTTGCTCTTGCTGTCGTCGTTGTTGTGGCGGCTGCTGCGACCACCGACTGGGATTTCTCTGGGTTCTTCGTGCTCGAGGAGGTCGCTGCGGACACGGTTGTTGTGGTTGTTGGTTTTGCGGAAACTACTGCTGCTGCTGCTGCTGCTGCTGCTGAGGTCGATGTCGTTGGCCCAACAACATCGCCAGTGTCGTCGGCATTGGTCTGCTGCTGCTCCAGTATTAGGCGCGCGAACTCCTGCGATCGCGACGAATCATCCTCGCTGGAGACATCCGCTGTTAGAATCGACTGTCGCTGGCGGTTCTGTTGCTGCTGGAGGTCTTGTGGCTGATCCCGGTGCTGTTGACGCAATGGCGGCGAGATGCTGCAATCATTACCAGTGCTGCTCGAGATTCTGGCCGGCGAGGTTATGGTCGTGTCAATGTGTTGCTGCTGCTGCTGCTGCTGCTGCTGCTGTTGATAGTGATTATGATGCTGCTGCACGTGTGCCGGCGGCGATGACGATGACAAATCATTCGACGTCGATGTAACGATCGGTTCCTCGTCGTTCTCGGAGCCAATTGAGCTGTGTTGATTGTTGTTCAATTGATGATTATGTTGTTGTTGATGCTGTTGCTGTTCCTGTTCTTCTTGTCGTTGTTGTTCTTCTTGGTGAGCTTCTCCTTGTAGACTATTCGTAACATTCATTGCTCAATTATTTTCCAAACGGCTTATAAGAGTTGTTTCCCTCTTCACCTTTTCTCTTCCGTTCTTTGATTCGCCTTCACGTTGTTGCTGCTGGCAACGGCTTCGCTTAGATTTCAGTCATTTGTGCAGTTTCTTCCATGGCAAACAGTTGCGGAATACGATCTGTAGGGAAGAGGAGAACGAGAAAAACCACTTGTTAAAACTTTTGTTCCTTGCATTGGGGATTTCATTCAATATCGGGAATCCTTTTATTCTCCACTAAGCAATTGATCCTCGATTTCCCTTGGGCATGTCGAATGTGTCCCGGAACATGTTTTATCCACGCACACACCCACAACAACAAGAGCCCGCTAAACGTGACGCTAGACTTAGTAGAACCTAGAACTTAACAGATAAACCACAGAAAGAGAGGGAGAGAGAGAGAGAGACATGAATGCGAGTGAAATCTAGCAAAGAATTCAGGGTCAATCGTCGAGAAATTATCTCCACAAAGATGTATATATGTATTTGATTTATAAAAGACAGCGACAGAGAATAATGAAAATTCGTACACTCTCGATTTCGATAGGATTTTAATCGGGCTCTCGTCAACTCGATGGAGGTCTCTTCGCAGCTCTCCCTCTCACTCTCTCTCTCTCTCTCTCTCAGATAGTTAGTATCAACCTCTCCCTCCGGCCCTACCTCTCTTACTAACTCTAACACTCTCCCAATCTCAGTCTCACTCTCGCTCTCCCTCTCGCTCTGCCTCTCTCTCTGCGTCCCCTTTAGCATGATACGATGTTTGTCGAGTCGATTCTTTGGTGAAGTTCGTGAATTGAACTTTGCGTCTATGCAATGAGCAATCGGTACGCAAAACCGACGTTCGGTCGCTTGGACGGTTAGTTGGACTCACTCACTAACTCACTTCTTCACTCACTTCACTTCACTCACTCCTCCTTCCTTCCTTCCTTCCTTCCTTCATCCAGCCATGCATTCATTCACCGTCTCGCTCGGCCCACTGCCGCAGTCGACGAAGCAACAGGCGGCGGTGCGCGCGGTTCAACTCGCGGTCGCTGTCGCCACCGTCGCCGCATTCGCCTAGAAGACATCGAGCCGAGCGGACCTCGAGCGAAACACGCCGGATGGACGGAGATTACGCCGAGAGCAGGCGTGGGTCCGGGTGGAGAGTGAAGATGAGTAATTAATCGTCGTTAAGCTGGACGCATCCGCCCTGAAGATCTTTTCGATCCAGATTTCAATTTAAGGAGGATTTTAATCCTTCCTATTAATAAATTAAAGGATGACAAAATTCAAAGTCTGATAGTGAAAAAATGTTTACAAAAATACAGACCGATAACTTTCGATATTAAAAAGTTATTAGCAAGGACTAAGGAATAAAACATCGACTAAGAACAGATATGAAATTTCTATATTTTGACTTAACAAAAATCTGATCACATGCTATTGAAAAATTCTGGGAAATTTCCATCCAGGACCCAAAATTGAAAATAAGAAAAAATTTGAAAACAGTACAATTTTTGTATTTGAAAATTTTTTTTCGACTTTCGAAGGTAATGAAAATCGACATAAATAGCAAGATAATGAGATTTTATATTAGTATCAGCAAAGTCGGCGAAATCAAGGACTTTATTCGAAAATAGAAAACAGCAAAAGCTTCGGCGAAAACAGCTGAGAAAACAAATACAATAACAACAACAACAACAGTAACGAGAAGACGCGATAGCGAGTGCTTTAAGAGCAAAATACCAGGAAACCCCTCGGAACAGCTGTTTTCAGCCGATTCGGTCAAAATCCACCCGACCGACCGACCGAGCGCCCAAACGAACGAACGACCGACCAATCGACCGACTGGCCGACTGAGGGCCCTCGAGCAATACGCGACGGAGGCGCGAGGCAGAGGAGGAGGAGGAGGAGGAGGCGAAGAGAGCGAAATAGCTGGGGAGAGAGAGCGAGTGAGAGAGAGATCGGCGAATCAGGCGGGATTCCCGGCACCTGAATCGCATGGGGGACGCCCGCCGATGACGACAGCGCCAACGGCAGCGACGATGAGGGCAACAACAACAACAACGACGAAGGCTACGCCGCGACTACGGCCGACAACGAAGAGTGTCGTGGGGTCGTAACGGTTACCGACGCCAGACGGACGGACGGACTGACGGACGGACGGACAGAAACTAGTCGTCCGTGAGTCAGTCAGCCAGTCGCGCCTCTCTGGGAGAACCCGGGCTGCTCCTCCGCTCACCATAGGAAACCAGCCGACGGCCAGCCGGCGAGCAACGACGAGCGAGCGAGCAAACGAGTGAAACGGACGAACGACGAACGTACGAACGAACAATTGTTGCATCCCGCCACAGCAGCAGCAGCAGCAGCAATGTTTTGGTTTAGAAGTCATTCACCTCGCGACAACCCGGCGACATTTACTGCGGCCGCCGCCGTCGGCGTCACTTGGACGAATTCAGCGCCGGCACCGGCACCGGCATCGTCAGTCGCGCCAGCAGCAGCTGAGGCGGCCGAGGCAGAAGCAGAAGCGACAAAAACGTTGATGAGAATCAAAGGAAGCCGCGGGGTGGGCGACCAACGGGGGGTGCGGAGAATTCGCGAGAGCACAAACGAGATGAGGGGCCACAGGGAGCAGAGCGACACAGAGAGCTCGACTGCGATAGAGAGAGAAAGAGAGAGGAGAAATTTTGCATTGTGGAAGGAGAAAATACGAGGGGAGTTGGGGATATGTAAACACGAGCGAGAAGTTAATGGGAGGAGAAGAGGATGGGTTTGAAGAGACGCGGGAAATTAGCGAGCAGCAAAGTGTGACAGAGATGGGGATGTGAGGGAGTTGAATTCAGGAGTTTAGAATTGGAAAAGAGCGCGCTGTGGGGTAGGACGAAAAGGGAAGGAGTGTATTTTTGGTTTCACATATTAAATATCGTGTTGTTTTTTTTTAAGTTAATGAAAAACATTTTATATATTCTTTTCCTTTTTAAGTTTGTTTCCTTTTTCTTTTAAATATTTTTTATATTTTCATTTTTAATTTTTGTTTTTTCTTCCTTTTTCCATTTTGCATTTAAAAACCAAAAAATTGTCTTTTCAAAACTCGAAGACAAGCAAATTTGTTGTTAACTAAGTAAAAGGTTGAGAGAAAGTTGGAATAGCAGTAGAGGGGAGTCTGGGTTCGATGCGTGGTGAATCGAAGATAATTCCCGACTTAGCGCCGAGTCGAGGGAGAGGAAAAAAGGCGGGAAAAATCTGGCGCTGTTTTTGCATTATCAGTGGCCGTGAGGCGTGCTGAGCGAGCGGGGAGAGCGCAACAACCGATAACAGAACGCAAGAGCGGAGGGAGGGAGGGAGAGAGAGAGAGACCGAGAGCAGCAACGGCAGCTGCTTCGGGAGCAGGAAGAGCCACAGTTGGCAGGACGTGGGGATGGCAACAAGGACCAAATAAAGAAGAGAAATTCGAAAAAAATGCAAGTGGTTTTTAAGATAATTTTTATGTTTCGAAGACATTTTATTCGACGACATTTTTGTAAATGCCAAAAAAAAGTGAATAGCGAGGTCAGACAAGGAAGTGTTGATGACATTTTGTAAAGCGAGGAGCGATAAATCGAGAAAATAATTCAAAAATCCCTGCCATCACCAAAAACGAAAAAAATACGTCAAGGGAAACGAGTTCCAAAAGTTACAAGAGATCAAAAATTAACACGGAATATGAATTAAGAACAGCAAAGGAAGAAAAACACACAATTTGAAGTGAAGACAAAAAGCAATTTCTGAAGAAACAAAAAACAAACAAAAAATAAAAATGAAATTTAAAAAAATTCCATGAAAGAGAAAAATTTAATAAAAAATTCATAATTTCGGTGAGCAATAGAGGAGAAGAGAAGGAGAGAAGAAGAGACGTGGAAAAAATGTGAAATCAAGCATGTGAAATGTGAAATCAAACCGACAACACCAATAAAATCACAACAAACACCAATAATTTAACAACAATCGAAGAGGAGATGCAGATAAAAATAGCGACAATAGGTTCTGTCGAATACAATATTCGCAAATTATTCTCATAAAACAACGCAATACAAACGCGTGCGACTTACTTTTTATGTATGTATGGATGTACGCATGTAGAATTGTATGTACAATTCATATATGGAATGAAATGGTGTAAATAGGTGTGCATTTGTATTTGTTATACATGTGCATTCGTATTTCGTTGTCACTGCTGACCTTGACTGGAGAGCTCAATTATTAAAATACAAAAAATTAATGCAAAATTAAACAAAAAACCACGTATTCGTGAGCGCGAATATTAATTAAACTTATATGTATAATAATTAAATGATTGTTTCTTGAGCTTCTCGAAGGAACGAATGAACAGAACAACAACAACAACAACAAGAAGAAGAAGAAGAAGAGGAGGAGGCCAAGCACATGAGTTCAAAAATCGGCAAACGCGCGGAGGCTGACGGGAAGAAGATCGAGACGGGCCAGAGGAGAGAAAAACATCGAACAGCGCGACGCCTGCCGGGGCAGCAGCGTGTATCTCACGGAAGCCTTGTATGCGTATGAATGCGTACCCGTCAGATACTTCAACCGGTCATCGTCGTCGTCGTCGTCGTCGTAGTCGTGGTCGTTTTCGTTGAAATCCGCTTTATGGTAATTTTATATTGTGCCAGCGCGAGGGTAGAAATTGGAAGAAATGTTTGTAGAGAACTTCACACTTGTATTTTATTCTTGTTATTTTATTCTCTTTGATGATATGGTTTTCTTCGTACGAAACGGCAGCCGACCCGACTCAATGGGCTTCGGTTGAAATTCACAGAAAAACGAGACCCGGGCGAACGAACGACAAAGCAGACGAACGAACGAACGGGCGAAAGGCGAAAAAAAACCGAAACGAAATAATAAACTACGGCAAGACGCACGGCGAACAATTGAACGACCGACCGACCGACCGACCGACCGCACAAACGTTCGGCGGGACGAGCGAAGGAAAATAAAGGAAACGACAAAAAGAACGGCCGAGCGAACGAACGAAAGAACGAACAAAGCAGATGCGAACACGACCGACGGATTTATGGACGAAGGGATGAACGGGTGTGTGTGAGCGAGCGAGCGAGGTAAAGCAAGCAACAACAACGTCGACGACAACGG
This sequence comes from Coelopa pilipes, assembly GCA_947389925.1. Taxonomy (NCBI): domain Eukaryota; kingdom Metazoa; phylum Arthropoda; class Insecta; order Diptera; family Coelopidae; genus Coelopa; species Coelopa pilipes. The sequence goes on from OX376700.1 coordinate 7,095,554, forward strand.
CAACGGCAACGGCAACGACGTCGGCATTGACTGCGAATCACCACGAGCAAACGAACCGAACGTACGAACCGACCGACCGAAAGAACAGACGAACGAAGCGGACGGCGAAATAAAACGAAACGGAACGAACCCGAGCAGCGCACGGTGGCACAAAGCGGAATATGAGAAAAATTAACAGAAAGACGCAGGGCGAGCAAGCCAAATCAAGCGAACGAGCGACCGAACGAATACAAGCTGTCTATAGTGAAATAACAAGCGTACAACAACAAAAACAATCAATGTTCAAAAAATATAAAATACAGAATGCAAAAACATAAAATAAAAACAAAGTAATAATAATAATAATAAAAGCGTATAAAACAAAAAATCTAAAGACACAGAAGAAGAGGAAAAGAAAAATACACATACACATAAATATAGCGAGGGAGAGAGACAGAGACAATACAGTAACTGAGTATCCATCCATCGGATTTCATGACGAACGACAAACGCGCGTTCATTCGGTTTTCACCACCGCAACGAGGTGGAGTTGGTTTTGTGGGAATTGGAATCGGAATCGTGGGGGATCGGACGGGGTCGGCTGGGCGGCGGCGGCGGCGGCGGCAGAGACAGCGGCAGCGGCTGAGACTGAGGCAGGCGGTGGATGACGAATAGAGCAACAAACAAATATTACTATAAATACAACAAATATCTCGAACACACACAAACACGAATACACATGCAGTGGCATGAAACACAGACGCATATACACGCAACACAGGCTCAGGCCATTGGTGTGCCGTTGTATTTGTAGCGATTATCGACGATGGGGGTACGGGAATTGTTGTTGGGTATGGTTATTGTTATTGTTGTTGTTGTTGTAGTTGTTGTAAACATAACATACAAATAAGAAATTACAATTAATGAACACCAAGCAAGACCTGTAGAAGTAACCACCACCAACAACAACAACAAACACAAGAGCTCAAGTGAACCAATGAAATGTAAGGGAGAAGTCGTAAGCGGCTCGTATCTACAGAATACAAATTACAGTTCCATATCCATTAGATATGTACATTACAGCATACAAAATATTTTCCATCAGATAATTTCTACCAATAACAAATTTAATGCTAATTTTTTAGGGGAATGAAAAAGAAGAAAATAAAAAAATTATTGAAAGAAAGGTAATAAAAATATAACATTACTTTCTATGCATAAAAAATCTCTTACGTGGTGTACTTTGAAAAAATTAACTGTTTTAATTAAATAAATTCAGCACAACTACTTTTAATTATGAATTTAAGAACATTACTAACGTTTTTCGAGAAATTTTTAGAAGAATTTACACCAGAAATAAAAAAAGAGAAAATAAAAAAAAGGCTTCATTTGAACGGAAACTCAACATTTCATGTAAATCTAATAAACATTTAATCATTTCTAAATAAACCGAAAATGCATGAATCTAAAGATGTGTTTTAAAAATAGACCAGATCGAGTGAGCGGCAAAGAACTAAAAGAGAAGAAGCGAGAGGGAGAGGAAGATCAAGAAGGCGAAACTAAAATGAAATGAACGTCGCGGTTGGGAGAGAACCCGACTTCGGGAGAGAACTTTTTGAATAGGAGGCGAAGCACATTGCATTGCGAGGGAGAGAGGACGACGCATGGAGGGGGAGAGGGGCCGGCGAGAACAGTGGGAGAGCGAGAAAGAGAGCTCAAGTGGGGGATTTCGAGGAAAACGGAGCCATCCATCCAAAGGGAGAGCCTGAGCGATGAGAGGCAGACCACAGAGAGAGGAGAGTGCAAAACAGATGCAGCGGCAACATCGCTTCGAGTGCAGCGGAAAAATGTTGGCCTGGTAAAAATAAAAGTAAAAGTTCCACCTCCCCCGTTCACCGTTCACCTCGCTCCCGTACCTCTTCGCCCACTTTGCACTTTCCAAGCAGAAAAATCAAGTGAAAACTGTGAGATACAGGAATCAGCAGGAATCTCAAAGGCGTATCTGGCAAATACATAAGTGGCTAGTTAGTTATCAGCGCGATTGTACAGCATGAAGAAGAAGCACACACTTCTTGCGATTCAATTGCAAACCATGCCATGTCCGTCCGTCCGTCCGCACGCACGTCTGTCTGTCTGCTGTCTGTTTCCCTAGAATTTACGCCTCCTCCAGGTGAATGTGTGTACACATAGATATAGAGAGACCAACGAACCCCCTCTGGGAGCCGCTTTCTATGATGTGTTGCAGCCATTTGCAAATCTACACGATACGACTTTTTTACTGGTTGGTTCCTGTTGGCTTTTGTGTACAACATAATAGATAGATGAAATAAATCAATTGACAATTGAAAAAAGACGTTCGTCGATAGCTGGCGATCGATGGTTTTCGAGCCCCGACAATTAATCCCCAACAATATGATTTGAGGTAAAATTTTCTGCAGTTCTCCGTCTGTCTATCTGTCTGACAATCGTCACTGGTACCACATGCCCATGCATCGTCACCCGCACCCTGGTCTAGCCTGGGACTGGACCGAAACCGAACCAAACTAACCCGACCCACTCCGCATTCGGCGCGCTTTTCAATCACAAACGTTTAGACGACCAACTGCGCCAACAGCAGAAACTACAACAACAACACCGAATCACACACGAATCAAACAAACATAGGTCAGGGGAAATTCAGGAGAAATTTCGCTACTCTACCATGTTGTGGTGAATTTCCACAGCAGACATGTTTTTCCTCACATGGTTCACGTATTGCAATGTGGTTGCTTTAGAGATAAAAACATTCAAATTTTTAAAATATTGGAGTTTTACAATGATAATTTGCAAATTTCTTTTTTGGCTTTGGTAGGAAATGGAAATCTGGTCGAACGGGGTAATCTTGAAACCTCACTCTCACTCGGTGCGGTGAATAGAAACTCAACACACCAGCATAAGAACTAAAGTAAAATCACAATAAGAGACAACAACAATCACTTAAACTCACCTCTCACCACTGACGTTTCGCTGGCGAAGCAACTACGGCGACGACGACTACGATGACTGCAAGGGACACGAAAGAAACATACACACAACTGTTGTCGTTGTTGTTGTATGCAAATTGTTAATCCGTTTGTAAATAATTTACATTTCTTATAAACTGCTGTAAACTAATTGAAAATTGTGCTTTTAATGTTGAAATTTTTATGCAATAACCTAACCACAAAACTGAGCGAAATGTAAAACCGAAAACGAGCACCGACGACTACGACGACGAATGGTGAATTAACGATGAATGCACGAAACAACGACGACGACGACGGCTGCGAACGAGCGCGTCAAGCGAGCCACACAATTTGTAGTTTCAAAGATGTTTAAATTTTACAATTTCAATTATTTTTTTACAACTTTTTGAGATACTGGAGTAAAAACTATGGTTTGTTTTAACTCCTCGCACGTTTTGCACGCCTTTTCGTCACAAATCTGTTATTCGCTTTTCCACTCGAGGAAGACCCGACAACGACGACGACGACGAAGGAGAAGACGGACGACAAAAACGAACTCGAATCACTTCTCACAGCCCATAGGCAATTTTTTTTTTATTCATCTCCTTGGTTTCTCCGCTTTTTCGTTGCTTCCAATGATGTTCTTTCTGTTGCCTGCTGGTGCTGCTGCTGCTGCTTCTTCTGCTTCTACCTCTGCTGCTCGCTACTCTTCTGCCGATCGTCGTTTGTCCCACTTTCGTTTTTAAACGCCTTTTCACACTACTCCGCCAATCGCACACTCCTTGTAATTATGTCAAACAATTTTCGCGTATTTCATTGTTTATTTGCGCGCGATTTGCGTTAATTTAACAAACTTTTTGCTATTTAAAACTCTATTTGAAAATTCACTCCTCAGCGACACGATGCGTTATTATACGGTACGAACAGTAGGACCGACCGACCAGCGTAGGACCAAACGAAGATGGAAAACGAACGAACGAGGTAGATTTGTGTCGTTTTCCAAAACATAAGTTACGTTGGTGTGAACGAGATAACTGTTGGTGTGCAGTTAGCCCTGGCGGCGTACAATGCTGCTTGTTTTGTGCGCCATCTTTGTCCAGCTGTCAAATATTGTAGACTGAAAGAGAAGTCTATAGTTTCTTTAGAAAATACTTTAGGTACAGCGGCTAACTATTTAAACAATTATATATTCATTACGAACTCACTAATAAAACATGTTTGCAATATAAGAACATTTGTTTTTTTTTTTTTTTTTGTTTTTGGTCTCAGTTATTTGTAGTTCCATATTAACATAAATGCATTGCTTTATATATATATGTTTTTCACGCCTTTCCGAAACAGTGTAGACTGACCATAGGAGAACAGCACCCGGTGACATACAAATATATCTAGGTTTATAATTCTGACATATCTCACCGCACATGAAATTTCGATTGCAGTCGGTCTCGAGCCACTTGTAAGAAGTATTCTGCATACATTTCCTTGTCCAAAAATAGATTAATAAATCATATAAAAATGACCACATTGAGGCCATTTACCTGTGACGATCTATTCAAATTTAACAATGTGTATGTAGTGGTGGACGCAATTCAACTATTGATTCAACTTTTTATAAACCTTTCCTCGTTAGCAATTTCGACCCATTGACCGAAACCTATGGCTTAAGCTTCTACACACATTATTTGGTAAGATGGCCGGAATACTTCCAATTGGCCGAATCCCCGAGTGGACAGATCATGGGCTACAGTAAGTTGTGAAAAATCACATTCTTTACTTGTTCTAAATATAAACAATATTTCTGTGCTTCGTAGTTATGGGAAAGGTGGAGGGACATTTGGAGAATTGGCATGGCCATGTTACCGCTCTCACAGTGTCCCCCGACTACAGGCGTCTGGGCCTGGCCGCGCTGTTGATGAACTTTTTGGAAGACGTCTCAGAGAAGTCGTTTAATTGAAGCTTTTACTGAACCCAGTGATTCATATGCCAAATTGTAGGAAGCGTGGGTACTTTGTGGACTTGTTCGTCCGGAAGAGCAATGAGGTCGCCATAAACATGTACAAGAACCTGGGCTACATAATATATCGGACGGTGCTCGCCTACTACTCTGGGGACCACGATGAAGATGCTTATGGTGAACTATTTTGATAACTTAGTTTCCTCGCTTTAATTATCTATATTTCTCTCGTTGCAGATATGAGAAAAGCTCTGTCCCGCGATGTTGATAAAAAGTCAATAATACCGTGCACACAACCAGTACGAGTGGAAGATTTAGACTAATTTTAAATTGATGTGTTTTATGTGTGCTTGCAAAAAATGCCTGCCCATAAAAATCCAATTGTTTGTTTTTTTGGATATATATGTGCCTAACATTAGCGCTATCCCAATTGATTTATTACTTACAACTAACTTCTGCATAATATCAACTAATAACAAGCTCTTCGATTCATGTTGTGTTCATGAATTATTCTACAAATAACTAATTGCTCTTCGTAAACTCTATTAGTTGATAAACAAAACAAAGTCAAAAACTTTTAAAATCCAACACAATCTACTTTTCGTACCTTTAGCCCTCGAGAATTTGTTGATTTCGTTACATAGAAGGTAAATAATTTTCAAATATCCCAATTTGGTAAACTACACTTAATGTAATTCGATCTAAATGTTTTTTTTTTTGCATGAACTTGAACCATTTTGTTAAAGGCAATTTTTTTTTTTTAGATAATAACTCTTCGTGAATTGCGGCAATTGACAAATTATTCGAATTCTCAATAGTTTTGTGCGGAGTCGTCGAATTGGGCTTCAGGGGACCCTGTAAATAAATCCAGTGAATCGAGACTCGAAATCTCCGTCTATTTTTTTGATTTCCAACATATGTCAATTCCGACTATGCATTAAATATTTATCTAGTTTAAAAGTTCTGACGTTCCCCTTTATTATATAAGAATCGTATGATATAATTTTTCATTAATATTACTTTCTAATGTGTTACGGCAACCCTGCAGGTCATGCTGCGGTAAAAAAAAGTTGAGAAAAATGCAAGTCTTCTGAAAATGTTTTTGCAAAATTTTGACAACGACAGCAAGAGAGCAAACAAATCATGTGCGGGAGAGAAAAACGCCATAGCGGCGAAAAACGAGTTCGAGCAAAAAGCCTGCGAAACAGCATATTAAAAGGGAATGGAAATTGGCGAAATGAGGGGAAAATAATGCCACCAAGAGTTGATTGCGATTGGGATCGCTCTCTACATCGCCAACAAAGTCGACAACTGCGATTTGAACCGCAACACGAACACGTACATGTGTGGCGCGGCATTTGCGTAGCAAACTACAAAGGGAACGGAAAAAGGTAGTCAGGCAGGCAAACAGCGTAAAAGCAAACGCAAGAACAACACCTATTTACTCGCCAACAACAATAACGAACAGAACGAATAACCAACCAGCCACAGTGGGATTCATCGAGGAAACAGGGAGAAGAAAAACAGAAGAGAATACCGAACGAACGATATCAGCAACCCCAATCGCGCAGGCCGAACAGAAACGATTCAACGGACACGAGCGAACGAACACAAACGACCGACCAATTTTCGTAGCCACATAAGATTCGTTCGTTCGGTCGGTCGATCGTACGTCGTTGGCTTCGTGCGTCGCTCGGCGGCAGATGATAGATGAAGAGGATGAACGAAACAACAGGGTCATTCGACCATTTTTAATTTCGTTTCATATACATACTTTGACTGACGCATTTGTCTTGACGAGTGTTGTTGCCTTTCCTGCTGTCGTCGTCGCTGTCTGATGTTGCCTCGCTTCGAATATTATTTTCCCTACTGTTTGCTCTCTACTTCGTTAATACGATGGTAGATTTTGTATTTGCGGCGTTCATCGTCCGCTGTTGTGTGCAGCAGTGGCAACAACAACAGAGGCGACGGCAGCAGACCGAGTCGAACGAACGAGCAGATAGTCGGCGAGACAGCAGAGGAGGCAGCGACTGGCAAATGTTATACGAAACGTAAAAAGTGGTAAAATGCTGCCTGTGTACGATAAATGAGCTAACGAACGAACGACCGGAGACAAGGGAATTATTATTGTTGTTGGTTAGCTGACTAGCTGGTGGTTCGTTTGCAGTTGCTTTCGCATTGAAACGAATTCACACATTATCTTGGAACGAAAAGAAAAACATTCACATTATGTAGAAATTTTTTGTCGGTGTTGCCATCCACCGTATCCGGCTTATGGAACAAATAAAGTATTATTTTTCTAAAAATTACGTATGGCATATGTTTTTTCGGTTTCTTACCAAAAATCAAATTTGTAAAATACATTTTATTTTTCACAAAAGTATACAGTAGTTATACGTATATGCCATTTTACTCTTGCCAACTCGACAATTTCTATATACTCATGATATATAAATTTTGAAAGTGTCCGCACTAACATTTTAAAAAGGAGTAACCTAACCTTGAAATCGTACGAGGTGGTAAAATTATTTGAATTAAACAGAAAACAACTGCTTTTCTTAGTTTTACTTTACTATCATTTTAATTTTAGACTAATAGCAATGTATGCTTAGATGAACAGGTACAGATATCTTTTACGTAAATCAATAATTATAGAAGGAGCCGGCCTTTGCACCTCTACTCTTCTTGCAAGGTACAGCATTTTGTTGCAAAAAATTTACAACCCTGCACAAAGAGTGAAGCGAAGCGCTGCCCGTCTGTTGTCGGTCTTCGCAACTCGTCGTACACTCGTTCGGGATTGTCGCTTCTGCTGTGAGCAAGCGAACGAAACGTAAATGAAAAAAGAGGAGAATTAATATAAATGAAAAGAAATAACAACAAAAAATAAAACGAACCGCACTAAACCAACGAGAAAGATAGACAGAGAGAGTGAGAGAAAAAAAAGCGAAGCAGAAAAGAAACGAAACGAAGTAAAATTCTGTCGATTTTCGTTCGTAGACGATTGTGTGCGACCGACGAGTGCTTTGAAATTGAATTTTTGTTGGATTGAAACTGAAACGAAACGAATTTTCTGTTCGTCAGCCAGCAAACGTTTGAATAAAGAATCAGTAATTTAAACGCAAGTAAGTGCAGAATTGTTATGAGAAGAAGTTCAGTGGAAAAAGTGTTGCAAGTTGTATGGAAAAAAATAATTAAGTTGCAAAATATCAAGGAGAAGCGAACGGAAATTTCTATGAGAAAGCAAAAAAAGGTACTATAAAGCGAAAACGTAGCCAAGAAGCCAGAAGCGCCAGAGACACAGCGAAGACGTCGACGACGACGACGACGACGATACAATATTCGCCACACGAAGCCGCAGCATCGATAAATTGCAACAGCAATATATTTAAGTTGTTTGCAAAATCAGGAAGGAAAGAAATTGGAAAAATTGTTAAAAATTTATTTATTTGCAACCATCACCAGCAGCAGCCTTAGAACAACAACTACTACTACAACAAAAACAACAATTATATATTGCATTGAAAAAAATACAACAAAAACAAGAACAACAACAATACTGTAACCACCACCAGTGGAAGCAAGAGAAGCAGCAGCAGCAGCCGTCGCCGCCGCCACAGCAAAAGTAGCAACCAGAGGCACCACCACTAACACATTCGCAGCACTAACTTCCACCACTAGCAAACATACACACTCAGCCACACGAAACACACACACGCAGGCCAACTGTCACCCATACACTAACAGCAGAGCTCGCCAGCTACAGCCACAGCGAGAGGCAGCAGCTGGAGCCAGAGGAGTCGTCGCCGGATCCAGCCGACCAAGCGAACGAGCCAGAGAGTCGTCGTAAACCACCGACCTCTGACCGACCATAGAATACAATACCATACCATACCATACCACACAGAACGTCGTGAGTCGCCACAATGACAACGGGCAAAGACACGGCTTCGTTCTTCGAGAATGGCACCACCAAACAGTTCGAATACTGCTTCAAGCTATACCCGCAGGTGCTCAAATTGAAGGCCGAGAAGCGTTGCAAAAAACCACAAGAACTGATTCGCCTGGATGAGTGGTATCAAAATGAGCTGCCCAAATTGATCAAGGCCCGAGGGAAGGATGCACACATGGTGTACGACGAACTCGTTCAGACAATGAAATGGAAACAATCGCGTGGAAAGTTCTATCCACAGCTATCGTATTTGGTAAAAGTGAATACACCGCGTGCAGTTATGCAGGAAACGAAAAAGGCCTTCCGCAAGTTGCCCAATCTGGAGCAGGCCATCACTGCACTATCGAATTTGAAGGGTGTGGGCACAACTATGGCTTCGGCGCTACTCGCAGCCGCCGCCCCTGACTCGGCACCGTTTATGGCCGACGAATGCCTGATGGCAATTCCGGAGATCGAGGGGATCGACTACACGACAAAGGAGTATTTGAATTTCGTCAATCATATACAGACGACTGTGGAGCGCCTGAATACGGAGGCTGGTGGTGACACTCCATTCTGGTCGCCCCATCGCGTTGAGTTGGCCCTCTGGTCGCACTATGTGGCCAACGATTTGAGCCCCGAGATGCTGGACGAGATGCCGGGTCCTGGTGCTGGCGGTGGTGCAAATATGAATGGTACGGCCGGTGTGAAGGTGTTGGACGGCGGCGACACAACCGACGTTGATGATGAAAGTCAGGGAGCAGGTAAATATTTATTTTTTTCTCATATTCTTCTGTAATGAAGATTTTAAATGCATTGTTTTTTGTTTTCATTACAATTACATAGATAATGTCGGACGTGGCGAAGTCGTTGCTGGCAACAACACTGCAACAGAATCAGAGACAGAGAATGACAACAATAATCCAACTGCCGGTGTTTTACAAGATGGCGATTCGAATTTCGTATCTAATGACTCAACCTCACAGGAGCCTCTCATCGATGAGAATACAACACAAACAACAGCCACAACCTCAACTGACGATGGCGAAGAAGTCGCCACGCCACTCGCATCAGATTCCGAAAGCAATCTGGAGGCGCCAACAGCCAAGGCAGCCGCCACACCAATCACTTGCGCCACAACCGGTGTCACTGGCTCGGCCATCGTTGCGCCCATACATGCTGCCAAGAACGGAGCTGCTGCCAACAATTCCGCCACCGTGGTGGGCAACGGCAATGGAACGTTACACTCGGCGGCTGGAGATAGTCTCGACGGTGAGAACAGTAGTTGCTTGCGCGAGGAGGCGGAAGAAATCGATGACGATTCGAGCAGCAACAACACCAACAGTCTGGGAAAGTCCGTAACGCCCTTAATAAATCTCAATGATGGCACCAACGACTCCGTCGAGACGACAACAACGCCCATCGGCCAGAAGCGGGTGTTAACCTGCGAAAATTCCGAGGATCCGAACAGTCAGCAGCCGGAAATGAAGAAAATACGTAGCGATTAAGCCAGCCGAGAACGAGAGCGCTGAAAAGACAGCAAATCTAACAAAAAACTAAAAAAAAGAAAGAGCAAAACAAAAGCAAACATTCACTTTAATTAAGTTATAAAAGAAAAAAACAAAAAACAAAGCATAATATTGAGAAATTATTAACACACAAACGAGAAAGTAAGCTAGCAAGCATGGAAGCAAATGGAACTTAAAATCCTTTTAGATTACGTTTAACATTTTACTAAGCAGCAAAGCGAAGAAGATTGATTATAACTTACTACTTCACTCCTCTTACTCACTTAGAACGAGAAGAAAGAGTTCTTTATTTACACAAAACAAAACATTACATTAAGTTCACGAGGACAAGCCGTGGGTAAAGATGAGAGAAAAACGTACATGAAATTGCATATGAAAATGATTAGGAACTAAATTGCAACAAATCAAATAACATTTTTAAAACCAATGCTGAGTCAAGAAAGAATTGAAAAACACACACGAGTTACACTCGATTTTAGTTATAATTCGAAATGATGACAACATCTCCAAAACCAACTTAAATTTACTTTAAAAATACAAAAATCGAAGAGAACCATAACTCATTTTCCAATTGATTATAAGCTTCTTTTAATTCTCAGCATTTGAATACAGTTTTTAATAGATTTTTAAAATAATTTTTAAATTTTACATGTTACGATTTTTATTTCTATTTTAATTTTTTACATATTTATTTTTGCATTTTGCTAAAGAAATGTTAAGTTCAGAATATTCAATATATAACGCGAAATTATTATAAGTAATACAAGTTTATTATTTTTAATTAGTAATATAATGTATACTACTTTTTAAAATAATGCATAATATATTATAATTTTATTACAAAAATAAACCGCAAGTAATCCCTTACCACATTTAATTCGAAGTGCATCAAATCACTCCGGAATTCAAGACATAATCCTAAAATTTACACAGTTTTTAAAGCACATTTTCTTTCCAATGTCATTTATTGGCCTTTACGATTTTTTGTTTAAAGACAATTTTTGTGTGCAAATAATTTTCCATTTTTCGAACTGTGATCGCAGGGAAGTAATATTGCTAATTCAGTTTTGTTTTTACATAGGACTTTATAAAAGAAGCAGACAGTTGCATTTGTTATGATAAAAACCACATTGAGAACATTATATTTTATCATTCATAAAAGTTATGCAAATATATTTAATTTTAATTATTTATTCAATATAACAAACATTTAGAAACTAATTCAACCAACACCAGATTCTACCTAAAATAAAATATATAACGACGAAAATAACAAATAGAAATAAATTAAAATAGTTTAGATACTGCAAACAAACAAATAAGCAAAGAAATTTAACAGTAAATGAAACTTTTTGTAGCAAAATATGAAAACAAAAATGAATGAAATACATTTTTAGCTAAGCATACAAATAAGTATACAATATTATATATGAGAAATAAAAATATAAGAGTAAAAACATAAATCATAAACTCGATGTCGTGTTTGTTTATTTTCTAGTTCAAACCTCGCTGATTGTCCTTAGCTTACTAACAGATAAGGAATGATAATTCCAACTCAATTGATTAGTTGAATTTGAAGAAATAAATAAATTTCCACCCACATTTGAAAAATGCCATGGATGCGTAATTATCTATTGCCTTCCCTTTCCCGCTTACGAGTAGCATTCGGTGGTTTCATCGGAAATCTGTGATTAGATAGAATCGCGCTTACGTTTAAAAGAGAGTAGTACTTAACATACATTTGAATCAAAAATACACTCTGTCACTATTAGTTTCAAAAATATTAAATTAAATGAAAAAATGCTAAATGCAATTTCACGATTTCCTTCCTTCCGGTTCCGGTTCAAACGAATGCAACGATTTCATAAAATTTGGGAATGTTGGGGTAAACAGGGAGGTCAATAAAAAAATAAGGTTCAACGAGTTAGATGATTCTGATTCAATGAAGAAAATTTTTTATTATTCTTAACATCCAATATTATTTTATATTTTTCATTTATTCGTTTATTTTACTTTAAAGCTAATGTAATTTACATTGTAATTTGTTTCTTGACAATCGTAAACATGGCAGCCCTATAGAAATGCATTATTATTGTGAATAGCAAATGTTCCGGCACAACTGCAGCATGCGCACACCATCTGTCACTCAAGACTCTCGCACAAATACCCGCATGCTCTCTCTCTCTGTGTGCCTTGATTTCGTTCTCTGTCGCAAAGAATGTGAATGAGCGGCTTATTTTTTTTAGTTGTGTTCGATTTTGAGCATAGAATAGAATTCAGTGAATTTGGGGAGTCGCTTGAGTGAGAATGTGTTTCGCCGTGTAACATTTTTTTCATGTAAATAAATTAAATATTTTAGTGATTTCTAAATTAGTATGTGTTTTGAAAAACGAAAAATACAACGATTAACAAATTCAATAATTATCGCAATTAGACGATTGCGTGTGCGAACGTGAAAGAGATGCTGTGAATGTGAATTTAGAAAAACCCAACAAAATTTTCACTTTGTCTTCGTCGTCGTCTTGTATGCGGGTTCTTCTTCTTGTTCGCTACTGGTGCCTGTCATTAGTGTGTGTACTTTAGTTGACGTTTTGTGTTTAGTTTTCGCCCTCATTTGCACTCAATTCTCCACTATTGTCCGATTGTCAAATCCATGTGTTCAACTTTAATGCGAGAACTTCAGAAGCAAGCGGAAATTTCGCAAAGAAAAAGCACAGAGGAAAAATTTAAACAACACAACAAGCTGATTATACGAATTTCCACTGAGTGAGCTAGAGAGGGAGAAGAGATTTGATAATTGTGTGATTGGAATGTAAAAAAAACGCCGGTTTGACAATTTCTCACTTTGAGCACTTCGCGATTGCACTCAATGTCGTCCTTGACAAAATCTTTTGTTTACATTTTTGTTGATTATTTTTTCCACTCCTTCCCTCTGTGATTCTTCAACTTGGTTATGTTTATCGCTACGCTAATTTGGTAATGAAAACCTATTGCAAGTAGAGCATGCAGCAAACCTTTGCGTTCTTTTGTAATTTGGGAATTTTCTTCGTCCATTTCGCCCAGCTTAAGGATATTTTCCAATGTTGCCATTCAACCTTGTAGCTCTGTAAACCACATACAACCCAATTCAACCGATTTCCTTTCCTCTTCTCTTCCCTCTTTCAGTTTTGGACGACAGCAGCTCGGTTTTAGGTTCTGGTAAATTTTAAACCCTCTGACAAGGCTCATGAAAGGCTTCATCAAAACATTCGTACAGAAAAAGAGAGAGACAGACAAAAAGGTTTCACCAAATTCCACATTATGATTCAAGCGTGAAGAACCTTTGCTAACTTTGAAGAAAAGTGCAAAATTATAAAATACAAAAGGAAAACAAAACCACCAAAAACTAAATTTTCAGTTACAAAATTCAAATTGAAAAATTTAAATAAGAAAAATTTTAAATGACAAAATCACGGACAATTTGAAATCAATTCATAAGACTAAAAATCCCATCAATTTTAAAAATTCATTTATTTTGAAAGATTTAATTTTTTACTGTAAAATTAAGTTTAAAAAGTTAAAGAAAAACTGATCGTGTATAATTTATGAGAAAACCTTTGAAAATGTCCTTTGTACGACAACTGTTCGGCTCCTCGTCGAATTCCTGGGTTCGCGCCCTCATCATCTTCGCCCTGGCCTGGGCCTTCCTCGTCTACGTTTTCGTGTCAAAGTTGAGCACGCAGCCGGCGTCCTCCGGGGAGCAGGACGTGACGATGAAGCGCGTGAACCAAGCCCTGCTCATGCTGGAGCACTCGAGGCAGCGGAACGAGGAGCTGCGTCGCATGATCGATCAATTCTTGAGGTAAGTTTCGGGGGTTCCAAGTTGGTTTAAAGCTGCTTTAGTTTGCTTAAAAGGACTTGAGGTTGCTTAAAGGCTGGGTGAGGTGGTGTGGAAAATATCCAGAAATGTTTCATGGTGGCGAAAAGTCCCAGGGAAGCCACAATAGCTCCATTAGTTGCATAAAAGGACTCTCCGATGGGGCTTCCGAACCCCCTTTTGGGGATGACACAAGTGGTGACAGAAAGAAGCGTGCGAAAAACGGGGAGAAAAAGAAAGCGAGAGAGACAGAGAGAGAGAAGAAAAATATATCATTAAACGCCTCCGCGTGGATTACATGAAATTAGCGTGCATTATAACAAAAACAACAATAACAGCAACTGTGGAAAGAACATACATGAAAGAGGAGCAAAAAACGTCTGCTCTCGAACAACAATTGCTTTCTTTGCAACAAGAACAACCACAGTAACAATAGCAGAACAACCACAGTAACAATAATAACAACAACAACTATAACAACAATTGACAAGAACAACAACATCAAAAAATAATTATAATAACAAGAACAACAACAACATAAACAACATAAACAACATTCGTTATGCGTCGTTGCATCTTCATTCATGCCAGACGCCACCTCCACCAGTGCAGCTGGGCCTTCGCCAGTGCGAGGGGGCTTCGGCGGGCCTCTCGGGTGGCCACGAGGTCGATGTGACAGGGGGCGCTGGCCGAGCAGAGGAGGGCCGGTGTTGGGGCACCGCGGCTTCATTTGAACTCAACTCGAGCGCTTCGACGACAACACTGAATGCGCGATGACAGCACTTGATAAGCGAGCGACCGATAATGACGAACACGAACGACATGATGAAGACACTGATGGCCAACGACAACAACGATGATAAATATGGTGATGATGATGGTGGTGGTCTCGTTGCGATGCCGATTCCAGTGATGAGCTCAAAGTGTCTGAATAAATCGCGCGTTTAAATGGAATGCGGAGTTCTGTTGCATGGTTTTAATTGCTCCAGATAATTAAACCAGCTCTCAAGATCTCTTGCTCTGTCTCTCTGCAGCTTCCCCTTTCTCATTCTCACACTCAGACTCCGTCCCAAATCACTCCATGCAAATGCCTCGTTGACCTCCATGGGAATGCAACAAACTAAATCTGCTTCAGAGGACTGCAATCAATCTTAATTAATTCCCTATTTGAATTTTTCTCTCAATTGCAGTGACCAAATTGACAAAAAAACTGCACAGCAATTGATCGAAAAACTCGAATACAAAATGGACCACGACATTGATTTCGCTGCCCTCGGTCTGGGCGCTGGGGAATCGGTCCAGGACAATCCGCAGCCCGACGCTGGCGACCAGAGACTCCCGGGCAGTGCCGCCAACATGGAGCCCAGTCTGGAGTACGAACTGATGCGCCGGCGCATCCGTTCGAACACCCAGGAAATGTGGAATTTCTTCAGTCACGAATTGGGCAAAATCCGCAAAAAGGTCGCCAAGGATCAGCCCGACGTGGAGCGCGAGATCAACGATGTCCTCCTGCTGGGCGCCGAGCACAAGCGCTCCCTGCTCACCGACATCGATCACCTGCAGCTGCTCGACGGCTACGAGCAGTGGCGCGAGAAGGAGTCGCGGGCCTTGAGCGATCTCGTCCAGCGTCGCTTGCACTACCTGCAGAACCCCAAGGACTGCAAGACGGCTCGCAAGTTGGTCTGCAAGCTGAACAAGGTGAGGAAACCATTCGCTGTCTTTGCCCAAGGTCGACATTTAACACATTTCGTTTGCCTTCAGGGCTGTGGCTACGGCTGCCAGCTGCATCATGTCGTCTACTGCTTCATCGTCGCCTACGCCACCGAGCGGACGATGATCCTGAAGTCACGCGGCTGGCGCTACCACAAGGGCGGCTGGGAGGAGGTCTTCCAGCCCGTCTCGGACACGTGTCTCGACGTGGATGCTGTGCACGCCAACAACTGGCCGGGACAACACGACACCCAAGTGCTCGTTCTGCCCATAATCGATTCGCTAATGCCACGTCCGCCGTATTTGCCGCTAGCGATACCAGAAGATTTGGCCCCACGCCTGAAGCGACTGCACGGCGACCCGATTGTCTGGTGGGTCGGTCAGTTCCTCAAGTACTTGTTGCGTCCGCAGCAGTCGACGCGCGACCTGCTCGAGTCCGGCATGGACAAGTTGGGCTGGAAGAAGCCCATCGTGGGGTGAGCGCTTCAAGCATCCTCATACGTCAATCGTTTCCTCTGCTAATCATGGGATTTTCATTTGCAGTGTCCACGTTCGCCGCACGGACAAGGTCGGCACCGAGGCCGCCTTCCACAGCATCGAGGAGTACATGACCTATGTCGAGGACTACTACTTGACGCTGGAGTCGAATGGCACCAAGCAGGCGCGACGCATCTTCCTGGCCTCGGACGATGCGCGCGTGATCGAGGAGGCGCGCAAGAAGTACCCACAGTACGAGATCATCGGCGATCCGGAGGTGGCGCGCATGGCCGCCGTCTCCACCCGGTACACGGACAGCTCGCTGAACGGCATCATACTCGACATACACCTGCTGTCCGTGTCCGACTACCTGGTCTGCACGTTCAGCTCGCAGGTGTGTCGTGTCGCCTACGAGATCATGCAGACGCTGTATCCGGATGCGGCGCATCGGTTCAAGTCACTGGATGACATCTACTACTACGGCGGTCAGAACGCGCACAATCGGCGTGCGGTGATCGCGCACAAGGCCCGCAATCACGACGAGATCCAGATGCACCAGGGCGACCTGGTGGGCGTGGCGGGCAACCACTGGGACGGGTTCTCGAAGGGGAAGAACACCCGGACCAATCAGGTCGGGCTGTTCCCCTCCTTCAAGGTGGTCGACAAGGTGGAGACGGCCAAATTGCCGACGTATCCACAGGCGTAAGACGGGCACTAGAATAGAGGTCGATGCGATGATCGACGAACGGAGTGAAGCGCAGCGAGGGTCAAGCGGACAATTGTACAGTCTTTTCGTAGGTTATAAAAATTATTCATTCTACAAAATTGGGGAAATGATCTAACATCATCACGTCTCATATTTCGACAGACCCAGAAACTTATTGGAATTTGTAATCTCGATTTAAATGGCATGTGAAATATGCGATCTCTTTTAGAATGCTAGATCAATTTATTTTTATAGACATCCTCTCCTTTTTCTAAACATATTTCGAATACGTGCAAAGGACTATTTATTATTATTTTTTTTTGTTTTTTAACAAGTGACTTTTTGTGCAATAACTTGTGGGATATTAATGAGAAATGCTCGGATTTGAGAAATTCAACGACAAGTCCATTCCAAATGCAATGTTGAATTTACATGGGAATACTTTTTAAACAAAGTTTATATTTTTTACAATTTACACAATTTCTTTTTCTTAATCAAATATTCACTCGAATCCAATGTTTGTGTTTTTATTTTTTTTTGCCTTTTTCGAATCAAAAAATGGAATTTCATTATTGTATAAGGAATTTTTTATGCTAAACGAGAACAATTTTTTCATAATTTTGCACAAAAATCTATATGTATGTAAATTAGTTTGTACACTTGAAAAAATAAGTCACAACACAAAATAAATACAACAAGTACATTTTAAGCAAATAGTTATAATTGTAATGTAATTTGTAATGAACACAAAAACAGAATTATACATGTATATATATATTGAACATATATATATATTGAATCATGCCAGCATAAAGTTGTAATATTTATTTTTAATTAATAATAGTAGCCAAAAGAAAAACGAAACATCATGATTAATAAGTGAAATGCACAAAGAAAGCAATAATCAATAAAATCTAAAAACAAATAAAACCAACAAATTTTTCAATAGGAACTAAAGTCATGAACATAGATTTCTTAAAGAGAGATCTGATGAAATCCAATCGTTTGCAATATCCAACAAAAATCAATTTATACGACACACCAGGAGTTGTTGGAAGGCTTTCAATCAAATACCATTCATGGCGATGCCTGCTGGGCCATTGATTGGCGTCCCACTGGTCCCAACTCATCTCAGAGTCGACGATTTAAGTTTCGCCTAGAAGTAGGCACCACCCTCGGAGGTGGGGAGCAACCTCGCCTTCCACTCGTCAAGCAAGGGCCTCACTACGCAGAACTCCCGTCGTTGGATTGCATCATTCTGCAGCCTCGCATAAAGACCCCAGAAGGTGGGGTCGCGCGTCTCGCGACTTCGATGCCCGTCTACGGCGATACGAGACTAATCGACGAGCGCGAGAACTCTCAACCGATCGTTCGATCGCCGCCCAGATTGCTATAAAAGGCCGCCGCTTCCAGGCAATTGCATTTAGTAACGTTTACTATTGCAAAACCAAGAAAACCAAATCAATTCAATCATGAAGTTCTTCGCTATCTTCGCTTTCGTCCTGGTGCTGATCGCTTTGGCTCAGGGTGAGTTTCTATCGACCGTCTTCGCTGAAGTCCTTCCTCCAGGACTCGTTGTCCTGCCCTCTCCAGCTCTGCCTGGACGTGTGAGCTGATAATTAATTGAGCATTTTTTTTCTTTCGCAGCCGCCTCTCCGCACCACGAGCCCGGACACGACGGGCCCGGCGATGCTGGTGCCGAGGGCGAGGCGCACGAGAGCCACGACGAGGCGCACGCCGAGAACGGTGCAGCTCACGAGGATCACGGAGCCGCCCACGACCACTCGGCGCATGAGCGCTAAGCCATCAGTGGCTGGAATGAATAAATAAAAAAGAACATTTAACCACAAAATACCACGTTTTATTGTTTGAATTTGAGGGTTTGGTGGGCTGAAAAATGTTTTTTTTAATGATCGATCTTTTCGAGAAAATGGAAAAAGTCGATAATAGATAAAGAAAGTAAAAGATAAAGATAAAGAAAATCCTTATTTTTTAAAATCAGAAATAAAGTCGAGGTTATATATAAAATAAACACGATTTTCGAAGTCGAAAAGAGTCTAAATATTGGAAAGGTTTTCAGAAAATCAAAGAAGGTTGAAATAGAAAAAAAAGAATACCCGAAAAAGTCCAAAAAAGTTCATCAGGTTGATGAATTTTCTTTTTGAAAATAGAAAAAGTTCATCTTTTCCGAAACCGAAAATCCGAAAAAGTCGAGGTTTCAAAAATAGAAAACCAAGTTATTTTTTGGAAAATCGAAAAAATGGCTGTTTTCGGAAAATCGACAACAGCCGACACTCCACAGAATCAGGTCCAGAAATAGTTTTCACAGTACTAAAGTCGATTCCTTGGTCGATCCTTACCACATATATTTGTTGTTGCAGATGTCCTTTTGTCCAGTTTATTATTTGCCCTTGGTGATCGGGTTGGGGAGACCTTGGAAAATCTTCTTCCTCTTGACGGCACCCGATCGCATCACCCTCAGTTACTTCAAGGTTACCACGATCGTAAATCATATCACAAAGCATTTATTTATGATAATACTAAATTTTTACAATCAATTATTTCTTATGTTTATTTTAAAATATGGCATATGATTAAAATGGTATACGGAAATTATCTGTATTCTCAGACTAATCAGCCTTTTAAACATGTGAATAATAAAGTTAGAACTGTCTGAACCTGGCGATCGATTAAATTCGCAGCCCCCCAACGAAATCGTTATTAATTACTAGCTAGTTTATTTAGGTAATTAGTGGAATTTTCCACTGGCGTTAATTCGTGGAAAAAACGTTCATACGACGATCATTCAGTGATAATTGAAATTGATTTTACGAGAGGTGATCGAGGATGATTTGAATTAATTTATTTATTTTATGCAACTGTGGCCGTAGGTCAGTTTTATTGATCACTCGTTGATCTCACGTGTGTGGAGTTTTGTGCAGGTCGAAGGGGCGTCCTTAATGCCCTACACACACACTCATAATATATTAATTTCGGAATTTCTTTTTCTTTTCTAAATCGATATCTATCATAAGTTTTCAAATAAACCTCATTAACCTCTTACTTAAAATGTTTGACTTATTAATACCCTCAACGTATGGGGTGTAGGGTGCACGAGCTTCGACCAAGCCGATCCTGCTTTTCACTTTTAAGTACTTTATGGCAAAATGCTGTTGATTTCCATATTTTCTAATCGATTTACACATATTCGCATATTCAATACACATTTCATGAAAGCAAAATTTCGAAAACACAAAAAAATTGTTGATGCGTTATTTTATTTAAAAAAATTATTGTTAGATTATTCTGAGTTATATTTATCTGATGTAATAATCTAAAAATATACGTAACAGACATTTTGTATTATTAAAGAACAATTCACTAACAAAAATTGCTTCGAATATATTTGAATTCATTGGTTTTGAAGTTAATTTTATAAATAATGGCAATATAATAAACAAAAATAATATAAAAACAAATCATATAAAGACAATCACTATAAAATCAATTGCTATTAATTAAAATTAAACTATCGCTATTTGAGAAAAATTTGTATGTACATTGTTGAAATGTATAAATATTTATAAAAAGGGTGGTTTATCGTTGCATTGGTATTTGTTAATATTCATTTTCAGACATATAAATTCTGTGATTAAAGAAATTTGTGTCAATAATTAAAATCAAATAGGTTTTATACTAATAAAACCTCCTTCTAGATTGAATACTTCGAAAATTCCTGAAAACTCTTTTCTGGTATTTTGTTATTTTTCAAATTGGTGTTTTAATAATAATAATAATGTGTTTGGTTCGGGAGGCTCAGACCGGCCTTCAGTGATTGTTGATCGGGTCCGGAGCGATAGCTTTCAATCAAAAACTTTCGAAAAGGTAACAAAGGCAAAATAAC
This sequence comes from Coelopa pilipes, assembly GCA_947389925.1. Classification (NCBI taxonomy): domain Eukaryota; kingdom Metazoa; phylum Arthropoda; class Insecta; order Diptera; family Coelopidae; genus Coelopa; species Coelopa pilipes. Next base: position 7,116,581 of record OX376700.1, read on the forward strand.
TTTAATTTCCTAAAAAAAAAATTACAAAAACAAACAAACAGAAGAAATTCCAAAACTTTTCTAGCAAAAACGGTGAATGGAATTCCCTATAGAGAAATCAGTGGAAAAGCATTGAAGCACACACGAACGTGTTGCCTGCTTTTAGGCTCGGGTCGAACATGTTCGTTCCGAATTGCATTTGGCATCGAACAGTCGAGGCCAAAACCGCGTTGCGGGTTGGTCGAAGTCGTTAGTCGTGTTTGGAAAGCCGACAATAACGGTACTTTGTGCGCTGGAACAAACCATTGAAAAAACCATTGTGTGAAAATGTGAAAAGGAACTTTTTTTGTGAGAAGTTGAGGTGAAAATTCTTGTGAAAAATAGAAAATGATGCTCAATTCATTTTCAAAAATGAAACGAAATATTGAAAAAAATAAAAAAATAATAATAGTGTTCGATAACACGCAGCAATATTGAATATATAAAATTTGGAATTGTGTATTTTAAGCAGAAAATAAGGAAATCGACAATTTTTGAAATATTTATTTTAAAATATAAATTTAAAAAATTTGAAAAATTGAAAATATGCAAAAGTATTTAGTTGAATTTTTTTTCGAAGTACAACAAAAATAACAGCGAAGATATGGACGCCGAAAAGTATGCACTGCAAATGTCGTTCGTCCATCAGCGATGCAACCGAAGTTGCAACTGAAAGTATGAAATGAAAATGTTTGTACAAATTGAAATTTCAAACTCAACACTGACGTCCCCCGAATTAGCACGAAGTGTGCAAAATGTCTGCATTTTCACGAAGCGCCGGGCGAAAATTACGTAATCGCATTATATTTCCCCCCTCTCCTTCTGTTCCCCTCCTCCTTCTCCTCCGGCCGCTCCGCCGCCGGCAACGACGGCCAGTCAACTCCAAGCACACAAAGACGGAACATAATTTATAGACTGGCTTGGCACAGTGGCTGCCGTTGTACTCTGATTGTTGTAGTAGCTGCCTGTTGTTGTTGTTGTTGTTGTAATGGTTGATTTGTTGTTCATGTTATAATTGTTGTTGTTGTCGGGAGTCAATGAAAGAAGTTGCCGGCATGACATGTTAACCTAAAACACAAGGAGAGAAAAAAGCGGAAATTCATGTAGAACAAAAAGAGAGGGAGTAAGAAAAAAGAAAAGCATAAGAAGGAGAGAGAGAGGGAAAAAGGGAGAGAAGGAAAAGGGAGAGTAGAAAAAAAACGACGAGGGGAAAAAGCGAAAGGAACGAAGGAAGAAAATCTGACTAGAAATGAAATTCAAATGCGAATGTTTACGAATACGTGAAAACGTATGTGTCTATGAATGTATGAGTGGGAGTGTGGGTGCGCGTGTGTGAGTATCGATGGCACACAAGCAACAAAATCCAAATATGCTGTCTACTTTGAGGCGCTAGGCTTGCTGGTCGATGTGAGCTTCGACGACGCAAACAAAAACAATAACAATAATAATAACAACAACAACAAAAGTAACAAAAATACCGACTGCTCGACAAAACACAATACAACATGTCGTTGTCTTCCTCTTCTTACTCTGCTTCTCCTTCTGCTTGTCCTTCTCCCTCGCTGGGTGCCGGCCGTTGTACTTATTATGCTGGCAGCTCGCCTAAAAGTATGCACATTTTTGCTTTTATCTACTCTCTATCTCTGTCCTCCCCCTTCTTGTCTCTCGCTCGCTCGTTTTATTCTTCCGTTTCGCTTGTGGCTGCCTTTTCGCTGCGCGATATCATGTTGTTGTTGTTGCCCCTTGTATTTCTCAACCTCGTTTCTTGGCCGTTGCATGTTTAATACGGCTTTGTTATTGTAGATGATGTTATTGTTGTTGTTGTTGTCACATTGCTGCTGGTTGCTAGTGGTTGGTGTAGTAGTTCTTGTTGTTGTTGTTGGGTGTCTGGCTTTTATTGTTTTTTTCGGTTCTGGCTTGGTTCATATTTCGGAATTTTTTCCGTCGTTCATTTTTTCTGATTCTATGTCGATGATGCACTGCAGATTATCTTGGCATATTTCAATATTATTTTCATATCTTTTACAATCATTTTAATTATCATTTTTGTTATTTTTTTATTTATTTATTTGATTTATCCTTTATCGAATTTTGTAATTTTTTCTTATTTTTTCCTTAGCGCAAACATTTCTTTCCTTCCTTAAATTTATATTTTCACTCCTCTAATTGAGACTTTCGCCCCTCTTGCCGTCTCTTTCTTCCATGCGATTTGCGATTATTCTCCACTTTGATCCTTTAATTCGTTTAATGTTTCCTCCACTTATCGATTCGATGTTTGCTCACTCGCTATTTTCTCATTCGATTTCTCCCCACCTTTAATTCAATCATTTAATTAACGAATGTTCCTTTTCTGCTTTTTCTGCTCAGCCTAGGAAAAAATCATCAACAAATCGGAAGGAATCATCAAGGATTTAAATAAGAATATTAGAAATCTTGTATTTATGAAATTTAATTCAGGCTCATTATTAAATTTCAATATTATATAAAGTGTAATGGGAATTTTTATTGATTACAATTTTTCTAAAATGGTTTTTGATTGAAACTTATTTAATTCTATCCTTTTTCTGAAGAAATTTCTTGAGTTTCGATACCAACAACAAGGTTGGCCGTCCCCTGTAATATTCCATCGGCGTAGAATTGTGGAATTCCGCCTCATTTTGTTCACCCCAAAATATTTCTCTCAGTGGAATGTAGTAAATGTTATGCTTATTTTCATGACAACCATTATTTTATTTCTCCTCCGTAGTTCCTGCCACTCGACCCGAAGACGGCCTCAGGTTGGGGTGGGGTTGGGGTGAGGTTGGGCTGTTTGGTGTCGATGGGTGGATGGATGGATGGATGGATGGATGGATGGGAGGATTGGTGGACGGATGGGTGGATGGTTGGTTGAGGTCTCGCTGGGCGCCATGGGGTGAAATTTATGAGGCTATTGAGATTGTACAGAGCGGCACTCGAAGGAGACGGCGTCGAGAATTTTCAGATGACAATGACTAGAATAACAAAAACAACACCAACAACAACATGGAAAAATAACAACGACTATTACAACAACAACAATATACATTGCGAACAAAGCGGCGATTCGCGACCGCATTTTGTGAAATGGTGTCGTCCGAAGTTTCGAAATAAAAACGCAGACATCTTTTAGGCGCCCCTCAAATGCGAGTGTTCTTTAAGTTTTTATTTCCCTTTGCAATAAAGAGACAAAAAATAAATTTTCATCGATTTTATATGCAGATTCATTTTTCTAGTTCTTTTGTGTTTCATTCCACTGCTTTTTTTATTTTTCGGAGAATTTGTTTTTATTTCAGAAGTTTCGAAAAGGTAAATTGTAAATACCTCGAATTCAATTTTCTCGAATTATATTTGAGTTACATTTTGAAACATTTTTGTAAAATTTTTTTTCAATTAATTTCCGTTCTTCCCATTTTTTTGCTCTTAACTCATTTTTGTTTTTTCTTACTTTTATGGAACTTTCTCTGTCCGCGGACTCCGTCATTTAATCTGAGCAAATTGGCTTCGCGTGCAATTTCGTCATTTTTTTTTCATTATCCTCCATTACTTCTCCGCCCATTTGGGCGTCTTGTCGCCGTTCTTTCTCATTCTCTCATCGCTTGGCCTGTTCTATTAGCATAATTAAGAATCGTCGCTACAGTAACAGCAGCAATAGTAACTATTACAACAACAATGGCGAGATATCCCCGCTACACAACAACAAATACAAGTAGTTCCGACTAGTTACTTTGCTAAATTGCGTCCACAACCCTGTCGTCTTCTCTCTCTCTCTCTCTCTCTCTCTGCCACCCTCGTCCTCCATCTCGTTCTGTCGTTATGTTTGTCTATAGCTTTCGCTTCAGTTTTTTATTCGATTCACTGCGTTTCGTAGACATCGTTAAGTGAATGAAATGTTTCACTTCGTGTTGTCAATTATTGATTTCAATTATTGACTCGAAGACACACACACGCACACACTCACACACGCTCACGGGAAATTGCGGTGGGACGTTTCGTGGGGAGTTGTGAAAAAACACTACGAATTATGTGCTTTATTGAAAAAATAATAACTGTAATAGCTTTGGAGCGGGGAAAATGGGGAAGGTGACAGGGCAAGATATGAAGACCGAATGGAAGAATTCACAGAACCCAAAATTTTAGTCCGTAGTAAATTTATAGTTTTTTTTATAAATAACAATAATTATTTTTTGTTTAAGCTGATAGAGAAAATATTGTGAAAAAAACCAACTTTGCATTATAATTATTATTTTTTTTTATTAATTCTTTAATTCTTTCATAGAGATTTTATCTCAATATTGTATATAAATAGAATTTTACATCTTTTCTTGGAAATATCATATTTCAAATGTTTTTTAGAAATTACTTTCATTAATTATTATTCATTTAATTATTTATTTGTAAATTTAGAACATGAGCAGAGAAAATCATGGAAACCAATTGTAATTTATTTATCTTAAATTTATTAGGTCATGTCCCGAACACAAAAAAAAATAATTTACGATCGATTAAAGTCACATTAGCGCAAATTATAGAGGTCAGTGATATAATTATTATCTTTGGTATTTTTAGTTAGAAATAAGGTCAGTTATTTGTATTAAATAATTATTAATTTCAACACGATGTCACGTAATCTGTCAGCCATTTAGCAAACGGTCGATTTTGGGTTTTACTACTATTGTTGTTGTGGTTTCCGTTTTTTCTTTTTCTTTTGATTTTTGGGTTTTTTCACCGGTCGATAGTTGGAATTAACGATGTGTCGTGTCCTTTGAGCACACGTAACCTCAGGGTTGAGCGCTAAAGTTAACCTCGAAAACCCGCCAGACTTCTTTCGATTCGAAGGAGACGTGGGAAGGTTCAAAGGAAGCGTGGTGAGCAGGTGGAGAGGTGTGGGGAGGTGAGGTGGGGTGTGAAGAGGTGAAGCGGGGTGTGAAGACGTGAAGTGAGGTGTGGAGAGGTGTAAGTTGTGGTGAGGAGGGTCGGGAGAGCCGGATGGATCGTGGCTTAAATTGAAATTGAAATAAATCGTGGTTTTCGGGGGTGAGGTGTGGGGTGGTTGCGTTTGTGACCTTGTTTTGCCTCAACACCTCGGCGAGCGGGGTGCGAAGGACGTCGGTTGGAGGAGGGACGTGGGTGGGTGGGTCGGTGTTAGGGTGAAAGTGCTGGCCGTGAGTGTTCGTGAGTGGGCGTGGTTGGGAATGACGTTTGATCTAGGTTGTCTTCGCGAACGAATTCGGAGGAAACGATATAAGACAATGCCCGTAGTCGTAGTCGTTGGTGACGGAGGTGTGGTAAGGAGAGAAAGAGAGGGAGAGGTTTCCGCGGGAGGCGAATGTGCCGAAGTTCTGCACTGGTATTCGCGATGATGGCAATGGAAGCCTCTGGTATTGATTTAGCGAAATTAAAGGATTTTCACAGGGGCTTTCGATGGAATTCAGCGTGACCAGCGCCAGAGCCAGAGCCAGGGGGTTCGACTATGAAACCTTTGACGGCCGGGGTTTTAACTGAATTAAGGGCTTAACGGTTCCGGTTCTTTGAATTATCGCAACGAGGCTCCATTGTTGGTACACTGAAATCAATTCCTTCGAACTTGGAATTCAATTAAATTCGCTTTGCCCTCACCACTCTTAGGCTAAAATCCTGAAAATCGTCTGTGTGCTTTTCCACTGAACTTCGTAGTTCGATGGTGAACACACACATTGCTTTCTCCCAGTGCATGCGGCTGCATGTGAGTGATTAATTTGAACATGTAACGCTGGACATGCACAGGCACTCACACACCCATAGGCTTCGACATGCCGCCTCTCTCAGGCACAAACGCCCAGACAAAGTGTTGTTGTATTGCGGTTGTTGTTGTTGGGCACTTGTTTTTTCGCAATTGTTGCTTTCGGGACTCTGGTTGTTGTTGCTCGATCCTTTTCTTTCGTATTAGATAGCACATTGTTAAATGTTTTTATTGTAAATGTTATTATTGTGAATTTTATTATTGAAAATGTTGTCATTGTTGTTGTTGCAGTAGAGTTTGCCTATTGTGATTCTGTTGTCGTTGTATTTCCGGAATTTCAATTCCCATTGAATGGACGAACGAATTCCGAAATTCCTCCGTTGTTCGTCTCCTTCACGTCCCGCTCTGTCCCGTTTTTATTCCTCTTTCAATCTCCCTCCCACCCACACGCCTTAAGCTGTCACCTGCACTCTCTGTCCGTCCCGTTTCCCCCACCGCGCCCTCGCTCGAGTGAGGGAATTATTTTTCGCCAATGCGACAGCTAGATAAAAACGTAACGGGAATTCGAGCATCGAGGGATTTGGAGGGATTTTCTGCTGACGACGACTGCGATGTCGATGGCCGAATGACGTGTGCGAGCGGGAGAGGGAGAGCGAGAGCGAGGCGACTTCTTGAGGGAAAACGAATGAAAATAAGGGGAGAAAATGACAAAACCCGAATAGTTTTTTTTTCCCCGAAAATAAATGTAGCAAAAAATTTAAGTGGATTTTAATTTCAAAAAAAAGAAAATTTATTTTTTTTAATGAATTATTAAAGTCTTTAGAAAACTGAGAAAGGTAAATTTGTGTTTTAGGGATAATATCACATTGTTATAAATATTTGGAAAACTAACAAAAATTAAAATTATTTGTTTAGGGTAAATATAAATGTTAATAAACTTTTAGAAAACTCACGCGAAATAAATTTAAATTCCATAATGAATTGAGGGAAATCGTAAACAAAAATAACTCTCCAATGAAAGTACTTTTATTTTTTGCAGTGAAAGGAAATTCCCTTCCTCGCAACGAAGAAAATCCCTCCTGCCCGGCGACTGTGGAACATTTGGTCAGGCTCAGTTTATTGCACTCGAGGGTCTATAACGGTGTAAATGCGCTTAATAACGGTGCTTATGGCCACCCTTTACCGAGGGGAGAGTTCGACAAGGAAAGGGACTGGTAGAGAGAGGGAGATTGGAGTGAAGTCAGAGGGAGCTTGTGGTGAAGAGAGGGGGAGTGGAGAATTGAGTGCTGGGAGAAGGAGCTCGAGGTGGTGAGAGAGGGAGAGAGAGGGAGAGAGTGCAGGAGACGTGAAATACAGTGTGCAGTAGGCTTGAGTGTGTGTGTACGACTGCACACTGGACTGAAACAACTCCATCGCATGCAGTTCTGGGCATGAAGCGTGAAATTCTCCACCTCCTCCCTCTCCTTCGGCCCCTTCTGCTTCTCACCGCCGTCCCTCACCCTGGAGGGGTCGGCGGCAGGACGAAAACAGTGGAATTTAAGGCGCCGTCGTGCACTTGAAAGCGTGCATTAAATCGTTTGGAAAAATCCATGCACTTCAAAGGCCTGCCCCGGAGGCAGGAGGGTCGAGGGCGGTGCTGTCGGTTCCGCCCGGAGGCGGCGAGGTTAAGGTTTCGCCTGGCCGACCCCTGCCCAGCGGTTGGGGTGGCGAAGGTCGAGCGAAGGCTTGGCTTTCGCTAATCGCCGTCGAGGGCTCGCCCAGGCTTAGGTTCAGGACTTGCTTTTTTTTTCTCTACTTAGCGATTGGTTTTCGGGAATTTTATTTTCTAATTTTTTTCATTTTTTTAATATGCATTTTTAATAGATATATATTTTTTTTATATTGAAAAATTGATTTTTGATTGAAAATTTATACTGATTTCACTGATTAGTGCATTCTTAAAATTATATTAAAGAGATTTTCGAAAAAATGTGTTTTTCTCAAAAGAATTTATTCCAACAGAAATGGAGGTGAAAAAGTGAAATATTTATAAAATGGAAAAATTACAAGAACAATATGTGCCTTTTAAGTGTAATCATTAAAAACTGAAACTAAGTAAACTAAAAAAATGCAAGTGGTAAAAATAAAAAATTATAATCGAAAAATAGCACCGTACTAATAACAAAGCAATAAATATTATTTTTAAACCTGACCAACTTGGTGAAGCAATAACGATTTAAAAAAAAACAAAAAGAAAAAAAAATACCAACGACAAAAAATAAGAATAACTGTAGGAAAAGTTCCCACGTATGGATCCACGCAGACAAAAACGCTTGGGTCCCGCCCCGATCGCCTCCTTCGAGAAGTCCTTCGAGGACACCACCTCCATACAATTGGGCAACGCTCAGTCGCAGGATGAGGGAGCGGAGGTCGAGGACATCAATCGCAACGGCGGCGGCGGCGGCGGCGAGGTAAGCAATAATGTGGCAACGTTGCCTTCCGTTCATGCAATCGTATATCTCTCGCCTCAATCACGGCGATCTGGCAACGCCTTGCGCTCGGCGAGACTAATTAGCCGAACGAAAGAGAGCGAGACACGCGAGCAGTAACGATTTGAGGTCGCGTTTGCGATTCTCGCGGTTTCAAAGTCACGTGCGAGGCGAGAGAGAGAGAGAGAGAGAAGGTGACGAATGCGGGGCGAGGGGGAAAACATAAATTGTTAACCTGAGAGAGCGTGAGAGAGGGAGCGAGAGAGGGAGAAGCAGCGTCCAACATGTGTTGACGGAGTGGGCGAAAAATGTAAACAAATCGCCAGGAGACACGAGAAAAGCTCTCAAAAGCCATGAAGGGAATTTTGTGACAGTTCTCGAAGCTTTCGAGACAACTGACAGCTGTCAAAACATGAAATAGAGGGTGCACAGCCCTCGACGGAGGTAGTGAGAGGGTGCGATTCGAAGAGTGGACCTTTTTTTTGGCATCACTTAAGGTGAGCCAGAAAAACCGGACGAATTCCAAGTGTTTGCCTGTTGACAGCTGTCAAGGAAGGAGAGAAAGACCACGGCGATGGAGTGGGGGATGAGCGAGGTGAAGACGAAAATCGACAAAATCGGTGTGAATGAGTGAAAAGTGGAAGGAGTCAAGGGAAGCTGTGAGCGCGTGAGGGACTGAGGGAGCTGCGTGCAACCGTGTCTTGACAGCTGTCAGTTCCGAGGAACTTTGACAGGACTGCGGAGAGAAGCAGCGAGAGGGGAGAGCGAGCGCAACAAGGGAGGCAGAGAGAGTGAGACAGCATCGAGGGTGAGAGTAGCCGCAACATATGTATACAACGTGGCTGGAGGAAGGAACAGAGCGAGAGAGAGAAGGAGAGCTTTTGCGGGAGCTTCCACGGTACACGACGCCGCACAAGCGGCGGCTCCTGGAAAGCTCCGGTCGCCCGCAGAGAATCTCTGCAGGCGAGGGACCGACGGGCGGACGGACCGACATTTGGACAGACAACCGCTGGGACTTTGTAGACATCGCCATCGACATCGCGGCTGACAGGATTTTGCACAACTGTCAGTTGGTGGCTGCGGTGCGTGCGATCGAATTCGTGGACGAAAATTTCGCTCAAATATTTTCTCCAGCAAAAGTTATCGCAAAGACAAAAGCGTGCAATTCGTGTGTGCGAGAGGGAGGGGGACGGAGAGAGAAAATTGTGAAAAAAGTGAAACAAGTGAAAAAACTACACGTTGCCTACTTTGAGGCGAGCACCGAAAGCAGAAATTCGACAAAAAGTAATGAAAATCAGCTATAAAAAATTAATAAATTGTCGAAAATTGTGAAAATTCGCGTAGAATTAGTACAAATTATGACAATTCACAAGAAACGCGAAAATGTATGAGAACCGAAGAAATTCTTGAGGAATGGGAGAATTTTGGAGAACCGGGGAAATTCATGAAAATTGAGGAAATTCTTCATGGCAAATTCAGACGAGTCGAAAAAGTCCTGAGAACTGAAGAAATTCACGAGAACCGAAGAAATTCAGAGGAATCGAGGAGATTCATTGGAATGGTGAACGTTTTTGGCGAAAACAACTTTTTCGTCGTCCTTCGAGCCGAACCCGGGAGCCACGAAAATCGTGCCTAGAGACAGACCGACGGATTTCCCCTCGTCCTCGTCCTCGACCGTGCGCCCTCTCCTTGGAGTCATCGCTTATTCCCACTTCTTCTCCTCCTTCTTGTTCCTTTGCCTCTCTTCACTCCCCTCATGGCCGCATTTCGTTCCCTTCCGATTCCGTTTGTTCGACATCCTCGCGTCCCCAATTGTGTGCGAGTCGGCCCGTGCATTTGTGTGTGTGTCGGAGTTGGTTGGTGTGTGTACATGAAAATCGTGATGGTTTTCCCCATTTCCCCGATGCTTTTTCGCCGCCCGCTCGCTCTCTTTCTCGCCCTCGGGGTCTCCAGCGTGCGTCGCGGCGAGTGAAAACGGAGTTAAAAAACACACGCAGCATGTGCTTTAAGAAGATTTTCTGGAGCATACTTTTTGGCCCAGCGCATTGCTCCACATTAATTAATCGCAGCATGCTTTCAGGCGTCCACTGCGCTTTTCCGTTTTCTTCCCGGACACCTCCGTTTTTCACCTTAATTCCACCGTATTTTCTTGTTCACGTTACATTCTTATTAATTTTTATTGTCCATTTTTTGTTTAAGTTGCTTCTCTTTCTCTTTTATAAATTTCATTAAGTAGAAATTTTTAGATGGACGTTTTTTTATTTTATTTTTTTTTTATATAGGAATTTTATTTGACTTTGAATTTTGTATTTGCCCCACAGTCGGTGCAATCTTAGGATTCATGGGAAACACAAACAATGCTTAATTCAATTTGAAAAGGGATTTTTTTTATTAAAAGAGTTTGTTTTTCAAAATTTGATCCACAGATGGAGCCGCTGGGAAATGCTCAAGGACGAACAACAACAACTACAACAACAACAACTACATCGACAACGATAAGTAAAAAGCTACAACAACAACAAACACAGCATAAACAACAACAACCAAGCATATCAGTGCCACACACAACAAAAAACGATAGCACAACAAAAACATCAACAACAAGAACAAGAACCGATGATGCAACCACAACAACACGAACAAGAGGCGAAGGATCGACAACAACAACAACAACACGAATAGATGGAACAACAACAACAACAACAGCAGCAGGAGTCGGTGTCGGTGTCGCTGTCGGCGACGGAAAAACGAAACCAGCCGACGGCAACACGGCACGATCGCGCCCCCCGCCCCTGAGGGCGACGACCGCTGGCGGTACAACAACAACAACACTGGTCAGCAGCGCCGAGGGCCAGGTGATGTTCCGGGGAGCGGCGACGCTGACGACGCCGTCGACGCCGCGCATCGAGCTCAGCCGGGCCTCGTCGTCGTCGCACCATGAGGAGGACAGTCGGGAGAGCAGTCCGGAGAACGTGTTCGAGCAGGTGATTGTGTGTGTGTGTGTGTGTCTTTGTGTGCTTGGGCACTTCGATATATCTGTGTTTGAGCACTTCGATAGGTTTGTGTCCGTGCTAATTGTGGCATTCGTGTGATAATTTCCCTTTAAATATGTATGTTCTTGTTGCTTTCGCTGTGTGTTTTTCCCTTTGATTCCTCCATTCAAAAATCCCCTGTTCTTTCCAATATACTTTTTATTTCCGAATTTTCTTTCATTCAATTTAATTTTTATATTACTTTATTTCCATTTCTTCATTTTGTTCTTATTTTGTTCCCATGCTTTTACTGGTTTTATTATAACATTTTCGCTTTTATATTTTCATTATATCACTATCAATTTCAATATCACTATTCCATTTTGTATTTCCATTTTCTAATATAACTCTAAATTTCTTCTTAAATTCTTTAATTTGTATCCTTTATTTTCATTCATTTAGTTTTATTTTCTCATTTCTTGATTTTAATTTTTCCTCTATATTGTTCCCTCTTCCACCTAACCTTTACCTTATCATTTCCTCTAGAATCGACCCACTTTGAACTATTTTGCATCTCACTCCTTCCCTTGTCCTTCTCCCTCGCCCTCGCCCTCGCCGTCTCCCCCACTCCTTCTGCCACCGCGTTTCTCCTTTCTATCGCCTTGGTTTGCCGCACTTTCCACTTTCTGTCAGTGAACTTCCGGTTGCCAATCTGTAATTTTCCTTCCTTCTCGTAGCCTCGCATTCGTCTGATGTCCTTCTGTTAACCTGCCTGGTTCGTCCACTTTTTCTAATCTTTCCATTTGTGGCTTCCCGACGCTCGCCTTCTTCTTTTTTCGGTTCTTCTCGCTTCATTTTCTCACCTTCTGCCTGTGCGGGTTCGTCCTCTGCCCTTCTGCTCATTGTCGTCCTTCCTGTCAGAGTTTCTTCTATCTCAGTCTCTCTCTTTCCTCGACCCTTTCCTTCCTTCCTTCCTTCCTCTCCCCATTTGCTTCACGTTTCTCCCCATTCGCTTGACGTGTCGTTCGTTTTTCGCCACCACTGTCATCCGTGCACCAGCACCAAGTCCTTATCGGAGCAATCCTGATTCTCCCCCCTCCCCCCCCCCCTCTCACTCTTTCTCTGTCTCCCTCTCGCCAGACCGATTTCTATGCTTTCCCCTTCCATTTTCAATTCGAACTCGTCCACATTTTGCAACAATTCATTCACTCGGTTTGACCTACTTTTCGCCATTGACTTTTCGCCAACTGCAATCAAGAGTGCGGTGGGTGGGCGGCGCACGGTGGGTGGACGGAGGGGGCGTGGCCGCTCCTATTGCTCAAACCCCGCTAGCCAGGGCGCCCAGGGCCCCACTTTTAGTTTGTTTCCTTTTTAATGGAAATCTTGGTGAAAACAATGCAAACGAAGTTAACAACTTGGCGCAGGCGGAGCTGGTGTCGCTGGCGAGGATGATGGCGATGCTGGTGGAAGGGGAGGGGAGGCGGAGGCCTCCCTCTCTCGTGCTCCGCTCCTCAGTGCACCAAAGTGGACTCTCGTTGCCGGCGATGACGAAGCTGAAACTTAATTATGCTGAAAGCAGCCGTCGCCGACACTTGGCGAGTGGCGAATCTATTGGCACGGCAAGGATCCCATCGATTAATGAGTCGCTCTCACTCGCTCACTCACTCAGTCGCCATCTCTCTGGCACATTCTCGCCTCTTTTTTCTCGCCGTCATTTGCATTCATTTGCAACCGGCCCTTCCTCCCTCGCACTCTTTCGCCCTCTCGTTCACCCTGTGCTTCTCGCTCCCATTCGTTCCCTCGTCGGACGGCAAGTAATCAACGCGAACAAGAGAACAAGGTGTTGTGGAGAGCGCTCCGAGGCCTCCCTCCCTTTGATCCGTCCCTCGCCGTCCCCTCCGCCCGCTGTGGACTCCTGATAATTCCATGGGCCGGTCCGGCTGGCTCGGCCATCGGGGCGAGGTAATTGAATGGCAGATTGTGGAAAATTGAATTGTCTATGCAAATTATTATTGATTGTTGCATATTCATTCGAAAGCAAATACCTTTGGATTCCTCAGGGCGAAGTCAAAGGACTCTGGTAACAATTTGTTTACTCTTTGTTATTTTTCTTGGCAACATGTCCGTTACAGATTTTCATAAACGAAATAGAAAAGAAATCCGAAATAATAATGTATGTTTAATTATGTAAAATAGTATGCATTTTTTTACGATACAAATTAAAAGTTCTTTTTTTTCTATCTTTATCAGCAAGATGTAATTTTTGTATTTATTATTATTTTATTTCGTTATTTATAATTTATGTGAATATTATTGCGAATGTATTCGTGTAGTTGCTGTGTGGCTGTGTGTGTGTAGGCCGGTTGGGCTCATGCTTTAATTGCAAATGCTTTTGGTGTTGTTGTTGCGTAATGTTTGAATAATCAACTGACACAACTCAAGGTCGGCACCGGCACCCTACAGGAAGCCATCGGTCTGGGATTCCGCGAGGAGGGCGCCCTGGAGCTGCGGAGCTCGACCGAGGAGCTCTTCTTCATGGACCCGGAGCAGAAGCGGGAGGAGCAGGAGCGGCAGCAGCAGGTGAGAGAAAAAATCAAAAAAAATTGTTGAGTAGCAAAAATGCTTGACATGCCGAAATGTGTCACGAAAAATATGTGAAAAACTGTTTTACTGCAATATTTATCACAACAAAAACAACCAAAACTGCAACAAGGGAAAAAAGGTTTAGAAAAAAATCCAGCAAAGCCCAACACGGCGTCCGGCACCTGACCGCAAAACAATAGAAATGGAAATCGCAGCGAGCTTTCAGAGAGTTTCGTCGGCTCATTTCCGTCACTCACACACACACATGCGCTGACACAGGGTCACTTTGAGGGAGGCAGAGGGAGAGGACGAAGAAAACCTCGACCCGTGTTTCTCTGCCGTGACGGCATGGCGTCTCCCTTCCTCCCACGCGCTCTCTCTCTCTCTCGCACTCTAACTCGTCCTAAATCTCTCTCTCTCTCTCAAGCTCTCTCAGCCTCCTTTATTCCCTTTTCATCTACTCTCGGATGCCCAACTTCGGCTTCCATTTTTGCTGCCGTCTTCTAAAATAATTCTTTTTTGCTCTCTTTCTCTCACCGCTCTTTATTCAAATTTCCTTCATTTCCCTCGTGATACATCATCCGTCTCATTTTCGCCTGTTGCTTCTCTTTCGTCGGCGACTTTTCTAAATCTTCCAATCATCATCTAGGTAATCTTCTGGATCCTCTAATTTCTGTCATTTTACTCTTCATTTATTTTAATTTCCATTCTCCCTTTCCCAGCTCTGTCCGTCTCTGTCCTTCTCTCCTTTCTCTCTCTCTCTCTCTGTCTCTTGCTCACATCCCTCCCTTCTGCCCAAGACTTTGGCCCTTCCTTTTGGGGGCTTCAAATTCAGTTGTCCACGCTTCTGAATCCCGCCTTCTCGTTCCCTCTCACTTTAGGTCTCTTCTCCTTCTCCTTCTCCCTCTTCCTCGTACTCCCTACATCCTCTCTCTCCCTCTCTCGCACTCTCCAGCATTCAGTCGCGGCCGAGGGATCCAGAGATGCAGGGAGGAAGTGGCGGGCAGAGAGAGGGAAAGGCATATTTGAATAATAATTCCTTAGAAGAACTGCTCTTATTGCCACTGAGAGTAAAACAGAATTTAATTAAAATATCATGTTGGAGGGCAAAAATAAAAGAAAAACGAATGAAAAAAAAAAAAAAAACACAATATTAATAAAATTTCCGCCTGTCTTTGGGCAAAGGAATTGTGAAAAATAAACCCTGACATTTGCTTAATTTTGCGTTGACATTGATGTCGCTTAAGTGCGCAAAAAGAGAGGACCAAAGAGAGGAGCCAACAACAACAAAGAGAACACCAGTCCAACAACAACATGAGCATAAACTGTCACTGTCACTGTTAACGAATTAAATAGATTATGGAATTATGGAGGAAATTGAATGAAACCTTTATGTTGTCGAGGAAATGAGTTCTCTTTATGGAAATCCCTCGATCCCCCCCAGCTGCTCGTCCAGGTCGATCCGTCTCCTCCCGTCATCCTCCGTCCAATATTCGATTGCTTTCCCTCCTCCTCCGCCTCCACTTCCGTCGCCCCACGACGACTCCGTCGTCTTCTCATTAGACTGAACTCCTTCCCCCTGCCTCCACTTTTGAACTTTCCCCTTCATCAGCCCCATCGTCCCGAACATCTTGGATATCTCCATCACCATATTCATTCAAATCATCGTTGTCATCATCATCATCATCTTCATCGCCATTAACGCCATCATCATCCTCCCTACACTATTGATTTACATTCTATTCTAAGCTTTTTATTTCGAACTCTCAATTCATCGCCCATCCACCGATGGAATGTTTATATTTACTTGACTTGACTTGGGTTATTTTTGTGCAAAACTTTTCTGCGAAGCCTCTTCTTCTTCTTCTGATGGAAGATACGGACAGAAGGCAGGCTTCAAAATTACTTCGCAGATGCCGCCCAAGGAGTTCATTCCAAGAGTCATTCGATGCCGGTCGGTTGTGAGGTTGAGAATTTGTCCGTAACTCGAACCGTAATTTCGGGTCGTCCGTTAATCAATCCATTACTAAAAGTAATCGCTAGTTACGGGCTTTAATCGACACGTTTATCAACTGATTTTTTTTAAATCGCAAACGCAGTATTTTTTCGGTAAGAGATATTTTAATTGAAGAGGAGTTCTTCGTAGATTTTTCGCAGCCTTCGTCCGTGATTCTATGGAATACCTAGTTTGAGGTCCGTCCTTTAAGATGTCCTTAATGATAAGAATGGTTTTATTCTTTCTGCCCACAAAAGATCGTTTTCGCTCACCCTTGTGGGGTGTCCTCCAGTCCGTCCGTCCGTCCGTTATATCATCCTCTGTCCAGTTGATTGTTCAAATCATCTTCCCAACTGCTTCAAGTGCAAAAACACCACGGGTCCGCAAAGTTTTCCGCCACCTCATCTCCGGAAGCGATAGATTGGATGTGGGCTTTTTGCTCTCTATCGCTCTCTCTCTCTCTCTCTCTCTCTCATTTCTCTATTATCTTTTGTTCGATTGTGGGCGAGATGAAATTCAATTTATCGCTGCGTGGCGAGCCAACAACATGAAGCTACAATCATTCGGCAACAGCCTGTGGTTGCTTCGAAGGGCGAAAGGAGCGAGACGGATAGTTATAAGGAAGAACTTCTCGAATCGAAGGGCGGGTGCCAAGCGGGGAGCGAGG
Source organism: Coelopa pilipes (assembly GCA_947389925.1). NCBI lineage: Eukaryota > Metazoa > Arthropoda > Insecta > Diptera > Coelopidae > Coelopa > Coelopa pilipes. The sequence goes on from OX376700.1 coordinate 7,133,022, forward strand.
GAGATGGCGCTATGGGGAGAGCGAACTTTTAATGAATGCGAAACTCCGGCCACGTCTCGTGGCCAACAATTAGGTCGGGGAAACAGAAAACAGAGACAGAAGTTCTCGGTAAGCTCTGCACATAATTCCGGAGTTCGTTCCCTCAATGAAGTGGGAACTGAGGGGGTGGGAAGGAAGAGGGAGAGAGAGAGAAGAAGATTAAGGTCAGAGTGCAAGAAAGAGATGGGCACAACTCAATCAAGTCCTTACAGCAGCCAGATGTCTTTGCGACAACTTCGTCTGCTCCTCCAGAACGCTTTCTCTCTCTCTCTCTCAATTCCCTCTCTCTCTCTATCGTCTCTTCTGCCCTCTCATCCCCAGGACTTCTTCCTCTTCTTCTGAAGCAATCCTCTATTAATAACCCGGGCCTTCCGTCGACCCCAAAGGGATCCCGATTCGAGCTCAAGTGATTCCTGCGACGGGAGCTGGTTAGAGAGAGTGGAGGAGGGAGGAGGGGCAGGCTCGTTAAGATAATGAGAGAGAGAGAGGGGGGTAGAGAGAGAGAGAGAGAGACAGAAGCATGTCCTTCTCTGTCTGGCCCATTTACCCCGTTTAAAAGCCACGGCTGTGGGTTTTGTTCCGCATGATTTTTATTGATCAGCACTCGGTTCATTTGTCCGCGCCCTTTTCGCAATCGACCTCATTCGTGCCTCGTCTCCCTCGCCCACGCTCTTCTTTTTCTTCTTCTGCTTCTTCTTCTTCTTCTTCTTCTTCTTCTTTTCCCTCTCTACTCGCTCTCCCCTTCTCTTACAACATATTCGTCTTTCTCGGTCCCTCGCTTGCTTCGTCTGAAAAATTTCCTTCAACTGTCAATTTTGCCCTTCACTCCTCCGGTCCCTCCAGCGGCCTGTCCCCTTTCTCTCTCTCTCTCTCCCTCTTTCACTCTCTCTCCCTCCCTCCCTCTGTCGCTCACTTTCCATATCCAACCACTTCGCACGGAATCTAATCACGAAACGAAAGCCTTGCACCACTTGAAGGGTCTGAAATTCGTCCTTCCGAGTGCTTAACAACGTTACAAGAATGTGCCAGACAGACAGAGAGAGGGGGGGAGAGAGAGGGAGAGAGAGAGAAGGGTAGAATGAGAGGGGTGTGACTGGGTTGACACATGCTGCGTGTGTGTGTGTGTGTTTCGTTGTTTGCTTGGAGTCCAACTTGTTGCTTCTGCCTCACGGAGAGCCGCAGGATTCGCTGCGGGCGGACGGACAGCGTTTGAGTTCGGCCTCAACCCCGGCCCTACTCAGAGGCCAGCCGAATCCAGCCTCGGGGTTCCGCCCGTCTCCCTCGACGTCCCTCGGCCTCTCTCGACGTCCTACCGACCTCCCTCCGGGTTTCCTTCGACTTCCCCAGCCTCCCCTCGACGTCTCTCGGCTTGCCTCGACCGCCTGCGGCATCGCTCGAAGTCCTCCGGGCTCTTTCGACATCCTTCGACATCCTCCCGCCTCCGTCACCTCCCACCTCCCACCTCGGGGTTTGCCATTCTTCTGTGGAAATCCACTTGAAATGCGATCGACTGCTTTGATTTGGGCGCGGAGGCTGCGACACACATCAAGGGCCACCGGCAACGGGAGGGCGAGGAGGAAGGCGAACCCATCAATCATCCCCGAAGCTCCCCCGACACACCTCGAAGTCACTCGAGATCCCTCCCACAAACTCCATCTCCCTCCAACTCACTCGCACCCGCTCAATTGCCTGCAACCACCCTCCATCTCTCTCCATCTGCTCCCCTGCAGCAGTCGTCTATATTTAGCAGCCGCGTTAATGGAATTCGAAACTCAATGCGATTCTCTCTCTCTCTCTTTTCTTCACCCTTGGTGCGTCGCCAGGGCCCAGCGGCGCCGCCAGCGGTCACGAAGCGCTCCTCGCCGCTGATGTTCAAGTTCGACGAGCACCAGAGCTACCTGCAGCAGCACCAGCGCAAGGACTCGGCCAGCTCCGAGGTGGCCGCCCTGCTCTGCATCTCGGGCCGCACCAGCCGCATCTCGAGCGTCGGCAGCCAGGGCTCGGCGGTCAGCCGTTTGTCGGCCGTCTCGGGCGTCTCGCGGTCGCCCTCGCCGCACCGGATGCTCCTGGAGACCTCGTTCTGCGGGCCGAAACCCCTGGAGAGCGCCGTGGATGGGCCGCGACTGGGGGGCGGTGGCCAGCCTGGAGCCGCCGGCCACGTGGACGCGGCGACGGTGGTGCTGGACCTGGAGCAGGTGCTGCTGGCGCGCAAACAGGACCCGACGCAGGCCGTCCTGGCCGAGGGCATCCGCGTCGAGGGCTCGCCGAAGCGCTGCAAGCCGACGACGCTCTCGAACGGCGACCCCAAGATCAACGCCAAGATCGCGGCCCAAAATCGCCCCCTCCAGTCGTCCGGCGCCCCGTCGAAGCCGCCGCCGTCGATGGGCCGGCAGCGGCAGAGCACGAAGAGCCCCGGCCAGATGGTCGTGGGGAAGACGCCCAGCGGCACGGAGTACATCCGGATCAACCTGAAGCCCGACCACATGTACGACGACAAGGGCGTGGCCGCCAACGAGCGCGTCGTCGAGGCCTCTGCCGGCGGCGGCGGCGGCGCCTCAAAGAAGCCGGTCTCGCTCAGCCTCGGCCGCAGCGCGTTGGACGAGACGCGCCTGACGCCGACGGCCAGCCCGAAGCCCGCGCGCCACGGCCTGGCGAAGGACGCCGGCAGCCGGTCGCCCTCGCCCGGCAACGTCTCGGCCTCCCGCAAGAGCTCCTTCAGCTCGCTCTTCCGCGTCGGCATCGGCCTGGGCAAGGACTCGCCGGACTCGCCGCGCGAGCGGTCGCGGTCGCGCAGCAAGAGCAAGGACCGAACGACGGCGACGGCGACGACGACGCAGGCGCACGCGACGGCCTCGCAGTCGCAGAGCGCCACGCCCAGCAAGCAGAAGTCGGTGCTGGCGATCTTCAAGCCGAACAAGCGCAGCAGCAACGCCGGCATCGAGGCCAAGGCGTCGAAAAGCTCCTCCCCCATCGACGGCCACCACCCGCACCCGCACCCGCAGCAGCAGCAGCAGCAGCAGCAGCGCAGCAAGGCCAACACGCCGCTGGAGACGGCGACGGGGTCGCGCCCGGCCAGCCGGCTGCGCTACTACGACGAGCCCGTCGAGGGCGTCATCCACATCCCGCTGCACACGCCGCCCGAGGAGCGCGAGACGCGCCAGCTGCTCCAGGGCATCGCCCAGCTGACCGCCGAGCCGACGCGGCCCATGGCGGCGACGGCGGCGGCGCCCTCGACCCCGCTGGTGCCGCCGCCACCGGCAGCGCCGTCGCAGAGGGGGGCGTCGGGCGCGGTGCCGCCGCCCCCGCCGGCGCCCTCGGTCACGGCCAGTCAGCTGGCGGCGGCGGCGGCCGCCCTCAAGCCCGTGGCGGCGCGCAAGGGCCCGGCGCCAGGAGCAGCGACGTCGGATCGCGGACCGCGGCCGCAGCAGGTCGAGAAGCTGCAGCGGATCGAGAACCTCGACGCCATCCACTCGCTGCCGCAGGACGTCGGCGGCGGCGGCGGCGGCGAGGGGCGCACGTGGAGCCTGGAGGTCGAGCGCCACAGCTCGCAGGACTCGCAGGACACTGGCGTCCACGGCCATGGCCACGTCCACGAGCGCCGCATGAACGGCGTCGAGATCCACCGGCTGCCGTCGGAGGACAGCAGCGGTGGCGGCGGCGGCGGCGTCGCGGAGCCGCGGACGACGGTGCAGACGGTGGCGATGGTGAACGTCGGACCAGGGGCCGGAGTCGGGCCCGGAGCCTACGCCGAGGCGTGCGTCGCCATCGTGCAGCGGCGGCAGCAGCAGCAGCAGCAGCAGCAGCAGAAGGAGCTCGAGGACGACGCGGTGGCGAAGGAGCGCCGGCGCCTCCTGTTCGCGACGCGCCTCGGCTCCGGCAGCGAGGAGCAGATCTTCTCGACCCAGTTCAGCATCTCGAAGACCGAGAGCCAGTCGAGCCAGCTCTCGGAGGCCCAGTCGCAGTCGCATTCGCAGTCGCAGTCGGGGGCGCTGGCGTCGGAGGGCTCCGGCGACGCCTCGACCTCGACGTCGCTGCAGCGCAAGGACACCGTCATTCGCAGGACCGAGGAACCGACGACGTCGGCGTCGACGGTCCGGCGCTCGAGGTCCACGTCGGAGGACGAGAACGCGACGATGACGTCGACCACGACCACGACGACGACGACGACGACGACGACGATGCAGCAGCAGCAGCAGACGGTGGCCGCCATCGTGATGCGCCGCAAGGAGTCGCACGAGGAGCTGCAGCGCCGCAAGTCGCGCTCGACCTCCGAGGACGACGCGGACGGCGCCGCCAACCAGCGCCACTCGCGCTACCTCGAGAACTTCGACGTCCGCCGCCGCTACCACGAGAACGTCCCGCGCAAGCCGAAGCGCCAGAGCATCTCGTCGGCGTCGGCGTCGGCCTCGACCGAGGAGCCGGGGGCACCTGCGAACGGCGTCGCCCGGTCCGAGCAACCACAACCGATTCTGCCTCAGCCGCCGTCGGCCCCGTCGCCCTCGCCAACGCCATCGACGGCCCACCGGAGCCGCTCGCCGACGCCGCCGACGACGTCGTTGCCGGCGCGACAAACGCCGACCGCGACCGCGACCGCGACGGCGACCTCGACGCCGACGAAGCCGCCGCGCACCTCGACGCCCACGCGACGCGGCCGCGCCAGTTCGCAGTCGCCGACAGACGGCGATACGGCGTCGCCCACACCGATGCAGACCCAGAGCCAGACGCAGACGCCGACGCAGACGCCGCCGGCGACGCGAGCGGCGACGTCGGCCGACCGACACTCGACGCACTCGACGGACGAGCCGCTGGAGTCGTCCGAGAGCGAGCGCGACTCGGAGCTGACGGCGGGCGGCGAGGCGTCGGTGATCGCGGTCAACGGAGGCCCCGGCAGCGCGGACCCGAAGCGGCGGCACCACCTGGGGCGGCACCACGTGGGCCCGATCGAGGACCACGAGAGCACGGGCCTCGTCTCGCAGGAGTCGTTCGAGGACGAGCTGCCCTACATCCCGACGACGCTGCCCGAGGAGCGCGCCCAGGGCCTGGTCTCGCTGATCCCGATGAAGGAGCGGGCGAACATGGAGCTGAAGACCTGCCCGGTCGACCGGCCGCGCTCGACGACGCCCCTCAACCCCTCCCACCTCGAGGAGTACTGCGGCATCGTGGCGGCGACGACGCCCGCCTCCACGTCGGCGTCGTCGGCGGACCCGACGGCGACCTCGTTCGTGGCCAGCGGCGCGATGCCGGTGCGGGGCGAGAAGCTGCGCATCAGCCTGCCGCGCAAGGACGCGTCGCGGGAGAAGCCGTCGACGGCGGCGGCAGCGACGTCGGCGGCCACCGCGAAGTCGCCGCGACGGCCCTCGAACAGCGGCAGCCGGGCCTGGTTCGAGTTCGCCGAGGAGGGGCTGCGGGCGTCGCACCTCGAGCGCAAGGACTCGAACAAGCAGCTGCTCGGCGCCGCCCACACGGCAACAACAACGAGCACCAGCGCCACGGTGACCACAACGACGGCGGCGGCGGTGGCGGCGCCCGAGAAGGTGGCCACGCCCAGGCTGACGGGCGCCAGCTCGCGCAAGCTCTCGGGCCACTGGATCGACTTCGAGAACATCCCCGAGAAGCGGAAGCCGGCGAAGCGCATCACGACGCTGCCGAGGGAGGGCGGCGGGCGCAGCAGCAGCGGCGGCGGCGGCGGCGGCGGCGGCGTCAGCGACGCGGCTCGGAACCAACACCCGACGACGGCCGCGGGCCACCACCACGGGCACCACCAGCCGCCGCCCCCGCCGCCGGCGGCCGCCCAGCCCGACGTGACGGCGACCGGCAGCGACGCCCACTACAACTACGTGAAGCCCGAGGACTGCCAGTGCGAGTGCCACGAGGTGGAGCGCGAGTCCTCCGCCGCCACCTCCACCGGCGGCGACGCCAGCGCCGCGGCCAGCGGCAACGCCGCCAAACCCCTCGCCAACGTCGACCTGCTGCAGCAGGGCGAGGACATGTTGCCGCTGCTCGACCCCGACACGCACGACGGCCTCGAGCCCAGGTCGGTGCCCTCGAACACGTCCCGCTCCGCCCTGTCTAACCTGTCTCTCTCTCTCTCTCTCTCTCTCTCTCTCTTTCTCTCTTTTTCGCCGCTCTCCGTCGCTGTCGGGTCCACAGCGACTCCTCGCGCGAGTACAGCTGCTACACGGACGACGAGGCCGAGGCGCCGGCGCGCCAGGCCCCCGCCCCCCGCTACCGCGCCGAGTGCGCCAAGGTCGGTATCGCAAATTTGTAAAAAAATATTAAAACATTAGAACATTTGAGAAATGTCAATTTTGTGACTGAAAAAATCAAATCTTGAAAATTCAAATCTTGTAATTTTTTAAAAAATGTTAATATTTCAAAATTAAGGTTAGTTTGTTTCAATTTAAGAAAAATAAATTAAAAATTGCCTTTTTTCTATTTATTTATAATTTGTTAATTTAATAAGTTTTATTCACTGAAATTCATTTTTAAGTGGCCGTCATTTTAGTTTGTCTTTTCGAAGAATCAACGAACGATTAAAGTTATTTTAAGTATGATGTAGACATTGTTGTAGTTAAATTAAAAATCATTATTCCACTGATAATCTCAGAAGACTGGATTTATCTTGCAGAGCGACGAGTTTCCACGGCGCGACGGCTCCCGAAGTCCCCGCAACCGGAAATTCCCCGACCACAGATACTCGTAATCATCTCCCAGCTGCAACGGTTTTTATACACACCTCGTGAGAGTTGCAAATTACATTAATTAAATGAAATCACTCTAAACTAAATTACATTAAACTAAATTACATTAAACTAACTTACATTGAACTAAATTATATTGAATTAAATTATATACAACCAACTTAACTGATATTAAATTAAATTACTTAGATATTCTGATGATATTAGTTGATTGTTCCTGGAATTAGCGACGTTGTTGAGTTTAGTTGAATTTTTGAAGAATCGTAATCGTAAATTAATTCATTGTATTTCGCAAATTGCATTTATATTAAGATCAATATAAAAGTTCTTATGAATCCATGGACATATATTTCGCTGGCTTTCCTTTAAATCGTCCCCTGTCCACGATCGTATTTAATTTTGCATTAAGTCCCAATACTTGTATATATCCTTGCGACTCCTTGTGCAAACCGAGATCGATGAAATTTCGAGATACAGCCGTCGTGTTATCTCTCGAGGTTTCTCTATTTCTTTCCCGAGTACCCGTAATCTTTTAGCGTCCCGTATTAGTGATATATATGGACCGTAGATCTGGAAATGAGTCGACAGACGCAGGACGAGCACGTGCTTCGCTCGTCGAAGAACTATATATTTGAATGCCTAGAACACTTGTAAAGGAATTGAAGAAACTCAACTCATGTTATAAAAAATTTACTGATATAATTATTTTGGCGATTTAGATATAGTCAGCTATAGCGAACTCCATCATCGATCAGTACTTGTTTTCGTTTAAAGACACGTTTTTTGTCATGATAATGCAAAGGAATTTGAAATCAATTTGTGTTGAATTTTTTCCTACTAACAAAACTGCCAGAGAGGATTCAAATATCCAAATCTACTGATGGACGAATATTTCCAAGATAATTCACGAATAAATTTAAAAAAATTAAAATGAGAAAACAAAACAAGTTTATAAAAAGTATTAATAATGCTAATACAAATAAAATAATACAAATCCACATTGCATACTGAAAATTGTGTTAAATGCGAATAATGAAGATAATACTGAATTAGGAACAACCGGAAATGCGAAACCTGATCCATAAAATAGTACTATAATTTATTTTCAAATTTCGACAGCTTAAGGCAGAACAATATTTTTAGTACTAGATTAGAACAAAATACTTGAGCTTAAATCGAACAGTGCTAAAAAACGAGTGACGAAATTTGAAAACACGGCCAGTACTTGAACTAAACTGACTCTTGATGTGTTACTTACTAGCCTCTTGTTCTAGACCTTGTACTAAACCTAGTAACAAACCCCATACTGAGCCACGAGCGAACCGTAGCACTCGTGCTAAATCGAACGAACCTGTAACAGTTTGTGCTAAACTAAGAACTACTAAAACACGCGTAACTAGTTAGTTGAGAATTCACTGAGATTGTAATTAGTGCAGCAGACATTCATGTTTCAAAATATACCTAGACGTAAGTTATTTAAATTTATTTCATTACAGAAAATCCCCAATATATCGAAAACTTAAAACAATATAAAAACAAATTCTAAACATAATTTCAAAAATTTTTGCGAAAACCTTTCTGAATTGGGAAACACTTGCAATAATATTTCATTAAACAATAATACATTTTAAGCGTAATAAACATAATTTCAACTATTATTATATATAAATATATATGAAAACAATAAACGAAATTGCCACTCAACAATAATTTACTATAGCAACTTTTAGTGTAACAAAACCACTTTATAAAAAACTAGTAAAAATTACACTTCCTGCAACGAAAATTCCTGCTAAATTCCGCACTAAAAATTTACAATTTTACAAATTTGTTTCTTTTCCATGGAACTTGCATTTCATTTTCAACACTGCATAATTTTGTAATTTTTATAATTTTCTACTTTTTATAGGTTTCTACTTTTAGATTTTCTACAGTTTCTATCGATAAAAGTTTCTATCTAAAAATTTTCGATTATTTTTATATATACACGAACTCTAAAAATTACATAAAACTTTCTTAATATGCGAGGAGTAAATTGTTGCATTAATTTGATTGATTGATTGTTAAAATGCATTTGAGCTAAATTGAAACTAAAACTTAATTATAAAAATGAAACGAAAACGAAAATTGTTATTAAACCCATTGACAAAGAATATGTATAACTATTATATATACATAAATACATATATTCTTAAAAATTTCGAAACAAAATGGAATTAAAAAAAATAACAATATTGAACAATAAAATTAATATGAATAAAATCCTTGAAAAAAGTTTCACGCACTTCATTGTAATAGAAATTGTATTGAAAATTCAAAGAAAAAGTTCATGAATGAAATAAATATTACTGAAATTCCAACAAACAAAGGTTTTTTTCTCTAACCGAATTCCAGTGAAAATCGATTTTGTTATCAGGAGCTTAAAAATCGATCAACAGACTTGGCGATTGTTTTAAAAGCCGGACCACATAACTTTGCTTTAGTTTAGTTTTTTTCCCCGAGTCCGGGGAATCACAAGAGTCGGTCGTTTGAAAATTTTCCATGGCTCGGCATTCGCTTTGAGGGGTGGCAGCGGGTACCGAGCAATAGGGGGCTGGATGAGGTCGAACACTCGACGGGCCCCCATGCCGGTTATCGATAGGAGGACAGCGAAAAACAAAGGCTTGTCTACAATCGAGCTAGGCAATTAATTGCGGAATTTAATTCAATTGTTTGTTTATTTTTAGTTGCACATTTTTTAGGGTTTTTGCATTTTTAATAACAAATTAATAAAATAATTAAAAAATAAAAATGTTTGTTTATTTATTATTAAATTTTCAATATCTATTACTCTGTTTACTATACTTTTTTTTACTATATTTTATCACTATAAATTTATAATTTTTAGAATCTGTTATTAGTTTTTTATGGCATTTTTTATACTGACCTTCGTTCGTTTTAGATCTTTGGACCAATTACCGACAACACATGTATCGATTGTAAAAAATAATCTCAAAGAACGATCGCGAACAGGCTGCAATAGAAATCAACGCCTAATCAGAGCAGCAGCAACAATTGCTGGTGGTAAACAAATCATTCAACTTTGATAAGAATTGTTGTTACTTTAAAAAAAGCAAAACAAAAAAAAACACATTTTGCAACAACTGAGGAGAACACAATATGAGAGATAAACAAATAAACAAATGCAAAAAGACCAAATAAATGATTAAAAGGCTAAAGAAATAGTTTAAAAATAGTGCAGAAAAATCGACTACAAAACAATTGTGCCATAAAGAGAAAATAAGAGCGATAAGCTCTGACACGAAGAAGACGAAGAGGAGAGGAGAGCGGGAACGAAGAAGGTCGCTATGGGGAAATGCTATAAAGCCACGATTTGCTATAATTAGCGGCGATAGAACGTAGAACAAATTACAGAAGCGCGCTGTGACATCAGTTGGCAGGGCGACGAGAGTCAAATGTCAACAAAACAATCGACAAATCAACAGCAACAACAACAACAACATCCCTTTGGCAACAATTATTCGAAAAACAACCTCAACATCGATCAACAACACCATCTTGTTCGATAAATTTACGATTATGCGATTTTGATAAATAAAATAAAACCTAATTACAAAAATAAAATCAGGAAAAAAACAAATGGCTCAACAAACAAAAAAGTTCATAATTGAACCATAAATAATAACCATGCTTGTTATATAGAAATAATTGAAAAAAGGAACAAAAAACAAATGCTATGTTCAATGAATAATTGATATGATTTGTTTAATGATTAATTGGGAGAGAGCAAAAGGGATTTACAAAATTAATGAATGGATATAATAATATTGAATTAAATGCATATATTTCGACAAAAAGAGAAACAATTGTAAAAAAGAAATAATTCAAATGAATAATTATCAAATTAAAAAAATAAATACAAATATATGTAATAAATGAAGTAAGTTGAAAAAATAAATTCTACAGAAAAAATTGAATTAAATATAAAATTAACATATAATAGCCAGGGATTAGATGAAAAAAAAAACAATTGTAGAGATTTTAAAAATTACAAAATAACAATTCACTTCAATTCGTTGTTCAAGAAATAGATAAAATCAAACATAGACAAGGGGGAGAGCAGAGCCTCGAATTGGCGCCACCTGTCTTTGCCGTCCTCGAGAAGTGCAGCGGGCCGATCACAAGATCAGGATATATGTATGTTGCGCTTATGAATCGATAACGATATCTTATCGATGTGCGGCACGGCCGTGTCCACTCGATCGAGCGGCGAACCGTTAGCACTCAGTTAGTCATGTTCGCCGGGATTTCTCTCTTGATTAATGGGTCGGTCAGACCGCGTCTGCACGAGGGGTGGGAGGAGCAGGCGGCGGGCGACGGGCGGCGGTCGGTCGGGTACGAAGTACTTGTTTGGCAATCGGCGGCATGACGCGAGTGCAGCACTTGGCTCATGCCGCCAGTGTTGTCAATGCGGCGAGTGGCATCAGGCAAAGCCAGCACAAACAAAAATAAGTAATGAAAAATTACCAAGTGTTTAAAATTATTTAAAATAATTAATTTCAGACAACTTTTGATATAAACAAATTCATAATAAAAGCCATGTCGTCCGAGTTAGATTCAGTTCCAAATCCCATGAAGCCCTGCAGCTGCACCTAATTCCGGATGAAATTCTCGAAACCCAGCCGGGAACCCCTACAGCCAACCTTGAGTCACTGCAGTGTACTGTGGAGTGCGCGAGAACCCAAGGCTGATGAATCACCCTACCGTCAAACAGTCGAACAACGCCACAGGTAATGATTATATTCAAAAACCAGGTGCTTTTAAGTCAAAACAAAAAGAGAACGAAAAACACGACACAACAAAAAAACTAACTACAAAAGAAATCCACTAAATACAACTACAAAGAACACAACAATAATAAGAACGCCTTGTGGTTTTTAGTAAACATTGTGAAATATGTTTATCTCGATTACTACTTTATTATAATGGAACGTAAAAACTTAGTTGTTAACTTTCGAAAATTATCTTTGGAATCAGCGAACTTAGCTTGTCCTGTGCAAGGTATTCGCTGATGGAATAACAAATTATTAAATAAATTACCAATCATAATAAAAGATGAGACGACTTCGATGTTTGTCGTACAATTACACCATCGTTGGACGTGGAATTGACAACACTTCCTCACCGCTGGCGCTCGTTTTTCCACTCAATCGGTCGCTCGAGCTCTGCCTTGCTCTCTTGAGTGAACCGCTGAGAGAGCGTCGCATGGAAAATCGGGAGAGGCCGAGCGAGAGAGAGCGGTCGAAAGCAACCCCTCGAACGGCGGAGGGTGTGACGGAAAATCTCACTCGAAATGTGCAATTTTCATTGTGAGCATTGTACTCGTCCTCTCTCTCTCTCTCTCTCTCTCTCTCTCTCTATGGCGCGCCACCACGTGCCGCCTCGCTCGCACACCCACCTCGCTCGCTCGCTCTCAGCGCACGAGGGGCCCGAGGAAATTCTTTATAAAACACGACCCTTCCAACTAAAAATATTCATTCGGAGTCTGACTTTTGAGCGGAGAGGAACAGAACGGGAACGAGAACGACAACAACAACGCAGAGAAGCAAACGAGCAAAACAAAAAGAGAAAACCAGAAATTAACAAAAACAAAGACGTTTGGACAAAGAACAAAAAGTGCGCGTGTTGTGTTTACGAACAAGGCGAAATAACACAAATTGGAAGAAGAGAACTTTCGAAGCGAGTGCAAGTGAAGAAGCGCGAAGTGAGCGAGTGAAACTCCACGGAAACTTCTCGAACTCCTTTCGTGCCGCGAGACCCGAGGCGTGAAACCTGTCAACGACCAGTCGAGGGAGCACGAAAAACAGTAAACCGTAAACAACAACAACACAGCCGTACGGAGAGTGCAACAAAACAAAAAGAAGGAAACCAAAATAGTAGAAATTAACAAAAACAAAACAACCAGAACTGCAAGTAGTGCCTACGCGTGAGGAGGAGGAAGAAGAAGAGGACGAGCCTTTGGAGCTTCAGAGTTTATCGAGGAGCGAAGACAAGCAAAGTTCGACAGCCGGCCGCACGATGGCGTTCATGATGCCCGTGATGAAGAACAACTACGACATCTACAAGGACAGTCGCTCGCGCAAGACGTCCGAGTGCTCGAACGCGAGCTCGACGGGCGGCGGCGGCAGCGCCTCGGTCTCGGCCGCGATGGGCACGCCGACGGGCCGCAGCCGCAAGGTGTCCGAGTGCAAGTCCGAGAGCTTCGCGACCTCGCCCTCGCACCACCACCAGGCCTACCGCATGCAGATGCAGCGCTGCCAGTCGTCGCGCGGCTTCCCGCGGAACTCGTCGCGCACCTCGCACTCCTCGGCCGCCGGCGCCCTGTCGCCGACGCGCTCCTTCTGCCAGGCGGCGTCGAGTCCGCCCAAGACGGCCCAGCCGATGGCGGGCAGGAGCGGCAACAACGGTAGCAGCAGCAACAACAACAACGGCAGCAGCACCAACAACAACCACAGCGCCGGCAGCCAGGGGGAATTCAGCAAGTTCCACCTGCGGCTGGTGGACAAGTTGCGCAAGTCCTTTCGCAAGGACACGGCCAAGCGGTCGTGAGACAGCGGCGTCGGCTGCAGCATCAGCATCAGCAGTGACGGGATGGAGGCCGCGGCGGCGTCGCCGGCGGCAGCAGCAGAAAACAACAATTCAATACTTAGTAGGGAGCAAACGCAGCAGCAACAACCAGGCGTCGGCGCTGCTGCTGCGACTAAATTTAAGCAGGCGGACGACGGCAGCGCGTCGTCCCCGGAAGCGGACGCCGTCGCCATCGCCCACGCCACGGCCAACCTGCAGATAACGGCGAGCCGCGATGCGTCGCCGCCGTCGTCGTTGGCGGCCGACATGCGTCGCCGGCTGACGGCGCCGCTGACGCGCGCCAGGCTGAAGCGGCTCCGGCGGCAGCAGCTGGAGCAGCAGGCGTCGTCGGCCGCCGCCAGCCTCGTGTCGTCGTCGCCCCCCGGCGGCGGCAGCGGCGACGGCGGCGTCGACCTGTGGTCCAGCTCGGAGGCGTCGAGTCTGTACGGCGGCTGCGGCGAGCAGCGACAGCTGATCAGGGCGACGGCGTCGGCCACGGCGCGCAGGTCGCGGAAGAAGACGAAAAACGCAACAACAACAACGAAAGACACATCGTCGTCAGCGACGAGCCAAACAAAAACGTCAATCGCGGCGACTGAGGCGGAAATAATCGTGATGGAGCCGACGACGATTACGACGACGGGCCGGCGACGACGCAGACGCGCCGTGCAGCATTTTCTGCGTCGCTCCGCGTCCCGCTTCAGCTCGAAGAGCGCCCCCGGCTAAGGCGGCGGCGGCGGTGCCCAGGAAACGTTGGCAACCGGTGCGATCGGGCAGAGGACGTCGTTCGGACGTCGACAGCAGGCGCCCGGACGACGCTGGCGGCGCAGATGCGGCAGCAGCTGAAGCTTGGAAATGCTTTCGAATTATTTTGCGCGCGCTTTTTTCTGCCAGAGCGGAGCAGGGAGACGGCGGCGACGGCGACAGCGACAGCGACAGCGACGTCGGAACCGGAGGCAGGGCAGCAGCGCGGAAGGCGGCCACGTCGGCAGCGACGGCGGCGTCGTGCGTGTTCGTGATCTTCGCCGGCGTCGCCCAGTGTCGTCGTTGCACGAGACAAAGAGTGGGGCAGCGAGAAAGAGAGAGAGACAGAGAGAGGATGAAGGAGGCGAGTGGGAGAGAAAGCGAGGCAGACGAAGTCAACGGCAACAAGACGAGACGAGAGGAGACAGAGGAGGCGAGGCCGAGCGAGCGGAAAGAGAAATTGCAGCGAGTGATGTTGTAGTTGTGCAGCAACCATGCAACAATTAGACGCACGTCGGCCCCGATCACTCGCCCCGCGGCCGATCGACCCGAGTGGCGCACGAGCCGGCGGCGTGATCGGCCATCGACGTCGTCTGGCCGTCGGCCAAGCAAATAAAAAACCTGCTGCTGCAGATCAAAGACGAGTAGAGGAATTCGCCGGAGGGGCGAAGAGAGAGAGCGATAGAGTGAAACGGAGCGATCTCGAGGTGAGCCAACGAAGACAACAACAAAGAGAGAGAGAGAGAGAGAGAGAGAGAGAGAGGTGAAGACGCCAATGGCGACAACAACAACATCAGTCACTCCTCGCCGTTGCCTCGCCAACCACCTCCAGCCTCGGGCGGCGTCGCCTGTGCGGCGAATTTGGAGAACAAAACAAAGCAAGGTGAAGCAACAACAACAGCAACAAGAGCCAAAAACTCGAAAACAAACAGATAACCTGCAAAAAAGTCTTGGTAAGACATCACTAAAAAAGTTACAAAATATCAAAAAAAAGTTATTTTTTAAGAAAATAGATATTCAGAGATTTAGAGAATTTAAAGTATTTTATCAAGGCAAAAGTCTTCGAAGTAAAGTAAAAAATGTTTTACAATTAGATTTTTGATGAGTGAGTCCGCAGAAAATATATATATATATATATATATTCCTGTATTTTTATATAGAGAAGAGCGTATTTATATGTATAGCGATCTATTGGATATTTTATGCGACTGAAAAACATCAAATATCACACTTTAAATATTTATGTTAAAATTTTGAAACAATTCTTACCATGCAAATGTTTTCCAAAAGCGGGCAGAAAATTCGCCAAGTGTAACGAACGAACGTGTTGTGGGTCGAGAATCGAAAGATTTTCACGTGCTTCGAAATCAAGACCAAATTTGTGATTTTTTAACGTATATTTCGTTTTCGGTTCGGTAGTTTTTGAAAATCAAAATTTTGTATTGGATATTTTTCAACTGAATGGGAATTCGCAAAGACTAATTTTTGTATATAATAGTGAAAGCAAAGAAAGAAAGAGAAAATACGAAATTATATACATTTTATTAGGGAATATTTGATGCAACTTTAGGGAATGAAAAAAATCGAACGAAAGACACCTGATATTTTATAATGCATGACGTAACGTAAAAAATCGAGAGGTTTCTAAAAAACAATAATTCATTGAAAAAAAAAAAAATGGTTATTTGAAAAAAAATATCTCTAAGACCAACAGAACTTCCAGTGTTTTATACGTTAACTAGTCAAAAAACAAAAAAAAAAAAACTGCCCCGGCTCGGGTTCGGCATTATAGACGATTTTTAATAGAAAATATATACTTATATATACCCAAAAAATGTTCCAAACAGAAATATCCATTGTTGAAAACTTAACGAATTTTTAGCCAAAGTCTAGTGAAATCAGTTGTATAAAATCTATAAAAATATCACTTTAATAATATTTTCATATACTTATCATAATATTATACTTATATTTAATTATTTACTTAAGTTTTTTCGAATGTTTTCTGCTGAATGATATAAAAATTATGGAAAATTGTTATTTATAAGAATGTTTGCTTGTAACGAGCTTTAACTGTAAACCACATACAAGTAACTAATTTATATTATGTTAATTTTGTAAAACTATCGATTATGGACTACTGTATAAAACACCTAAATAAATATTGAAGGAAAATAAATATTGAATTTAAAAAAATGCAATCCGTGTCTGTTCAATATTTTCATACTTTTTTAGTTTGATATCATACATAGTTTGGGGCCAAAAATTACCAGTTAATTTATGCAAATGGCCTTAAAGCGATCCCCGCCCTCTCGCCGTATTGATTTTCTTGGCCCGCCGACCCAGGTTCACCTACTTTTCCAGGACACTCGCCAAATCGTCCTTGGTGGGTGCGGTGGCGACCGGGTTCCGTATTCGGCCCACAGCGAGGACGTCCCACGAGTGGCGGAAAACATTCAAGGTTGTTTGCATTGGTATCAATTGAGTAGTAAAAACAAAACAATTGAAATACCAATATAAAACAAAATAAAATGAAATAGAATAAAGCGAAATAAAAAGTAAAATACAAGGAAAAATAAAAACACAAACTTGAACAACATGAATAATTCTTAATTCTTAAGAATCAAAAAATTAAGATAAAAATATAGTAATAAGAATGAAAATAAAAAGCAAAAATTAGAAAATACAGAAAAGGAAAATACAAAAAACAATAAAAAGAAAACAAAATACAGAAATAAAAATAATAACAGAGAAAAATACAGAAAAAGTAGGAATAATTCAAAATATGGTAGTACAAAAATGTATAAATATAAAATAAAAAAACTGAAACTTAAGAAATTACAGGGAACGAAACCAAACATCAAGAAGCAAAAGTATAAAGGAAAGAAATATAAAAAATAAAATGATAATGAAACCACAGAAAAAGTATAAAAAATTCAAAATATAATAATAAAAAAATAGATAAATAAACATTTTAAACTATAAAAAAGATATAGGAAGAATCAAACAACAAAAGTACAGAAAGGAAAAAATGCAAAAAATACAGAAAATGTATGAACATAATAAAACAAAAAATGGATAATTACAAAAAACAAACAATAATAATGAAACATTTAAACGAAAAAAATATACAAAAAAAAACAAAAGGTCCGGATTTTTATTTAAAGGCTTCCGTTCTGTTACCTGTATTTAGACGTTATTCAAACTGCTCGATTCAGACTTTGTCCATTAACTTTTCCTGTCCATAGATTTACGAAAATTCTCTTATCTCTCTGCTTTAGCCCATCCACGACGTGCTTTAACTTCAATTGTCCGCGATCGTGGAATTTTCCGCTCTCTCCGGGGTTTTCCGAGTATCGCCTGCCGACATGTCCATGTCCATGCCGCGGTCCATTATCTGGTCTTCCACTTCAATCTCCCACCCAAACCCTTCCTTTCATTCTCTGTTCTGTTCGTTTCGTCCATTAATCCATCTTTCTATCGTCCCCACATTCACCGCAATCTTGACCAGACTCATGGAGCGATGGATAGAGAGTGGGAGAGCAAGAGGGAAGAGGAAAGAGCAGAGCTTTCAATTTACGTCCATTGTCACAAAATAAGTCATAATTTATGGATTTCGTACGTTCTGCGTGAGGTCATTTTTATTAATCCCATTGGCGTGGAATTTGTGCCTGAAATTCTGAGCGAAATTTAAAGAAACCATGAGCGAGCGTGCAAAAAGTGATAAATTCAAAAGAAATAAAAAAAGCAGCCATGTTTTTGGGTGATTAAAGGGTTAACGGAACATGAAATGAAAAAGTGAAAATGAAACAAAAACAAATGGAAACCACTAAAAATACGAATGCAAAATTTCCCTTTGTGCTCTCCGGCAAATGTCAATTGTTGATCAGCGTCCTTGCTGTTGAGCTGTCGGGGAATTTCCCAGGATTTCCTATAAATATCCCCATAAATATTTAATGCGTTGATTGGTGATTGATTGGCCGTGGAAACGAAAAGAAGCGATAATCAAAAATTAATAACAACAAATGTCCACGGAGCGGGCTTCGGAAAATATCGATCGAAAATATCGAGAATAATTATATGGAGGAAAATTCAAATCTATTTCGAGAAATCGTGCTATTTATTATCCATTTATCTATTTACTTAATTAACTTTTATTGATTTTTTAGTACCGCTTTTATGTCATTGATCTTGAATGGAACTATTTTCTTTTCAATATTTCCAATTTCTATTTCATCAACTCTATTACATATTATTATTTTTGGTGTTTTGATTTTTTTTCGATTTTTCACATTTTCATTTAAAAACATTTATTTTCATTTAAAATCGTCTTTTTATTTTGCCAAAATATAAATGTTTTTCTCATTTGCGGCTTCGTCTGTTTTCGACTGTTTTGTCGCATGTCTGAGATAAATTATGATTGCATTTGCATTAAAATAAATGGGGGAAATTTAAAAATTTTGC
This sequence comes from Coelopa pilipes, assembly GCA_947389925.1. NCBI lineage: Eukaryota > Metazoa > Arthropoda > Insecta > Diptera > Coelopidae > Coelopa > Coelopa pilipes. The sequence goes on from OX376700.1 coordinate 7,151,597, forward strand.
TGCGCATTTCGAAAATTGCGAAAACTTGGCGCTTCTTTTGTTCCGCCCCATTGAGTGTCTGCCGGCGACAGCGGCGCCGACGCCGACGACGACGTCGACGCACTGACTGCAGCACTAACAGGGTCATTCACACACACAGAGGCACTCGAGGAGGTGTGTCCGGCATCGGAAGCAACAACAAGTAGTTGGAACAAAACAACACGATTTAGCGGAATTTAATAATGAGGAAATTCCCCTACTCGATTCTCAATCTGAAGGAAATTCCATTCTTTACAGACAGCCGGGTGTAGAGACAGGTGTGAGGGCTAGAAATTTATTTATATATATCCAGGTGCTTGAAGTCGCCGACTGAAGGTTCGGAAGGTCAGAATTTAAAAAAATAAGTCTCGAAAATTGGTGAAGGAACTGTAAGCGAGAAATAAAAGAAATTATATTCCAGTTGAAGTTACAAATATACATTAAATAAATTAAATAAATTACAATAAAATCATTAATAATAAAATAAAAAAAATAAAATAAATTTCAATAAATTAAATATATTGAAATAATTAAAATATATTGAAATAATTATATATAAATAAAAAATTTAATTTCATTAAAATAAAATTGAACATAAACATATAATCGCCTTTGTGAAAAATAAAACGTTGCTTTATAAAACCCATTTATCAGAGGTAGAAGTGGCTTTAATTAAATTGAATTTATTTCCCATAATCGAATTTTAATCACTTGATTCCGTTCGCGATTTTTCCACGCCTTATCGCGACAACGCGTCGGGCATTCATTAATCACCTTCTTCACCTCCTTCGCCTCCTCCTCCTCCTCAGATAAACCAGTTTAGTCTGTCGGCTTTACGGCCCCAGATCGTAAAATAAACCCGAATCCATCATCGACACACTCGATTATCTTATCGTTGGTATTTTTTCTCCGGGCCTTTGTTGGGCCGCGAATTTGATTTCTAATCTCTCCCAATCATTACCAGACATAATGCGAAAATGCGCTCGCTATTTTTGGGTCATGAATCGAGAATTTTCCGGAACCAGTGATGGATGGTTCGGTGGATGGGTGGATGGGGTTTTGGTGGATGGCCGAGGGCTTATCGTGAAGTCATGTCGTATCATAAATTAGTGCTCTTATCGCGGATCCTTTTGGAGCCGACGCACACAAGTGGCGCAAATTTGTTCACCTTGTTGTTATCGATCCATTTTTGTATTTTTTTCTTTTGGCTGTCCGTGGAATTATATCTCTAGCCAATAAATGCCAGAACATGACGTTATTGCAGATGAGTGGAAAATTTGCAAATAAATCAAATTCACGTCCGTTATCGAGATCTCTGACGGCCGCCGACGCCCGGTTGACGCTGCAATTGTTGCTGGTACTTTTTTCGGGTACTTGGGTACGTCCACAGGTATAATTTACCAATGGATGACAGGAAAGGAAATTTATTGAATTCTCTTAGTATCGAATTAGCATAATCAGTGAAAATATAAAATAAAAAAATTTCCTTTTGTAAATGAAAACTTCATTTTAATACGATTATCTCTCATCTGAAATGTTTTAGCGGATTTTCTCTCACATCTCTCCGAAAATAGACCACCACCAACAACAACAACAACAACAACAACAACAACAGCAATACATGCGACCCATGTCAAAGGTCACTGTAAACGTATTATATTTAATTCCACACAGCACAAACACAACGACATCGACTCTATTTTCGTCCAGTGGCCATTAAAGAGACGAGTTTTTTTTCAGTCTGGATGCACTTTTCGCACTTTTTCTGATTTCCCCGCTCGCCCTTCAAATTGTTTGGATTCCAAATATAGTCGGGCCTTTTGGTCGTGGAAAATTGAAATAAATTGTTTGAAAGCTCTGTGTTAAATTTTCAATGTTTCAACCTTTTGCCTTTTGCCTTTTGACCACGGAATGCCAGGAGGAATTTCTGGAATTAATTCAATAAATTGAGGTATTTTGTTGAAAACAAATTGAAATTCAAAGACAACAGGTTAACAAGATAAAGTTTCTCATTGAAAAAAATTACTGACTATAATATAAATTCTAATTTTTGAAAATATTTTTATATTTTAATAATGCCTATTTTAAATACACGTAAGTTTACTGTAAAGCTATATTTAACTTTGTTTTCAATTTTATAATTAAGTTTATGTTAAATTTAAGAAACACAATTCGTTTCTGCTTTTAATATTTTTATAAAATTTGATTTCTCCTATGAAATTGTTTTCTCTCACGATTTTTCTCTCACTGTCGAACTCAATCGCCTCAGACAATAGACAAGACGAAGAAGAAGAAGCAGTACGCGAACAGCAGAAGAAGAAGAGGACACAACCGTTATTTAATTACAGTTTTATTCTACTCAATTATGTTGTTGTCTGTGGTGCTTTGTAGTTGTTTTTTCTTTGGTTTTGTTCTGTCTTTTTCTGTCTCTTGGTTTTTTGTATTGTTAGTCTTTATTTTATTTATTGTGCTTTTTGTTTGCTTTGTATTTTCTTATTGAGTTTGTTTTGTCACAGCCTTGGATCAAATTTCAAGCCTGGAAAATGCAATCGGCTGCACTTGAAGCGTGCAGCGAAGGCGACACGTCCAGGGGGCGGGGCAGCCAACGGGGGGGTCGACAGGAGACAGTGGCGAGCGAGAGAGGAAGAGGGGAGACAGAGAGTGAGAGAGAGAGAGAGAGGGGGGAGACCGCGACGGATCCGGAGAAACTTGATTACAAATTCAATTAACTGCAGTTAAGCGAGCGAAGCCAATGAAGAAGACGCAGGGAGGAAGAAGAAGAGACAAAGGCGAGAAAACTGACTATAAGGTAATTAAAAAAAACTTATTAAAAGAAATGAACAATTATAAGAAATATTGTGGATGAAATACAAATATTGAAAAAAATTGTTTTACTCAATTTTGAAAAATCCATAAAATTGAAATAATTCAAATCGTAAAAAATTGAAATCCATTAAAATCGAACAAAAATATGACATATTAATAAAAAAATGTGATAAATGTATCCATATAAAAATATCATAGGATTTCGATTGCCAAGGCACGGGATTAGAACGCTAATATAATTATTTCGCGGAGAGACCGATCACGTAAGTTCCGTTAAACGAAATGAATTGCGAAGTCACGAGCTTCGCGAATTCCGAACGCACGTGACGGTCTCGTCGCTCCACGTGCGGTCGTTCGGTTGTCGAGTGCGCGTCGTCGCCTTGGAATTCAATGGAACATTTCGTTTGATTAAACATGCAACACTGTCGGGACTCCGTCTATTTCCCTCCCTCTCCCGCAACCTGTTTCCCCCTTCCGATGTTCTTCTTCATTTTAATTTCCTTTTCAATGTCAGCCATTTCTTTTTCGCCCTCAATTCCATGGAATAGATTTCTTAATTCGTCCAAGAATGAAACTTTTTGTTATTTCTTCAATTGATTTATTTTTGGGGAAACGCCTAATTTTTGTCCTTAATTAATTTGCTATTTTTATAGAAAATACAATATTTGTTAGTTTTAATTTTCCCATAATTATTTCCACATAAGGGTGTTTTTAAAAAGCTTAATTTTGTATATATTATTTAATTTTATATATTTCTCAATATTCCTGTTTGCTTCCTCTATCTCTATTTTATGACCGAAACTAGATCGCGTTGCATTCCTGACAACTTTTAGTTTATTTTTACTCGCCTAAATTTCCTTTGCATTTATGTGAACTTATTATTTTTATTTCTATACATATGTATATTTTCTATTTTTCTTGTTTATTTTCTTATGTTTATTTTTGTATTTATCTTTCTAACCATGTTGTTTTTGTTTTCAAATTGTTATTTTATTTGCTAATTCTTGCGTACTTTTTAAGATTTTTGTGTTTTATTTCTTTGGGTCCGATTTCTTGCAAAGTCCAATTTTTTCTGATTCCGTTAGTTTATACGTAGCCTTTTGCCCGTGCCATGCACGACCGACCGGCCGAGCGACGATGACTCGATCGGCCACACAAGAATTCCTCGTGTTTTTGCCAAATTTCCCTCGTCCGCCCCATCTCTCACGAAGCTCAGAGCGGGACGAAATGCATGTGCCCGAAGATCGGCGCCGAAGTCGTGCCATTAAATTTTGCGAGAAAATCTTTTAAAGCGAAAAGCTCTTCTTGTTGACATTAATTTATCTTACAAATTTTTCTTTTTCTCATTTTTGTTTTTCATTTTGCTTTGTCTTCGGTTTTCGGTGTTATTTTTATGATGTTCGCCTCTCGTTCGTTGCATTTTAATTTATTTTCTGAAATTGCGAAACGCAGTTTTTGGCTTTTTACAAACAACAACAGCTGCGGTCGCGTTTTTTCTCTGTATTTTCTGGGATATTTTCAAGCTTAACGTTTTCACTTCAGTCGATCAACAATTAATAAACTATATACTATTCATTCACAAATTCGCATATGTTTATTTATTATATTTTGGTTAAAAGTTTTTATCTTTCTATGAAGAAAATATTCCTTTCTTGTCGTAGTTCATTTATGTTTTCATTATATAATATTTTTTTTCATATACTTATTTTCATATATTATATTTTTCCATCTTTTCCATTTTTTCTTATATTTTTTTATTTCACATATTTTTTTATTTTCATTCATAAATATTTTTATAATTTTGTATTTCTGTCGTATTTTTTGCATTCTTTGGGACTTTTTATTTTTCTCTATCTTTGTATTCTGTGTTTTTTAATGCTTCAACTTTGGGAATTTTCCACAATTTTTCGCCCCTTCTTTTTTATTTATTTAATATTTTTTTAATGTTCCATTCGCCCCTGTAGCCTTGTCTTCTTGCTCTTCTTCTGGTTCTTTGGGAATTTGCATAAAGAACGAGAGATCGACGAACACGTGCAGACGAGCACGAAATTCCACAACGCCGAAAAGGAAGCCGACGAGCGACGAGCGACGACCTGAGAAGGGGTGAAGGGTTGTTGTTGTTGTTTTTATTGTAGTAGTTGTAGTCATCTGACGTCTGCGAACTTCGGGGAATTTCCATTGCGCTCGCTAGGCACAACAACAACATGAAGTACATGAAGAAGTACAAGAAGAAGAAGAACAAGAGCACGGTAAAATTCCACTCCAACATGGATGGAACGAAATTCGGATGCAACATCGATTTAACACAAATTCTCATCCTCGCATTCCGGTTTGCTGAGCCAGAGTCCTTGGGTTCAAACCCTTGGATTTGGGACAAGGGATGACGAAGTCACAGCACTCCGATGGGGGGAGCGAGGTTGGGAGAGAAAACCGACAAGGGACGAAGTCGATGATGAGGATGGTGGGGTGATGAGAAGAAGCTGATCATCTGCTGACGCCGATGACGTCAGCAGAGCCAGGGCGGAGTCGACGGAGCCGTGGCGAAGGTGGCTGGAAAACAACGAGCTCCAAAGGATGCGAACGAGTGTTGGCGAGGGGAGCGCGAGGAAGGGAGGAGGAGAGGAGCAGGGGTCAGAGAGAGGAAAAGAGAGGACCTGGAGTCAGAGGAGGAATCACGACTCAGAGAGACGAAGAACCAGGAGTCGGAGAGAGGAAAATGAGCCAGAGAGAGAGAGAACAAGGAGTCGGTGGAGCGAGAGAGGACCAGGAGCCAGGTAGAACTTGGAGTCGTTGGGCGGAAAGGTGTGAGAAAGAGAGTGGTGGGAAGTGGTCAGAGCGAGGATAAGCAGTGGAAGTTGGAGAAGAACTCTATTTAATTAGAGAGAGAGGTCATTGAGTGCAGGCTGCGATTGGAGCAGAGGGAGCGATTGAGAGAGGGGCCATTGAGAGAGGTTGATGGAGAGCAAAATGGAGAGCACACAAGAGAGAGAGAGCAGAAATAGAGGAGTGAAAAAAAGTGCCAGAAAAAAGAGAGCACTGCGGCGAAGTCTAGGACGATGTAACGACGACCTGCCCTACACGATGCATGTCGGCAGAGCTCGTAGTATTTCTCTATCCCCAATTGTTGTTGGTTTTCTCCACCACTCTTGTTGTTGTCGTCGTGTGGTTCGTGTTGTTGCTGTTGTTGTTGTTCTTGTCCTTGTTGCTGTTCTCGTTGTTCTTGTTTCTGTCGCCGTCGCCGTCGCCGTCCCCGGCCATTGTTGTTGCCTACGTGCCACTGGCCACGTCACAGCCGAACTTTTCATAGGCCTTGCAGAGAATACACTTCCACACACACACACACACACACACACACACAAACGAACCTGGTATACATGTACGCATATCGCAATGGAAATTACGTTACGTTTACGCTATTGTTTACCAGGGCTTTCTCTTGTTGTTGTTGTTGTTGCTGTCATATTTTGTTCTCGTCGCGTCTTGTTGTTGTCACATATTGTTATCGTTGTTGTCTTGCTGTAATATTTCGTTGTTGTAATATTTCCTTCTTGTTATTATTTTGTATTTTGTTTGTTTTTTTTTCTTCTCATACATTTTTGTTGTTTTTGTATTTTCATCTTACCATTTTCTGCTGCAGTAAATGTTGTTGTTGTCATAATTTTCGTTTTTTCGTCTTCTTCTTCGTTTTTTACGTGCCTCCTGCTTCGCTCTCTGCCTCCCTTTCTCTGTCGTTCCCGCCCTCGCCACGCCACCTCGACTCATGCTGTCTCTCCCTCTCCCTCTCCCTCTCCTTCATCATGCTCGACTTCTTCGTTGTTCGCACCCCCTTCTGTCCTTCGGCCAAGGACATTTGCGAGAAGGTGTCGTTTTTATTACAATTTACAAGATGCTTTTTTTTCACTTAATTGTTCTCCTCGTTCTCCTTCTCTCTCACTCACATGGTCTTCTTCTATTACCCTGACGCGGTCTCCCTCGCTCTCTCCCTCGCCATATTTCTTTATATTTTTTCTCTCGGTCTCTTGGGTTTAATAAACTCTCGTTTGTTATTGATTTTTCCGCCTTAACCCTTGACTTCGGATCGGTCGCCCACGTTAGTTGGACGTTGTTGTAGTGGTTATTGGCTATTGGGTGTTGTTGTTGTAACTGTTTGGTTTACCTCGTTCTTATTGTTGAGTTCTTCCTTGTTGTTGTTGAGTTTTTTTTTTGTTTTATTTAGTTTATTTTTTATATTTTCTAGCCACCCTGTTGTAGTTACTTACCTTGCCTTCTTCTTGTTGTTGTTATTTCGAGTTGTCGTTGTGGTTGTTGTTGTTGTTGCTGCTGCGGCAATCGGCGCGGGCGACCTCGGAGTCTTCATTCTATTTAATTAAGAAATTAAATCAATCAAGACATTTATAAAAGCAATGCTCATAATATTTTATCCTAGTCGAAACTTATAATTGAATTACAATAATAAATAAAAACTAAATAATAATAATTAAAACTCAATTCCAACTTTCCCTATTTTTTTATTCGATAATTTTGAATTGAAATAAGTTATAGAAAATGTTATAAAATATATATTATTTATATAAATTGCAAAACATTTTTAGCCATAAATATATTTTTATTATGTATTTTCTATTATTTATTATTTAATAATTTTTATAAAAAATGAATTAAGAACCATTTCTAATAATTTTTTTAATATTCCTTATTTATTATAAAGCAAATTCGTATGCAATATGAAATGAGAAACATGTTCTAGTTTAAACAGTTTTTATAATTTTGTACTTTACATTAATATTTAACTTTAAATTGAATACTTTATTACTTCATTTTACTATTCATTATGAATCATTTTCTTCAATAATATGACGGTGTTTGAAGTAAACTTTTGTTTATTCATTAATTGCTTTATGTATATTATTTTAATTCCTATTTCTGATATTTGTAATAATTTTAAATTTTTATTTTAAATTCTTTCACTTTATAGAACATTTTCATAGTCTAATTAAAATAAAATTTATAAAATATATAAATTTGATAAAATATATTCAATTTGAAAAGAAAATTATTAATATTTTGTAAGATTTTATCTGCGGGTTTTCCGTCTCTTTTTCCCTTTTCCATCCTATTTCTTTCACATTTTTCCTTAATAAATTCAACAAATTTCTCCGTTGGCGCAAAATCCCATATTAAATTTGCAACGAAGACAAAGGCCTGAAACAAAGATGAAAAATAACAAATACAATACAACAGTAATCTGAACACAACAACAATTCAGCAACGACCAACAATCTAAGCTGCAACAATCATTTCAGCATTAACAACAAAAGGCAACAGCAACAAAATATAAACCATTTCAACAACAACAACAAACAGGAACGCTCTCGTGCCTGCGTCAACAATGGAGGTATTTGTGAGAGAAGGCGGGGGGAGGAGGGGGTGGGAGGGGAGGGAGGACGTAGGTGACAGCCAGGGAGCGAGAGAAAAGCCCATAGTCGTTAAAATTCATTTGTTAACGATGCAAATTGCAAATCGCTTTGTTGTTGCTTCTCACCCTCGCCGCGACGATTCACTAAATTTAGCCGGCAGACGGCAGAGAGAGAGAGAGAGAGAGAGAGAGAGAGAGAGAGAGAGAGGGAGAGGGAGATAGCGATACTTGGATGAGGGGGCAAAATTCCCACACAACTGCCAGATGCCAGCCGAGTCTTGACAAAATGAAAAATCCCAATGCATAAAATGGGAAATATTTTCATCATTTGTCATACGCGCACTCTCTCTCTCCCTCCCCCTCATTCTGAACATAGTTCGCAACTTGCTGGGACCTTGAAATGCACCTCTCTTTGCCTTAAATAGAAAACTGAGTTAGGACGAAATCAACTTAATTTTAATTTAATTTCTCTTTAAATAGAGCCATCAGCCATCTGTAGAACTAAAAATACCATAAGTAGAGGGTTTCGGGATTTGTCTATGCTGATCTCACACCTCTTCTTCTTCTTCTTCTTCTTCTTCTTCTTCTTCTTTTCGTTTCGTTTTCTACATCTCTATCGCCATCTCAGTCTGTTCATCTTCCTCTAGTGAAGCGCTCTCAAAGCTCGAGCCTGCGATCAAATTCTCCAAGACGAAAGTTTAAAGAAATCCAAAGCCGAAGGCAAATCTCTCCGAAAAACTCTCCAAAACCATGCGTGGAGAGGAAAACAAACGAAGTCGGAGAGGAGCGAGTGAGCGAGGAGCGGGAGAGGACGGAGTGTGGAGAGTGGAGAGAGGAGAGAAAATGGGGCAAACGAGAGGCGGAGACACCCGAAGAAGAAGGAGAAGGAAGGGAGATTTAAGCCAAAAAATCGTTGCCAAGAGAACGAAAACTCCCAACGAAGAGAAAGAGTGGGAAACGACAGGTGGACCGCGAATGGGGGGGGGGGGGGTTGGTAGTGGGAAGGGCCATTAAAAGGGTCACATGCATTGCACAGCTTTTTATTGTTTGTTTTTTCTCTTTTGTCGAATTTTTTGTGTTGAATTTTTAATGACTTTCATAACAAACCAAAATAACTTTCACTACAATATAAGGTATTCATTCACCTGTGGATGGGCCGTTACATGTAGTGCTTGTTGTTGTTGTATTTATTTGGTCTTCTTCGGTTCAGGCAGCGAACCATGAAAATAAGTCAACAACACCCTACAGCTGGAATCGAGTCGACCGCGGCCAACGGTTCGATTGCCTTTAATATAGTGGAAATCGCATAAATATTTAAAATATTTTAATTTCTTTCATTACGTATTTTTTGCTCAATTTATGTTATATTTCCTTGTGTTTTTCTATTTTACTTGCAAATCAAAGATTTTCTATTTTATTTGTTTCTGTTTAGCAATTGTTTTATTTTGTATATTTATTTTTCATCTATCTAGTTTATAATTGACTGTTTTGCTCATATTGATAATTGTTCAGATTATAGGTTAATATTCTGCATGTGTACAGCTTCATTAGAGCAATTATCATCGTTATAATTGCGACGCAAGCACCCTACGTGGAGGAATTAATCCTAAACATCTTTCAGAAATATTGGGATTTCTTCAAAATAATATATTGGTCTTTTGTTGAGTTATTTGTTGTTGATTGTTCAGTTATGTATATGAAAATTTTATTAAAAATACATAAATTAATACTCTATTTTAATTAGTTCCATTTTTAGTTAGCCTCTTGTTTTTTATATGTAGTTTTTGTGAATTTGAAGCGCATTTTTATTACAAAAATGTTTCTTGTTACATTATTGACATTTGAATATGAAATATAGAAAATAATTTGTGTAAAAAATTGATTGATTTTTTTTTTTTAAATTTCCCATTAATATTTAACACACTCAAGTAATTAAAAATTATGCAAAAATCTCAAATTTCCTATTTTACTTTCAATATTTTCTTTTTGATAAATATGAAATAATATTCCTTTTATTGTTAATTACATTATTTTTACAAATTTATGAACAAAATTGTGACGTAAGAAGTTATAATTGAAAATGTGAAATGTGACGGGTTCAGATACGTGACTCAGGGAGTCCGGGGGACCGGAGTCGCCCTATGCCGACCGTAGAATCCTTGGCCGGAATTCGCGCCAGAACGAGACGCTCGTCTCTCGCTGTCGCCGGCTTCTCGCACAAGGCGTCGTGCTTATCGCTCTCCTACGGCAAGCCCTGAGCTAAATAATTGAAGATTCGATTGGTTTGGAGTTGTTTGGACTCGGCTGGCCCGTGAAATAGCAGCAAATGACGACTATTAACGCAGAATTTCCAATAATCCGCCAAGTTCAATGTATTTTGCGAGACAACAACAACAACGACAATTACGGCAACCACATCGCTAGCTTCACGCCCGGCACCATAAGTACAAGCAACGCATTCAACATCGGCCAGCCGTGGCAGGGCCGAGGGGAGGAGGAGGCAGAGGCAGAGGCAGCAGCAGCGGCAGCGGAGCCGGCAGAGACCGAGACCGAGTCCGAGTCCGAGTCCAAGTCGCAGCCCCAGTGAGTGCAGTCAGTTGTCAATCAGAGGCCTCAGACTGAAGCACGCGCATAGACGGCGGACGGAAATCGGCCCAGAGACTCCTGGCCAGCAGCAGATCAGCAGCTACCATAATTGCAGCAGCTACAACAAAAACCACTTCGATTCCAACAATAAACACAATCCGAACTACAAAAACAAGTCGAACTCCAAAACCATCCACAGCGCTTTCAACTCCCTCTCGGCCTGAATCGCCGACTTGAAGCTCGGAGAGAGCGAAGCAAGAGAGCGCGGGAGCGACGAGCGGCTCGTGTAGAGTTGCAAGTGGAGAGATTCGCCGGCCCGGCGACTGCGAGACCGCGAGACCGTCGCGAACGCTTTTAGCCAAATCTTCGCAGTCCCATCCGCTCAGTGATGGAGGCAGCTTCATCGGCGACGCCGACTCCGACGACGCCGATTCCGACGACTCCGACTCCGACGATTGAGGAGCAGAAAGCCTTGTGTCTGGAGGGACCGCTGGCCTGGTTCGTGCTGATCGCGCTGAGTCTGCTGGCGATCGCGGCCGCCATGTACCTGCTGAGGAAGTGCATCCAGGGCCCGTACTACCGCAAGGCCAACCGGATCGACGGCAAGGTCGCGATCGTCACCGGCTGCAACACGGGCATCGGCAAGGAGACCGTCCTCGAGCTGGCCCGCCGCGGCGCCACCGTCTACATGGCCTGCCGGGACGCGGCCCGCTGCGAGGCCGCCCGCCTCGAGATCATCGCGAGCACGCGCAACGAGAACATCCACAATCGCACCCTCGATCTGGCCTCGCTCGCCTCCGTCCGGCGCTTCGCCGACGCGTTTCTGCGCGAGCAGCCGCGCCTCGACCTGCTGATCAACAACGCCGGCATCATGGCGACGCCGCGCCAGCTGACCGTCGACGGCTACGAGCAGCAGTTGGCCACCAACCACCTGGGCCACTTCCTGCTCACGCAGCTCCTGCTCGACCGGCTGAAGGCGTCGGGCCCCAGCCGGATCGTCGTCGTCAGCTCGCTGGCCTACCTGTTCGGGCGGATCAACAAGAAGGACCTGCAGAGCGAGCAGTCGTACTCGAAGTTCTTCGGCGCCTACGCGCAGAGCAAGCTGGCCAACATCCTGTTCACGCGCGCCCTCGCCGAGCGGCTGGCCCGGGACGGCGCCCAGGTCACGGTCAACTGCTGCCACCCCGGCGTCGTGCGGACCGAGCTGATGCGCTACAACGAGTGCTCGCGCTGCCTCTGGTCCGTCTTCTGGTCCGGGGCGCGCTTCTTCCTCAAGTCGCCGAAGGCCGGTGCCCAGACCTCGTTGCGCCTGGCCCTGGACCCGGGCCTGGAGAGCTCGACCGGCGGCTACTACATGGACTCCATGCGCTGGCCGCTGATGCCGTGGGCCACCGACAGGGAGACCGCCGAGTGGCTGTGGAAGGAGAGCGAGCGCCTCGTCGGCATCGCGCCGTCGCAGCCCACGGCCGTGGAGACCATCGTCGTCGATCAGCCGTGAGTGCAGTGGGAACAGTGGGGGATTCTTTAGTAGAAAACATGACCAACAATCACAAAGAAAAATAATAATAAAAATCAATGACTAAGTCCCGAGAACAAGACCGTGAGTAACAAAAAAATAGGAGGTAGGAAAAAGAAAAATAACAAAATATCACAAAACCAAAATACATAAAATAAAAAATCAGTAATAAAATTACAACAACTTTAAATATGCATAATAGATACATTTTCAAATTGAAATTATTAAAACCAAAAAATCGCTTACCAACCAGAAAACAAAACATCAAATCAAAAAAAAAAAACCATCCAAAATACAAATCCATAACTCTTCAAAATACCTCAAAATCTAAAACAATTTATGAACCATTCGACGAGATTAATTCGGCAAAGAGAAAGCCATCTAGTGGAATGTGGTTTAGGTTTAAGTGAAAATCGTACGTGAGTTACTCAAAAACAAAAAAAAAAAAACACATCGCACGACCTTTAGTTTAGAGGGCTTTCGGAAGCTCTGTGGTTCCCCGTAGTTTACTCCAGGTGGATTTTTAACCTCTATAAAGGGTCTAATTAGAAAACTAAAGAGTTCACTTAGGTTAAATGAAATCATAAATACTCCTAGAGTCGCTCAAAGAAATCACGATAATTGTCTTTGTCAACAACTCCCAAGTTTTCGGACTGGAGACTTTTATTATTTATTCTCTAATAATTTTGTAGTTTTTACGTTGATGACCTAGAGTCAAGAATGCTATTTATAAATTATGAATCTCAGATGTAAACGACGAGTGAAATATTAATAAAGATAATAAAAAACAATTTAAAAACTAATGACAAAACAATGTTTTTATTATGATTTGTTTTGTTTTTATTTTTTTCCCAATCCAAAAATGATTCATAATAAACTTTATTATTTGTTTTCACGTTCGTCACAATCATTCATATCGCTCTCGAAATTTCCCTCTCAATTTCTGTTCTTCCCTCTCGCTCCAAACCTGTTCGACTTTCCCCGATTTTTATTTCTGACGCATTTTAGGCATGCCGTAGGTGTGTCCAGTGTTTATGAATTATTCTTCGAATTTTCTCGATATAACTTTGTATGTCGCATATAAATGTGTAGAAGGAAAATATAAATAAAAATATTAAAAATACAGCGAGAAATAGAAATAGAAATAAAAATACGAAAATATTCGGAAAACAAATCGCACAAGAAGAATGTTCAAACATCAACAAAATTAGGAAGAATCAATTCGCGAAAGCAAACCCAAAAACAAAACTAGCAAAAACCACAATTCAAAAACTCCCACAAATGTATTTTTAAATAAACAAAAAACAGACCAACAAAGAGATGAGGGAGAGAGAGAGATGAGGGAGGGAGAGGACGACCGAGAGAGAGAGAGAGGGAGATGTGAAGATAATGCGCCAAGTCCACGGTGTGAATTCCACGAAACCCAATAAAACAATTTCTCCTCCTGTCAAATGATCTGTTCTTGCGAGTCGTAGCCGCTCGTTACAGCCGACGGTTACCCGGGTGTTAGGGCTGCGGAGGCTGTGGGAGGCGATGGAGCGATCTGGCATCGCTTTCTCTCCACTCGACACATCTGTTGCTTCGCCATCACCACGTCGGCCAGAGTAAATAGAAAATTTGTGAATGAATTTCATTTGCCTTTTTATGCTTTTCAATTCGGTTCCCATAACTCCGAGCAAGAGCGTGTAATTTCGAATGATAGATTGTTATTTTTTTGATGGTGTTTCGTTTTTTTTTTTTTCATTTTTTATTATTTATTTCTTTGTGTGATTGTGGAAGTTGTGGAACTCATTCATTCATTCGCCACAAAAAGCACTGTGAAAAACGATGATTCTTATCGCCGATAATTATTTGTACTTTTTTTATTTATTTATTCTTTTTTATTTTTTATTTATTTCTAATATTCGTACTTGTTTTTGTAAACCCTACGCCCTAAATATTGGGTTCATTTATTGCTGAGAGATTGCACTCGTTTTATTTTTAACTATGGAGGTGAATTAAAACAAACCCTTTATTTTTTATTTAAAAATTAATTTTTTACAAATTTTTGTACATATGAATATGATTCAGATTTATTAGTCCATAGTTTACTGCAATCGAAAACAAAATCGAAGGAGATTTTTACATTCTTTAAAATTTCCAGATTACATTCCGGCAGGGCAAATCTCCGGATCTCTCCTCTTCCCCTCTCTTTCTATCGCTCCATCATCTGCCTGTCGTCCATTTATTTACTCCTTTCCGCCTCTGTTTATTTATGCATGTATGTACTACGTTGTGGCCGCTGTTGTTTTTGTTTTTGTTGCAGTAGTTTTTGTTGGCTTCGGTGCAGTTTCTTTGAACAACGCCATGCGATATCTAAACAAACCAGAGCTTCTTCTTTCTCTTTTGTCCCGCTCTCTTTCCACTCCCCGTCTCCTTCTTCTCTCCGTCTCTCCGTCCCTCCCTCCCTCCCCCTCTTTCCCTCTGCTCCCATATGTTAATTCAGTGTTTCATATTCCGCAAACGTATTTTTTTCTTTTCACACTGCAATTTCTATCTAATTCTTGGCTTTGCATTCAAGTGCGTTCAGTCGATTCAGCTTTAACCCTTTGTGGGCCACGCACTGGCGGCTATAAAGATATATATATATTACTTAAAATTGTCTTGCAAAATGCTCTCTTTAATAATTCATTTTTCATTGCTTATGTTTTACTAAAGTTATTTCATATGCCTTTATGTGCCAAATGCATGAGGCCCAAAATTAGAACCTCCTTTAAACGACTCTACTTCCGCTCAATGAGGCCAAAATCACCCGACTCGAGCCCGGGTCAACTTTGGCGACACCGCTGAGAAAGGGTTAATTGTGAACAGTGAGCACGAAATCGAATGGAAAATTCCACTGCTGATTTTAGTATTATTATTTATTGTTGTTGTAGTTGCTGTGTATCGTTACGTTCTCCCCTTCTGTATGCATCTGCACATGTGTGTGTGTGTGTGTGTGTGTGTGTAGAGCAGTTTGTTCTGTTCTTTGGAGAATTATATGGTTTACAACGGCGACCGGCGAAACAAGCAACGTCATTGCGACTGCAACAGATTCCGACTTTTCACTTTTCAATTAACTTTTTGCACTTTTGCAATTACCGACCCCTGACCGAACCGAACCGTCGCAGGAATTTCATGAGATCTGTAATTTTTTGCACATTAAACAGTTTACAATATATGGAAATTATAGGCAAATGGTATGATGAAGATCTATTGTAAAGGAGAAAGTAAAAGTGTATGAGAAAGGAAATATAAATATAATAGTCGTAACTGGTTTGTGTACTTAAATATATATTAAAATAATACATTAATAATTACAATTAAAAAATTAATTATAATAAAAAATGGCAACTCATACTAATTATATGAAATATATAAACCAAGAATGTTGAAAACTCGCAGTAGTTTCACAACAATAAAAGTAATGAGTGGAAAAACGAGGTAAAGGGAAAATTGTCGTTGTAGTCGTTTTATCACAAAAGCCAAATGAAAGAAGAAATCGGCACGTGCCCAGTAGTAAAACTTCGTAGAATAAAATCAACAAAATTGTCATCGACAAAACTGTTTTTTCTGTTGACTTTGGCGGGGTCGAGGAGTGCTTCGTGTGTGTGAGCGAGAGAGAGAGAGAGAGAGAGCGAAAGTGCTGTCGTCATCGATTGCAGTGGAAAATTTTCGCGATACAACATAATTGCTAAATAGCCATGAAATGCGAACAAATTCTAAAAGTTGTTGCTCTTCGAATTGCATCGAGTACAATTGGAGAGATTTTGTGACAACAAAGTTCCGACATCGTGGGCTAAAAATCGAAAAAATTCGACTGAATCGATTTATCAGTTTTCACTATAATTGAAATATCATTTAGCTTTTGTTTGTCTTCTTTATCCTCGTGTATCGAATAATATTTGTAGGTACATGAGTGAATTATTTTAAACCGATTTTAATCCGGTACCGATTAATTGCCGCTTATCTGTAGTAATTATTTATGTAATTAATTATAGTTATGATGGGAAATATTTGCTCGTTTCGCACTCGGAAATGAGTTCACAATGTGTGCTGTGCAAATTGGAGTGATGTCAATATTAGCCAGATGTATTAAGACTGAGTAAATAAAATAAAATAAAAAAGATCATTGGCCAGTCAAGGAGACTCTCAGTCGAATTTAAAAATATATTGTATTTATAGCTCTATCTTACTGCCAGCTCTAGCCTTCGATGACGTCTCAATCTGACGTTCGACACTCTCCATTTTCATTCAAATGTAACCGATTGCGAAGCAAGTCGTTTCACAATAATTGTTAAATTTATTATTTCGGAATGCACCTGTAACAGATATTGCGTTCTTGTTATCATTGTTTGTTGTAATTGTTGTTCTATTGTTGTTGTTGTTGCTATTATTGTTGTTGTTGTTGTCGTTCTCTTCTTGTTGTTGTTACACAGATACTTCCGCCGACCTCTGCACAGTTATGCACTATAAATGGCGTCGCAGCGCGGCATCGACTGCTATTTTTAGCCTCAACGTGGTTTTCGCAAAAGTAATAAAACCGTAAACACAAGAAAAAACTAAAAAAACAACAATAACTAAAACCAACAATAAATATAAAAAGCAAATACGAATAATACAAATTTAACAAAAAACAAAGTAGATTACAAAAACAAATTAACAAAAATAAAACAATTGAAGCAGTAAAAATAGAGTAATTAAAAATAATGAAAAACAATAAATAAAAGAAAATAGAAAAAAAATAGTATTAAAAAGAATAAAAGACTTTTGAGAATAAATACTACGCCATAGCAAATATTTCTTTTTTAAATTGTTTGTTTAAAAATTGCTCTGAGAGATACAGAGGATGTGATTGGGATTGAGTTGTTGGAGTGTTGGAGAAGGAGATGAGGTGGAGACGATCTGCAACTGAGTCCTCCATAGACTGGTGATATAATGCGATAAACCGAGGAAAGAGAGAAGAGGCCGAAATAAAAATTTATCTGTGGAAAAGTGACGCGAGATCAGGAGAAGGACTGAAGGAGACGAGGTGAACTGGGTGGACTAAGGTGGAACGAGTTAGGTTGAGTTTGTGGTGAGTGAGGTGAGATTGAAATTGATGTAGATAAAATCATTGAAGGTGGAGACGTTTGAAATAATGAAGAAAGTGATAAGAGTTGAAGTTGGAAAGGCGAGTGTGAAAAGTGGTGAATAGTAAGTTTTCGAATAGTTCTAGTGAGGTGAGTGGACCAGAAGGGTCTAGAGTTGAGTTGAGTGCACTGAGGTGAATTTAGTTGAATTCAAGCTTGTATGGAGATTGATAATGCAATTCCAATGAACAGAAAACAACTTTATTTATAGAAAAATACTTTAAAAACAAAACAGTAACCACTATAACAATAATAAGAGAACTACTTCAAAAATAAAACAACAACTTCTCTTACAATAACCCAACAACGCCCCAGCAATAAAGCAGTAATAAGACAGCAATTACTCATTAATGAAACAACAACAAATGCAAGAATTAAAACAATTTACAACAACCATAATTATAAAAAAGGGGGCCAACCGTTGAAGTCGAACGACAACAAAAAAGAACGTGAAATTTTTCACGAACCACGATTTGAAGGAACGAAAACCGAACGTGAGCAAGGGAGAGCGCAACGATGCGTTAGAGCGAGACACGTGATGCTCAATGGTCGCGAAAAATCGCACCTGCTCACCGCGAAGGAAGAGCGAGGGGGACAGCGGCCTCTATCGCTCTGCTCCTCTCGCCCACTGCTGGCCGCGTTGTGGAAATTAAGGTCGGTCTGAGGTTTGGGGTTCGCTATTCATTGTAGAACGCTTCAAGTTCGCATTAATGGATGGGTAATGGGAGTTTAATGGGCTTCACGGACGGCATATCCATTCGATTAACTATAATGTATGTCGTTTTACGTTCAAGCAATCGAACTGATTTGCTCTTTTCAAAAGAATAAAATTTTACATATTTGAATTATTGCAATTAAACTTTCGTTTCTCTTCTTTCATTCTCTCAGTGCAGACGCGACCAATTGATGTGCCGAGAAACCCCCGCTCGGTCAAAGTCCACACGAATTGCGACGCGAACTCAAATTTACGCCTTCCCCGTCCGCCAGACGAACTTTAATTGAGAAATATATAAATACATATATATTTGCGTATATAAAAAAATAAAAGTGTAACCGTAAAAGGAAGAAAAGCCGCTCGAATTTTGCGTTCATGTTCGTCTTCGTTCCTTTCGCCTCCTCACACTTCAATTGCCGGCAATCAATTCAAACGTTTGACATTCGATATTCGAATCAATTGATGACGACGATGACGACTTTAACGGTTAAAATATGATATCGATTCAAATTTTTTCCCCCTTTTTATTTGGAATGTTTTTTTTTGTCTTCCTTTTTTCCTTCTTGTTCTGTTTCGTTGTTGTTGTGATGTCTGCAGTGGTTCGCCACGTCAACGCCAGCTGATCTTTTATTAATATTTATGTTGGGTGTAGTCGGGCGAGCCCTCGCCGTGGTGTTGGTGTTCACCCCTGAATTTGTTCGTGTATTTATATGTGTGTGTGTTGGGTTTAATGGGGCGTGTTTGCAAGTCTAACATTTAATTGCCTCCAATGAAACAATAGTTTTCTAGTTATTTATCAATTTCGTTGAATATATTTCTCTCTGTTATTTATTACTTTTTTTTATTTTTTACTAGTTTTTGTTTTTATTTGTGATCCATATTTTTTTTTAATTTTTTGTTTCTCTATTTTTCAGCTCTTTTTTTGGAATTTTTTTTGTGTTCCCTATTGTCGAGTACTTTTTGTTCTATTTTCTGTTATATTCAAGTTTTTTGTTTAAGATTTTTATATAATTGCTATTTCTTTCTTGTATTCTTCCTTTTTATATTTTCTACATTTATTTTGATTTATTCAATTGAAATAGTCTACGTGACTCGTCACACGCTCCCCGATTTCTCGCGTTCTCATGCACCGACATCCACTGATTTCTCTATATCTGCTTCTCTCGAACTATATACATATATATATGGATTTGGACCATAACGTATACGATTGTCATAAAATTCGATCCGAAAAAATTGCCACCATTAAGCAATTCCATTAGGTTTTACCATTTCCCACACTTCCCGGAATTCTCCCAGTGCAGCGGTTTGGACAGATGGTTGTTGTTGTTGCGTGTAATTGATTAGAATTTATTTGTTCTCGATGTACAACAATTGCTTCCCGGAAGTAGTGACGATATCAGAATTTGTATCACAATTCTATCGAATCATTCATCGGAGAAAATTATAAATTTTTTTTAACTTTCGCCATTTTTTTCTTTATAAAAAAAAAAAAATACAAGTACAAATATTGGAAATATATCGGAAATTATTGGAAATATATTATTATTTTTTATAATTACAAATAAATAGTTATATATGTTATATATAAATAAAGAAATACCATGAACAACATTTCTCCACATAATTTTCAAGAACTTCAATGTACTTTTTCCATATTGATTTTTTCTTTGAAAATCGACTTATTATAAACTTTTTGTATTGCATTTCAATAGAATTTTTTTCTATATATGGTATTCCCCTAAAAGGAAAATGCAATCGAGATATTGAAGAATTCTAAATGCAAAACCTCAATCTAAACTTTAATGGAACACCTGTCATGAATATTTTCTCTCCAGGTATTTTATTAGTGGTTGATTTATTAGGCTTGCATAATTCCTTAATTAAAGCAATGATCACGAGATGGATATTTCTCCCACTTGTATGTACTTTTATTGTAATTCGTCCCGTCATTGTCATGTCTCTTTCACTCGACTTCTACCTGTTCCATGTAGATCTCCATAATGTGCATTAAACTGATTTTGAACTCATGTCAAGCGAATCGCAATCGAGCTCGAACCGACTGCTGAAACCGGTTCGAAGCAGATCGAAGCATACTCGTTCTTTATTGCTATATAGCATTCACTATAACCTGGTGGAGGGGCGGGAGGCGTTGCAGAGAAAACAGCTGCAGAAATAGCCCAGCACGACGAGAGCGAATAATAAATTGTAAAACAGTTGGATTGAAAGTGATAAAAAATTGACACGAACAAAAGAGCGAATAAAATAAAACGAAACGAAACGAAACAATAAAAATTTCTTAAAATACAAAATGTAATAAAAATAAATAAACGATTATATAGTTAAGAAATTAATTGTTTCAATTTCATTTTAATAAAAAAATTATTATCACCTAAAATTAAATAGGTGAAACAAAAAAAAGGAATATTTTAAAATTAAATTAAATTAAATTAAAATTAAAGTATAAAAAATACATTTTGAATACTTCAAAAAAATTATGAAAATCAAGAGTTGGATGTCATTAACTTGAAGCACTTTCTATAATTAGCCGCAAACGCCAGCAAACAACAACAAATAAAAATAGTGAAAATGAATTAAGTACAGAGGGCAACAACAAACTAGAGAAATACTAGAAAAATGCAACTCGAATGAAAATAAACCAATTGCAAATACGATTGTTCGACGTTCCCAGGGGGCGCCATTGAAAAAACAAAACAACAACAAATTGCGCAAGCATCACTTGCATACTCACATATTTATATTTTCACTATTCACATATGTATATTCATAGAACACTCATGCATCGTCATGCGAAATAAAATTGCTACGAATGTTGATTTTCTTGACTTTCAAATTTGATGTGAACATTTGTTCTTGAACTTGAAATTATCGTTCCGTTAAATTGTGAATTTCTGTGAATTTCAATAAGCATAATTCATATAATCTTGAACTTGGTTTCGAAAGTTGAACGAGTGAATGTTTTTAAATTTTGTACAAATTTGAATTGAATAGAAATCTATCTTGTCATTTGGGAAATTGTAAAAATTAGTAAATATTTGGAAATGTTTAGCGACATATTTGTATGCATGAAACTCATGTGAATAAACGGAAATCAATTTCCCTCACACAATTCCCAATTTGATTCCAATGTCAACAAATTCACAAAAAAGGAAGAATCATAATTTTTGGTATTGTTATTGTTGAAGATATGCCAAAAAATCAAGTGAAATGTTTATCAAATTTAGTTAATGTTAATGATGTCTGCGTAATCGTGGAGTGAAGAGCGATCGAACAGGAAATTCCTCGGTGATAAATGGTAAATAAAGAGATGTGAACTTCCTCTTGAAAATTCATTTCCCAATTTTTCTACATTTTCTTATCTGTGTACAATATTTCATTGCTCAAGGAAATAAATAATAAATTATTTTACACGTGTCGTTATTAAACGGCAGAGAAAAATGATTGGCTGGGAATTTGAAAACGTAACGATCGAAATTTTCATTACAAGCGGAGAAATGATAATAAAAATAATTCAGAACATGTTCCATTCGAGTTAAAAATAGAAGGAATGACTTCATATTGAGTGCCATCGTTCAGAATAATGAAATTTAATAGCAAATAAAGCGAATTAATAAACATCAATGAATATAGAATTTCACCACAGCCTTCAAGACGATCGCTCACAACTGCGCCTTACTTAGGGTAGGTTGAGAAACGCTTTCCCCAGAAATAAGTTAAGCGCGAGGTGAATCATTCAATCGATAATAATAAGTAAAGTAACTCGTCATGTTTTTATAATAATATATTTCTATTATTAATGTTTTCATATTCTAAAATAACTAAATCTAAACGTTAATAATTAAAATGTTCCAACAATGTTAGCCTCGACTATACTGTAGTATGATTCCGTTTCTCAGTTTCCGCGAACAGAACTTTGCAGTGCTGCCAACTTTGCGCAGATGTTCTTGCGCGCTCACTTTCTGTCTCTCTCGCAACAAATACGACGTCACGCGAACGATTCACTCGGCTCCATTCGAAGCACATTGGCAATTCTGTCCACCATTTTGTGAGAATTGTTGCCACAATCGAATTTTCTACAAAGTTGTCAGAGCGAAAAGCAGTAAAATTGAAGAAGAAATGTTCTGTGTTGCCTGAATAAGTGTTGACCAACTACGAGGAAAAATCCAGCGAACTCCACGGTCGTCACCACATCCATAATAGTACCCGGAAAACCAAATTTCAAAAAAATTATACCAAATTCCTAACCGAAGCAAAAACTTGTCATATTAAGAAGATTTTCCTCGTAACATTCATCCACGAAGGAATATGAATGCGAAACGCCCAAAGTACACAACAACAACAACACTGACCACTGGGATCAAGGAAGAGGTGGTTCCACTGCTCATTCATGACCCGAATGATGCCAATGGCGAGCCACAGTACGCGTACGCCACCTTCGCCACGGCCGACGAGGCTGAGGCTGCGGTTGCCTCGTTGAACTCTGATCGTGATACGACCCATGAAGTCATAATCGATGAACATGGTCGCGCCATGACACTGCAGGAACTGGTGCAGGACGAGAACACCACCGTTGAAGAGGTTGAAGCTGTAGAGGAGGCCGACGGAACGCACACGATACTCCACATTCAGGCGTCAATGTCACCACAGTCGGGTGGCGAAGACACCAGTTTTAGCTCTGTTGACGCCTCTCGCAACAAGACTTTCTACTGTCCTAACTGTGGCAACTGCTACAGTGCTGCCGGGTCGCTGAAGCTGCATATGCGTGCCTGTCTACGCGAGAAGGTCGAGGTACCGCCGGAGGATCGCAAGTGCGAGGTGTGCAACAAGGTGTTCAACTCGGTGTCGTATCTCAAGGAACATATGTTGCGGCACACAGGTGAGGGACCTCGTAAATGTACGCGTTGCTATCGGAAATTCATAAACGATGATAAGTTCAAAGCGCATATGGAAACGCATGCGTTGCAGGACAAATTGGATGCCGAGGCGGAAGCATTGGCGAAGGCCACGGGTTCGAAAAAGGTGACTGTGAAAGAATTTACGTGTTCCTTCTGCTCGAAGCAGTTCACGGTCATTTTCGAAACTGGCCAAGTCAAGCGACGATACGCTTGCGACGAATGTCGTGAAAAATATTCAAATCAGGAGATGCTTAAGCGTCATAAGCAACAAATTGAGGACAAACGTGAATTTCATTGCGATCGATGTGGGCGCAAATTCGTATTCGAAGGATTCCTCCAGCGTCACTTGCCCACCTGCGATGGCACCATAAAGAGACGTCGCGACATGAAGTAGTGTGCGGCAGATAGCAATAAAGGGGCTGTTTTCAAACCTGACGTTAGGGATCTATCCTCATTCTATTATCTTCTATTATTCTAACAAATGATTTGCTTTTTATTAAATTAACATTATTATTACATTTGTAAGACTAGTCTTAAACGATGAATACAAACAAAGATGTGCCCACAGCAACGGCGACTCTCGTTTGGAGACGTATTGATGTCACATTTGTTCTCATTGTAAACGAATTGCCTGCTTTGGGCAGAACTAATTAATTCATTTCTGTAGAATACACAATCTGTATAAATATAGCATTTTAAAAACGAATATGCGAAATAAACCATATTTTGAACAGAAGTGTGCATTACTGTGTTTTCCTCTCTATAAAAAATAAAAAGGCTACGAATGGATTTCGCTACCGACCGAAATGACTTTAACGTCGGTTTTATTAGAATTGGTTGCAAATATCATTTAACTACTTAGAAAGAAAATAAAAGTGAACAATCGACGACCCGACGCAGTCACAGGACAAGATCCTTCACAATGCAGTGTGAAAAAAGGCTTAATTCCACAATTTTATGTGAGCACGCTTAGCATATGACTTCCAATCGGTATGAGCATAGAACTCCTGGAACAATGGTGACACCAATGTATCCGGGGGCAGAGTCTTGTAGATAGGCTCGCCGTACCAGGTGCCAACCTGCAACAAGAAAATTGAGATGATATTTATACAGTTTAAACGCGTGTGATATGCAAACTGACTTCCCAGCCGGGCACGTTAGCCATAAGCTTTGCCTCCTCGTCGCGATTACGGCGTAGTTGTTTCAGGAACTCGCGATCACGCTCGGCAATTAAAATGGGAAGCATGACATTTTGGGCAGATTTGTTCTCAACCTCCTCACGTTTGATTTTCTTGGCGGTCAGGTAGTAGATGTAGAGGCCTACGGTGGTCACGGCGGCATAAGTGCCGAGGATTTGAAAGCCTGGTGAAGTTTAAAGTTGAATATGAGCGAGATTGACCTTGTGTTAACGTAATCGGTGAGACTCACCAGAAAAGTAGGACTTGGGAGGCACACGCGCGAATGGGATCTTCTTGTAGCCACCTGGAGGGGGCATGTCCTGTTTAGGAGCTGCTGTTGCACAATCCATGTTGTTAGTGTTTACTTCTCACCCTCCACAACACAGATCGTCGGAATTTCGGTGCACGAAATTCAATGAATCTTTATGCGAAAAATCGTATGAAAACTAGGTAAGAAATTTTTTCGATGAGAGTTGTCAAAATTTACTTTGACGGCTGCCGTTTGCATAACAGCAGTGCTCACAACCTAACGTAACGAATTTACAAGTGGTCTTTCCATCGGCCTTTTAATGTGGTTTGCGTCCAAGATAAAATGCTAGACTTTGAAAAAAATCTAAAATGTGTTGTCCTTCAATATTTCAATTAAACTATATACATTCATAATTCAATTTTTAGCGATAAAGAAAATAACTTTTATTATAAAAAAAAGTATATTTATATATTTACAAAATTATTTCTGTTTCTGATTTCATTATTGTGGAAAAACTAATCGTTTTCTGTTAAAGCATCAAACGTGTTTTTTGATATCAAAATTAAAATTTAGACCTTCGTTCAAAGAATAAAAAAAGATATGAAGAAATTAACATTTTCTCTGTAAATACAATTATTTACGACAAATTAAAAAAAGCACAAAACAACGTATATGTACTTTAATCTATGCAGATAATGAAAAAAATAAATAGCAGGTCATTCAAGGTTGCGGATTATTTTATAAAATTTTAATTTGAAACTAAAATTCAATAAACGGTTGTAATGATTACATGCTAATCGTAAAATTGTACAAAATACAAACATAATCGTACAATTTTGAATGAACCTTTTACACTATTGCTCTGACTAAATTTGATTAAAACGATTTACGTTCTATAATTCTTAACATTTAAGCTATTCTGAAATATGCGCTGATCTTATATTTTAATGCTTAGCCTAAGATTTAAAGTTTCGACGCTGTGGTGCTAGAAGCAAGAGTTCCATGTGATCCAGAAGAGATTTTATTTTACGAAAGCCTCTGGGGGAATTTTATTCTCCTTATGAAGCTTGTCGAACACAAAGGCCGCATGATTGTAATCCCAGTTGGTTTCCTCAAGACATCTGTGATGAAAGAATTATAACATATTAACTGCTTTCAGTTATAAGAGAAATGTTTACTCACTTCCTGCTCCACTCCAGATTCATGTTACTTTGAGCACTCATCGCCTGCACCATTTGTATTTTGGTCGCATCGTCCGGGGGACCGGTAACGATGGGAGCAGCACCTGGCAACATGGTCGTTGGTATTTGAACAGCAGCAACTGACGCCTAAAGATATGAAAGGATGTAAATAAAATTAGAATTTCTAGTCGGCAACTGTTTTCGGTCTTACGGTCGTTTGAGTTTGTTGCAGTCTGCCTTGTACGCCGCCAATTGGAGCTGCAGCTGCAGCAGCTGCTGACGTGGACGCTGTTGGAGGCTTGAGGAAAGTGCGCGCCTGCGAATTCGAAGCGCTTGTCACGAAAATCATTTCGTTGCGAATGCAAAATCCACCGCCTGCGGGTACAATCACAAATTGCCGCTGAAAGTATCGTATATCGTTGTATGAGTTGCTGCCTCCATTGTTGCTGGACGATGAAGAGGACGAAGGAGCATCTAGCTCCTTAAAAAGGCCGCCAACAGTGAATGCAATCAGTTTTGGCTGAAAGTGCAAATTAAATTAGAATGTAATTTTACATAGAAAAATAATATTGTCGTACCGTAAACAGAGTCAGGTCCACTGAAAACGATTGTGGATCGTGCTGAGTTTTGGGCCAATCAGCAAGCGTCGATACCACAGCCAGACGACCGACTTTCAGCTGGCGGTATTTTACCGTTTCCTCGTTATTCAGAATTCGACGCAAGTTACGGTTAAATTTCCAAAATGATGTGATCCTATATTGAAGATGATGATTTATATAATTTCTATATAGGAGTCGATGGGATTTTTGTGAACTGACCTTCCCGCTTGACTGGCAGGAGGCACCAATGTCGACATCATAGCCTGCTCATGATAAGCGTCCAACAGGGGCTGTCGATTGTCCGAATCGAAAATAATGAAATATTGCTCCAGGAATTGGCGAATTATGTCTGCGCCAGCGACATCGCACAAAAACGAGGCCTTCGCCTGTGGCAGTGAAGACGTGTCGTTCACGTCGAAGAGAATTTGTGGACCCAGTTCTTGGCCATCCTGTTGTTTTCATAATTGTGGTAACGACAATGACGGAATAAGATTTAATAGAAAGAATTTTGATAGAGATATGCGGAAGAAGGAAAACTCACCAGTTTCAATAGTTTGGGGAACTTGCGGCGCACTTCGCTGTGGATTGAAATGAAGCAAAATGAAATGCAATGCAAAATGATAAATTTACAAAACGAAGACAGAAGTAAACTAATTAATGATTGATGATAGATTATTGTTTAACACACCAGTCAAATATAATAACAAATTATAAGATCTATTTATGGCAATTTGGTCAAAGTGTTTAAATCAGTAGAAATTGTATGTTATATAGTAGAATATTTATTACATCGAAAATCAATGGACAGACAAAACGAAGGCGATTTCAATGTTACGATTCCTAAAAGTAGGCTTCAATTTGAAAAAGGGTTTAATATTCAACAGCAACAACAATGGTGCACTTCAAGAAGCAAGCATACTTCGTTAGTGGCTGCAATTTATCAAGCACGCCCTATATGTTTTATGATTTTTAATATTTTTCTAAAAAGATTCCTTTTATTTTTCTGTTTTTTTTTTATCATTTTTTGTTTTTTTTTTTGTTTTTTTTTTGTACTATAAACCTTTAATAAAAGCTTTTTATGAGCACTCAAATTCAAATAACTTTTATCCGCGAGAGAAACTTGTAACATGTTTATCTCTTTTGATATGTTATGTTACTTTTTTGTTGTTGTTTTTATTATTTTTTAATTTGTTATAATTTTATTTTAATTGATATTTTTCGAGTATATGATTTTAATCATCTCCTATAACGCTTTAAGTATTAACCCCATACAAGAGGGTTTTATATATTCTCTTTTAGTACTATGACCTTTGAACCTCCAAGAGCTCCACAATCGCAAAATGCCACATTTGATCATATACGTTCTGGAGCTTGCATACACAATATGGTTCACATTGATTGACCATTAAATGCTGCAACAAAACGTCGATCAAATTGTTTTCTGGTCCAAACAATGGGCTAAATGCTGCAGTTAGCTCTTTCTATCGTGAGGTGGGTCCAGTAAATACAGCCTCAAGCTTTTTATCAATTCGTAATCGTTAGGTGCTTGACCTTTTGTAATAAAGTTATTCGGTAAACATGTTACAAAGATCAATAGTGTGGCTAAATTTCAAGCCAAGTGAACGGAGTAAAATACGCGTTTTATTTGAGGTTTTTTAGCATTTTTGTTAATGTTAAGCTTAAGCTTTTGGAATTCGATTGTTTCGTTTTTTTTTTTATATTTTTTTTTTATTTTTTTTTTTTGTTTGTTTTTATACTAATTTCATATAAGAAATCTTTTTAGATAGGTTCTAGCTAGAATTCAAGCTCATCTCAGTCGAATGTCGAAAATATGTTTGCTTTTTAAAGGCTTATGAAAAGTTTTTTTTTTATGATTTCATCAAAATTGCCCTTTCTTTGCCTGCTTTTGCATAGCACTTATTTTTTCGTGAAGTTTTGATAATTAAATACAATTTCTGATAACCATAACACTGTGACCAATTCGATTCGATGAAGGCAAATATGAGGATATTATTGAAGGTCTCATTGACCTTTTAAAAGTTATTGCGATATTTATATATTTGCATTCATCTTCACAATATTTCATTACAATGTTCGTTTAGTGGATACAAAAAACCTAGAACAGAAAACGATTTCTAAAAATCTCGAAAAGTTCTTAAACTAAAGACTCTCATTTCCATATGATATGCAAGCTTTTCAATTTGAATGCAGCAAACTTCTTCATAGATTCGCACCAACTGAAGTCTCGGAAGTCGCCGCCACAAACACACTGAAAAGACACTTGACTTTTATGAGGAAATGTAGTGATTCGTTAAAAAACAAAGAAACGTGTGCAACGAGTTCAGCGAACTGGTGACGCCGGTTTCCAAGCGTCACGCGAAACACTGATGCCCCATGAATCAGTGGATTCTTCATCGGTTTGATGAGTTTGCAAAACTGCCGAAGACCTCACGTTGTCACACATGAGACTCCAAAGAATTGTAAATTTATATTTTCGGCTAAATCGCCAGATGATACCTGATGTAGAGAGACTGATCTTTATAACGTTGACGCAGAGGATTCGACTTCAAAACCAATTCAATGATAGGCACGTTCCGTAGCACCAATAGATGAGCCAGCGATGGAATCTAAAGGTGTAGTTGGGTAAATAAATTATGATTCAAAATTTCAATCGTGATGTCTCCAAACCTTATTATTGCCCAAATAGAGAATCTTGAGATGCGGTAAACGTTCGGCCACATTCTTGAAACTCTCCATCGATGAGATGTTGTTGTCATTCAAATTGAGAGCCTCCAAGTCCGGTATATTCTTTTCAATTATATCGATGGCTGCCGACATGACGGGCGTGCGGAAGAGTCCACAAAACATATCTTTAAAATCGGGATCAGCATGGAATTTCGAGAGGTCGAGAGCGCGTGTGTGGGCATTGTATCGTTTCGCCATTGCAACTTTCATTTTCTCTTTGAACTGATCGTCGACGGAGACGATTGGAACCCCACAGCGGACGCGAGTGAAGAGCCGGTAACCATCGGACATCTGAACAGAGCGTTCGATCATATGCAGACGTTCCGCAATGTGGAAATCGTCGACGAAGAACACGACAGAATTCCGTTCGCAGCGCCAATACTGCGGAATGAAGATGTCCGGCGAGATGGCATTGAGAAGGGCCCGGATGACATCGTCTTTGGAGTACCGGTACCCAGACTGGATCTGAAAAGAGAAAAGATATAGAGAAAGTTATTAATTATGAAATCAATTGGAATTGGAAATTAATAGAATTGAATTGAAATCTGTGGCTAACAATATAATTCCAGAATCTGTTCTTTACTTTTTTGCTTTGTTGTTGTTGTTGTACGATTCGTTGAAAACAGCAATCACTTAACAGATCGTTAGCTGTTCGCGACCGCAAGAAACACATTTTATTTTAAATCGAAATACATTGATTCATAATCTTTACTAGCGTAAGGAACCTTTACAAACGACGACTGATAAGACAAGAACAGCACAGCGGCAATAACAACAACAATTGAATGGCACTGACGGCGATATCGCAAATAACATGTGGAAGCTCTCACAACAACGTCCATTATCCGCCGTGTCTCCAGTGTTCTTGGCTCATACGGTTATTTGCAATTACTAAAAGTCGATTAAAGGTGACGGAAGATTAATGAAATTGCAAGGAACCGAAACGAACGAAATCAAAGCAAAGGCAGAGCAAAGAGTTATTACAAAAAAAAAAAAAAACAAAATGAAAAATAAATAAATAAACAAAAGCTAGTCAACGAAGAAAAAACACAAATAGAAATGCGTAAATTGTGCTTCAGTTGCAGCTTCTGCCGCTGCTGCCACTCAAAGAGTGAGGTGAGTTTTCAAATATATCAGAGTTTCTATGGTGAGTCCGTGTTTCTATGGTTTTTTCCGTTTCAAAGGAAATCCAAATGGAAAACGAAGTCCCACCACAAGTACCCACGATCATCGTCACCCAGCCCAGCTTCACAGACAGCAACGAGCACCTGCAAGAGCTCGGCGTCGATGTCGAGATTAAGAAACCTCCGCCGGAGGATTCGCGTTATGGCGACATCGCCGCCATGATCTTCAAATTGAACGCCGATCATGTGGATAATGAAACGTAAACTTCCTGTAATTGTGTTGAAATGAGTTCTCTGTTTAGTTAAGTGGTTGTCATATAGTGGAGTAGATTTAAGAAATTGGATATATTTGTTCATAAATTCATTATTAGTGGGTTAATATTAGAAAACAGAGAAAATTGAATTGAGTTGAGAAAAGAATAAGGAAAGAGAACCGTGAAAAAATTCATATAACAAGAATTGTAAATATTTATTGGATAGAAAATTGTATTATATCATTTGATATTTCGATAAAGTTTAATAAATAATTTAATTGAATGACAACTGACCTGAATCCACTGAACCAAGGATAAAGAATTACACAGGATAATTTTTATATATCGACTACAAAACCCAACTTTTAAATAAAAAAAAATTAATTACGTCAGCCATTCGTAAATTGTTATTATAGCGATGTGATTTATTTATCATTAAAAAAGAAAATAATTTATTATATCGTGAGTAAAGAATGTTATCAATAAAAACTACTTAGAGCACAGAAAAGAGAGAATATTGTTGTCTCGTTATCAGTTATCAAAGGAGAGAGAAAAAATGTTGCGAATTTTGAGGTAAAGCAAACCGTGGTAGTGTTGCAAAACGATTACAATTGCGGTAATTGGAATATGAAAGGAATTTCAAACAACACGTAAGAGTAAACAATGATAATGCGGCATAGTATGCAAAACAAAAAATCGGAAAAAGTCAATAAATAAAAGTAAAAACGAAATGAAGTCGTTATTGCAGGGCGCGCCCGTGTCATTTGGTTTCCGGAAAACAATTCTACACTTTATTTTTAAAGAAATGACTGTCGAGTGAGCTCGCATTCTCCATTTTGCGATAAAAAATAGTATATAAAGTGTGTCATAGAGAGGGAAAAAACCGCAACAACAAAAAAGGAATGGAAGGAAAAACAATACCTAAATCGGAAAACGATTCATTTCACCTGCCTGTTCAGTTCTTAAGTCAACGCAAAGGAGTTCAAGACGGCGCTTGTATTTTCCGCTAACAAATAATCTCAAAAATATTCCTTGAGTTAATTACAAAAAAGTGAAAAATTAATAATTAAAATGTGTTTTGGTTGGTGCAAATCGGACGACGATTCGAAGACGTCTTTCAGTCCATCACAAGAAAGCCGGGTAATTAATTATTTGGAATCACACAAAGTTTTTTTCCTGTGCACTGAAAAAGTGGCATTGTCGTGTGACTACAAAAAAATATATATATTTTATGTATTTTACACGATTCATTTCATTTTAACAGATATTGAATTGTTTCCACCACATAGCGGAAGGTTTTTTGTGAATGTAAATTAATTGTCGAATGTTCTGATTATCTTTCTAAGTGCTCGAGTGCATGGTTATGAATGATGTCATGCTTAAATGTCAATAAAGCCATCATTTCAGATAAACTCGTCTGGAATATGACCATAAAAAATGGTACCGAAATAAGTGTATTTAAAATGTTAATTGTATTTTCCAGGATAGCAATACAACGATTGTTGCTCAACCGACCGGCAGCACCGGCGTCTTCACTGCGAATAAAGTACAGGATGACTAATAGCAACAAAAACCACAACAACCTGTCGTCTCATTCTGGAGATACCAACCATTCTGACGAAATATATGTATTCAGTATATATGTATTCACCTTAAGTTTCTATAAACTACATGGTTGTGGTTTATACAAACTATAAATCAAATAAATTAATACAACCAACTATGTAATGAATAAATTACTACGGTAATAAGTAAGAATATTTCTTCGAATTAATGTTTCTTGAGTACTTTGAGTTGGATTAAACAATTATGAAGAATTTGCAAATACGGGAAAATAATAATGAGGGGAAAATCGATTCGAATAACAATATAGGAATTTTCATTGAATTTCCATTGGAAAAATAATAAAACGAATTTCTTCTATTCAATAACATCTAACGAAAGTGTCTATCAATAGAAATCGTTTCAATCATTAGCAGAGTTTAATGACTTTGCCACAATTAATCAACACCTCCCCCTCCTTCTTCCCCTTCTTATTGAGTGCAGTTTTTGTTTTTATAAAATTAATAAAAATAAACAAATATCAAATGATGATTTTCTTCTCTCTTGAAAACCACAATTATACAGTATTCTACGTTCTTCACAAATTCAAATGCGACTGATATGTGGAGGAGCGCGCTCGTAACCACTTCCCCCGATGATGGCTGTTAGTCTGATAGACGTCGATCTGTTTGCCGGTCGTTCTGTCTGTCCGGCGCTCCGTTCGTCCATTCGTCCGACCGATCGTGTGTGTCTGCGCCCACATCTCCAGCATCAGCAGTGCGACAGACAGCAGCGTCGACAGTAATGACTACAACAACGCGGCGAGCAGATCGGTCAGTTCACTCTTAACATCTCGTGGGTGAAGCAACAACTGTTTAAATATTGTTCAAGTGAAAGAGGAAGAATATAGTATATAGGAATATGGAAAGTCGAGGAATGCTTTGGGGTATATTGTTGATCGGTAACGCGTTCTTGCTGCTCCATTGCGATGCCTTCGTGGCCGACAGTCGTATGGAGAAACTGAACCCGGAGAAAGACGATGATCGAGGACACATCATGAAGATTGCACGTCGTGGCGAGTTTCGTATGCCTAAAATGGACGACGACATTATGACATTTCTAGAGAGCATGCAAGGGCTACAGGAGGACAGCGGTGTGGTGAAGAAGCATGAGCAGCAGCTGGAGGAAACCGATCGAGAATTCGTCGCGGATGAACCACCGAAAGTGCTCACCTACAAGGATCTGTGTCAAGTTCTGGGCAACTGGCAGATGAGTAGGGAGAAAAATCAATACAACATGCGTCCGGATGTGAAACATAAATCCCAATACAATTGAACACAACATCCAATAACCAAATAAATGAATAAATAAATAAATATACAAAACGAAGAACGAGAGCGTGCGACTGAGAGAAGGACAGAAACACATCATCTGTATATGCAAATTGGACTTGACTTTTGTAGGTTACGCAAGTCAACAGCTGGCTGATAGCGGAGGAATTGATAAAAACTAATTATAAATTAATCATAAACCATAAGGGGCGTATTAGGAATTGCTTTGAGAACCCACAAAGAGTCGGAGAACCAACCAGAGAAAGAGAGAGATGGGGAGAGAGCGAGAGGTTGAGATTGAATTAAGAGGCAAAAACAACAAGAACAACAGCAACAATAAACATCAATTGACACAATTATTAAAATGCGATATTGTTGTTGTCAGTGGGAAAAATAACGCGAAGAATTTAATTTATAAAAATCAAATTCAAAATATTTGAATTCTATTGTTTTTTATATAGAAATTTATTATAGTATAGAAATAAAGAAAATTTTCTAATTCAATTGTTCTTTTTAATACAGTAGAATCTGATTTTACAAATTTTTATAAGACAATATTTTTTACATCAAACGTTCGTAGAAAATGAATAAAATTATTTGAAAATGGAAATTAAAAATACTTCTATTTTTAAATTACACCCTTGCACGAGTTTGCTCATATTTAAACAATAATTGTTTTATAATTATAGTTTCATACACATATTTTCGATCATTTTTTCACGATTATTGTATACTTTTTTAGAATTGCTATTAGTTCCAGACAATAACTACACTTTTCAAGAGAACTATTCACGGAATGATTTGCATTTGCACGATTCTTGAACTCCTACTCATCATGAGAAATCGAAGATCAGAATTGAGCCTTTCGTCGCTTGATCCACAATACACCAGATTGTACTGCAACATCACGACTTCAAATACAATGTAAAGTAATAGGTAGTTCTTAAAATATATTAGAAAATAACAGACAATTGCAAGAACTAAAAAACTTTTCAATTGCCAAAATGCAGTAAAAAAACAACAAAAAAAAAAAGAACAAAAAAAAATAAAACAAAAACACAACCATTAATAATGAGTTTTGAAACACTTCCTGATTTTAATGATTTTCCTTTTGATTTCATGTCTAAAAAATACAGACTGCGTTCAAAAGTTCAGAAGTTCTTTTCATTATCTGTAAGTACTTTGAAAAATAATGTAATAAGTGTGGTAAATCTCTTATCTTTCATGAGGAAGTTTAACCAAGGCAGGCAAGAAGAGAAAAAGAGAAGGGTCAACAAAAGAGAGCGAGAGAAAAATATTATATACGACTGGATATAGAACCACAGTTTCGTTCTATTTCTGGATAAAACAAATATTTCCACCTGACGATGGCGGAAATCGATTTGTGGGAAATGTTTCCCTTTAGTAGATGCAGTTCCAGCAAATCAAATATTTACATAACATTTTACGTTCTAAACAAAGAACATTGTAAAATCATTCATAAATTTTCATGGATATGAAAAGACACAATTCCATCAAAATGTAGATAAGTTTAGAACTTTTATTTACACTAAAAAATTTAATAATAATAAAAAGCACAGAAACTACGTGTTGTTGGAAACACGATCGACCACCACATCGTTCCGATGCCGTTGCTGTTGCTGCTGCTGCTGCTGCTGCTCGTCTTCTTCCACCCCGCCGGTGGTGCCGTTCAGTATGATCGAACCCGAGATGGACTTTATTGTCATCTGCGTGTCGTCGCCAATGGTGCTGGGCGTCGAGGAACCGCCGCCGCCCCCGGCCTCCGAACTCGCACCGGTCACGACGACGACCGGCATCTGTTGGCGACGCAAACGATTCGCAATCGGTGGCACAAAGAGATCGTACTTGACCAACGTGCAGGCAGAGTCCGTGTAGATGTGGGCATTGGAGTCCCAACGGAGCCAGGCGTAGAGCCACGAGGCGATCATGCCCACCAAGAAGGTGCAGAAGAAACCGAGCACCGCGTACCACATGTACGAGATCCGATAGAGATAGAAGTAATGTTCATTTGTCTCCTCCTGCCTACTGCCAGCTGTGAAGATGCTGTAGACGTGACTACTGGCCGTGGCCGTTTGTATGGGGCAACCGTCGGTGGACATGGGCAGACTGGCGGTGGGCGGCTTGGGTTGGCCGAAACCAACCCAGAACGAGACGGCGAGCCCGATGATGAGACCGGTGACGGCACCCTTTTGATTCGCCGACTTGATGTACATGCCCAGGGTGAAGAGGCCCAGCAGCGGGCCGCCAATGATGCCGAAGATGGAGAGCGAGGCCTGCAGGACGCCGCCCATTGACTTGGCCAGGAAAGCGATGCCAATACAGATGACGCCATATAGGACGGACAGCACTTTCGAGTACCAAATCGTTTTTGAGTCATCCAGAACGCGGTGCGAACAAAGCATC
This sequence comes from Coelopa pilipes, assembly GCA_947389925.1. Lineage (NCBI taxonomy): Eukaryota > Metazoa > Arthropoda > Insecta > Diptera > Coelopidae > Coelopa > Coelopa pilipes. Next base: position 7,187,368 of record OX376700.1, read on the forward strand.
ACCAGCGGTTTGATGTAGTCCTCCAACGTTACGGCCGACAGGGAAGAAATGGCCGAGGAGATGGTCGAGAGGCTGGCCGAAAAGATGCCCGACACAAAGAGACCCGAGATGCCGGGAATATGACTCATGGTGTCCACCACGAAGAGCGGCATCACTTGGTCGCGCGACCCGATGCGTCCCTCGAGTAGGGGGTCGCAATCGCGGTAGTAGTAGTAGATGCAGAGGCCCGAGAAACACGTGCTGAAGCTCAGCAGCATCAGGATGGGGAGACTCCACCAGAGCGAGGCCTGCGATGATTTTAGATTTCGCACCGAGAGCAAACGTTGCACCTGAGTTTGATTCACGCCGTAGATGGCCAAATAGGTCGCCATACCGCCGAAGATCTGTGTCCACAGGCTATGCCGTGTGGTGGGATCCACGCTGAGTTCCAGAAACTCAATGCGTCCACCCTCGCGAGCCGTCTCCCAGATCACGTCCAGACCGCCTGCCTTGATGGCCGCACAGATGATCACACTAAAGATGGCCGTGTACATGAGCAACGACTGCAGCATGTCGGTGACGAGGACGGCTTTCATGCCGCCAATGGTGGCGTAGAAGGTGCACACGATTCCAATGATGAAAATGGAGAAGATCTGATTCAAACCGGTCACGGCCTCCAACGCGAGTGCCGGGGCAAACAGAACGATGCCCATGTAGAGGATCATTTGAAGGGAAAACGCCAACGATGCCATCAGTCGGACAGTATAACCGAAACGTGCCTCCAGATACTCGTAGACACTGGCTGTCTTTAGGCGATAGAACACCGGCAGAATGAGGTAGGCCGCAATGGGCGTGGCAATAATGTAGGCGATGTTGATGAGTACAAACATTGTGCCAAATTGATAGATTTCCATGGAAAGCCCCAGTAATGTCACCGCCGACATGAAGCTGGCCATCAGGCTGAAGGCCACTGGCAGGACAGGCATCGATCGATCGGCGAGTAGAAATTCCTTGGTTGTCTTCTGTTTACCTCCCGTGAGACGGTAGTAGACGCCAATGGATGCCGACGCCATCAACACAATGATAAGTATTGTGTAATCCCATGGCCCAAAGGAAGCCATTTTTGTATTACGCTTGTTGTTTTCCTTTCAAGACTTTAGACACTTGAGGTTTTTAATATTGTTGTATACTAAGTGTATATCTTTATCATCGCATGTCCATGTGAATCTCTTCAGAATCGTAAACAATTAATAGTTAGTTTGCTTCCATGATTCAAAAATGTTTAACCGAATCGGAATTACTATTGAAAGTCGTGATTTTTATCATAGAAGAAATGTACATCAATTGTTCAATTAGAAATAGAAATTAGTTAAGAACTGGCAGAACGAGTTTATTAGTGATTCTCAATGATAGTGAGGGAGTTAAACAAGCGACTGTTTAACAATTTCTATCAGTTTCAAATGGTTTGCTATCGAAGTGCTATTATTAAATTTTCTTTACACAGCCTTTCGATTGTCTATCGTAGAATTATTCTTTGCCGAGAAAGGTGCGAACCACAGAGCAGAACTTTTCATTGATAGAACTTGTTAGTATTTATATAAAGAACTTCGATGTATAAAAATTCATAAATTCACGAATTTAATAGTTTTAGAAAGTTCAAAGATGCTTGAGGAGATCTTTATAATTAAAACCGCAACATTTTTCCGTTGGTGATGGCGATGCGTTCGCTTAACAACTGGGCTAAATTGTTTGTATGGTTTAAGCTATTTGGCGTAATCCGGAAACACAATATTATATTATACACTATCACACATTCGATCTCCCCGAATAGACTGATAACAATAGAGTACAGCGTCTGGTTCTACTAACAGTAATCTTTATGACTTATATACGCAAGCGAAACGATTGATAACCGATAAATACATTTCTTTACAATGATGACTATGTATTTGATATTTCTCCAGTTCAGAAATTCAAAGAGCGCGCCTAAAAATTGAATACCAGAAGACGTCCGACTTTCGGTTGTGCTGCGGTAGCCTGGAGAACGAAAATGTTTAAATCTGTTCAAAACTACACCTTGAAAACCCAGTCGAAACGTTGGTTTTATTGGTATAAATAAAGACAAAAATATATATATGTGTTGTATGTTCTAAATACACAATACTAATTGCTGCGGACGCAATACACTGCGAGAAAATTAAACCAAACAACAACCGTTGTGTTTATGACTACGGGGTTGTAGGTTGTGTATCTAGTTCAGTGAATTTGTGTCTGTGACTATATCTGTTGTGTTTTGTATAAATATTTATTATGGCTTTTTCTATCTGTGGGATAATTAATAAAATCATCGGCAATTGCTTTCGCAGTATCATAAAGCAACATTTTATTATTTGTTTTAATTATTGTTATTAGCATCGCGCTCGAGGTGCCGGCTCGGTCGTTGTGGTCGACGGCCTGTGGTGTAGGAGGCTTGAATTGCATTTAATGACAAACCATTCCGGACCGATATTAAAATCACGTGAAAAGGAAACTTTATACGAGAGTAGGAAAAAACTAAATAATTACATAAGAATTATAGAAACTGTGAAAATCAATACAGCTAAAGTAATGCCGAGTCGATAATTGAAATAATATCAGTAAATGAAAAATCCAGTACAGTCATATTGTTATTTAAGGGCGAGGACAGGAGCTCCAGTTTATTTTTGTGATTTTAAATGAAGGCCTTTGTACCGTCATATAAACAGTATTATTTGTTTGCTTTCTTGTACCGAGACATAAAAGACTATCAAAACAAATACATTTAAATAAACACCATGATTCAGCCAATTCAATGGATTATTTGAAATGAGAAAAACTTGAAATAAAAATAGGTCGAATAGCAGACGAATTTTTTATTCTTTGTTTTATCTAAAAACGGTACAACACGTTTTTATGTAGGGAAATAAAAGAGTAAATTGTTTATATTCGAATTATAAACCATTTTGACATTCATCAAATCACACAGAAATAAATCACAAATTATGGGCGTTATAATAGATATGTGGGTCAATGGCAGAACCTTTTTATTTGTCATGACCACCAATAATTGCGTTATTTTATTCCTGTATTAAATAATGTGAATCACCGCATACTCTGTATAGATAGATTTAAGAATTTTCAACTAAAACTTCTTGGACTCACCGTCACTTGATACCAGCCAAAGGCACTGGGGACTAACTTGCGATTACCAAATTTGCCCTTAGGTATGGGCGATCCTTTGCGCCTTGAACCATGCCGTTCATCATACTGAAACCAAGCCAGTAATAAAAATATTGTTACACAGAATGAAAAGAAAATATAATACTTTGGAGGATGTGGCAAAGTCTCCCATGTCTTCGTCATCCTCAAGCCGTGACCTGATGGCCAGTTCGGCCATGCGACTCTTAATTCCTCCTTTGCTCTGCAGCTGCGAGGGTTTGAAGCTGACACGGCGCGTGGAGTTACGCTCTTTGGTACGTTCACGATCATCATGATCTAAAATATAACATACAAATGGTATTATAAATTGAGTTCCTTCTAAATTTCACAATTTGCTGGCCGCCATGGCATGTTTCACGATATGCACGCAGCTTACCGTTGATGTAGTCTTTTAATGCGGAGAAGCGGGAGCCACCACCGCCCCCATTGTAGTTGGAACGTTGGCCACCACCTCCACCTCTTTTCGGCATCTTCTCTATTTATAATTGTTTTTAGTATTCAATAATTGTAATATTTTTTCAAATTGTTATTATTTTGCGCGAATTGTAAACGAGTAAAAACACGCGCAAAATATTTTTCTTTCAATGGAATTTCGCTTGCTTCTTTCCTTGTATTCTGTGTTTGTGTGCGTGCTGCTGGCTGGCGGGGAGCTGTCAAATTTCACAAATGTATTTACAATGTTGGCCGCACTGACTGACAAAGGAAAATTTGCTGTGTTTAATAGACAAAACAGTGCTGCCAGCTTAAAATACACAACTTTAAACTTTAAACATTAAAATTTTAAGAAATTGATTTAAATTTTTTATATTATTATCAATATGATTAAAGGAAATGGTAGGTTTTATAATGATAATGGTATATATATATATATTATTGTTCAGAAGTCTACGATTAACATTAATATGTACAAAACATAACAAAAAAGTTTATAAAAATAGACATATAATTTCGGAAAACATTAAAACATCCTCGATGTCCACATGTTTTATTGTTTTTCATCGATAATTCTGTAGTAGTTGATTGTTGACACTATCGATCAATTTGTTGTTGTTTTTGTTGTTGGAAGAAATAAACAAACAACAACAAAAACGATAATTGCTGGATGCCGGTTGTCAACAGCTGGTTTTCTATTGGTCTTTCTTGTATTTGTATTTAGTGGGCAAGAATGTCGACAGCAACAAAAACAACACCTTGCGAGCCGCGACTGCGTCATCGGAAGCAACAAAAACACAACCGAAATTAAAAAAAAAAAAACAAAAACAAATAACAACAACTTTAAACAAGATCGAGAAATAAAACAGAGGATGACAACGTGTGTAAATCTTGATTGTTGTTTTTAGTTTGATTTTTGTTGTTGTTATTGTTGCTGTTGTCTATGGCTCGTCTGTGTTACAATTCATTGAATTGTGTAGAATTTTTATTTTTCGCACATTTTCTTACAATTATGTAGAACAACAACTACAGTGGAAGTAGTGGTGGGGGAACCGGGGCCGGGTGGAGCGCGTATTCAGCGGATGAGAACGAGACCGGATTAGCAAAGCTTCAAACTTTCAACAACAACTCGCACAGTCCGGATCGAGCGCTGAAACGAGCAGCAGCAACGACGGCGCGAACGTTTTTGTTTTTGAGTTGGGTTTTTGCGGTTAAAACTGTGCAAAGTTCCACAACAACACCAAAAAATACGAAAATACAACAAAAAAAAAAAAAACCAAAACGAATTAGAAAAATTCATGAAAAGTGGCCGAAAACCGGAAAAAGTTATGGAAAGTGTAGTGAACTAGGTTGAAAAAGCAGTGATTTAGGTCAAACAGGTAATGCATTAGGTCAAACTGTTACTGAAGAGGTCTATCAAATTATTCTGTGGTTGAGGAGAAAGCAGTAGAATGAAAAATGTAAAATAATACGGAAAATATCCTGTTGATTCAAATTTATATAATTTGAATTTTTCCCTTAAATATGAAGATGTGATGAACCACAAAAATCAATATTATTGCATTTATAAAAGAAAAAAATAATAACAAAACATAACGAAAAATAAAAACAATCAATATTTTGTTTTTTTTTTTCTAAAAACAAAATCGTGTACTTATATGTGTCAATAATATGAATACAAAAATCACTTGAACATGCTAACGCTAACAAAAACAAATAAATAATAATTAAAAAGAGCGTTGATCTTCGGTAAATAAAAAAGAGTTCGGGTTAATGATTCCGTTTCTTCATCCTCTTTCTCCTCCCTCTACTTCCTTCTATCGCATTGGCTGCTCTGGTGTTGAGTTGTAGTTGTTAGCATTATTGTATTTGTTATTGGTGTTGGTTTTATTGTCCCTGTTGTTCAATCGAACAATAACAACAACAAAAACACCAACGCCACCTACAACGACCACATCTGACCGCGTTTTTAAGAAAGCAACAAATAAAAAATTGTGTGAAAAGTGTTATCTTCGTAAAGCTTAACGGTTTGTTGAACATGTCGGCGAAAATGGCGGCAGTCAAAGTAGAACAAAGAGAACAAGAGAAGAATATGTTAATTAACCAAATAAAATTAAATAAATAAAACGTTGAAGTGAAAGAAAAATACAATAACACGTGCAAGGAATAATATTAAATAAATAAAGGAATAAGAAAGGGAATTAAAGGAATATAAAGGAAAATAAAGATTTCTAAACAAAAAATAATGAAAATTAATGAATTTAATATTTTAAAATTCTTGTGTGTGAATTATTTTGATTATAGTATAGTTGTTGAAAATCCAAGGGTGAAAATCATGGTGAAAATATGATTATATATAATTGTGATATCTTCTAATCGCATCTATACGACTACAACAATAATTACACAGTGTCAAAACAACAACAACAACAATAATAATCGACGACGTCGCGCGATCATCAGAATCGATCGCTGATTGAACGTCAGACGTCAGTGTTGTCAATAAGTGTGTCACCAGGTCGTCGACGTCACACTCCGTCGCGAGGGGTGTCTGGTTTTCGATTACGTCGCGTTACATCGCGTTACGTTGCGTGCTTTTAAGGAAGTGTTGCTTCATCGTAACTACATCGCTTTACTTCGGTTTACATTACGTTTCGTTACGTTTTTCGCACCCCCTCGGTACGTTTTTTGCCGTTCGCCTTACGTCGTTTCCGTTCCTCCGACTCCGAATGACTTTCGCCACGCCCTCGTTTTAATTCGGTTCTCTAATTCTATCGCGTTTCTCCATTTTGTTGTTGTTGTTGAGTTATGACTTTCTTCTATTGGCAAATCGACTAGAAAAACTACTTTGAAAGTTGAATTTCTTTTGGAAATAACTGCAAATTGAGGTAAATATTCATCGCTTTTATACCCCAATTCACTCTCACTCCTGACGTCAGTGTCGCTCGGTAATACGTATTTAATTAACATCGTTTTGCTAACCATTTTCAATTTCAGCCTTATGGAAAAATTATTTATTCAAACTCTTAGCGGAAACATTTGTTTTTGCCTTTGATGTGTTTTTTTTTTTTTCATATTTACTAACCGTTTGTTTCTTGGATTTTTGCATATATTTTCTCCCAGCCCGAAGGTTGAAGTGACTAAAAACGAATGTTTATGGTTGAGGTGAAAAAAAAAAACCGGATCTGTTGACAGGTGTGGGCCATGGGAGTCAGACGATAGAAAATCCCTTTATAGGATTGCATTTTCTACTGGTTAGTTTCTCAATTATAAGTTAATTATTCATGTTTATTAACCGGGGATTTCTCCATCTACAATTATTTCTGACCCTTGCTTCCCCCCATGCATGTCGCCTGCAGTTTCGTTTATCCGTTTCCTCAGTTCTCCGCCGTCTCCTCTTCCAGAGTAAAATCTGGCCACTCACTCCCATGACTCACGTCGAGAACCAAAGTCAAGCGATTTCCTCATCGTCAGGGCCGCCACAATCCATGTAATCGCAGTGTATTTAACTTCACTTTTGGGGTATACACTTCACGTTCCTTAATCTAAATGAAACATAATTTTTCTCGATCCTGCCTGGTTTATGAAAACACTCTAAAATTTTCAAAATCACTGCACTTAGTCACACCGCACTCGATAATTCTGAATTCCGGCAGCCCTGGTCTTCGTTGGAGAAACATGCATTTCGACACGTCTTCCCGCCTCGAATTGAACTTGCGCTGAGTCTAGAGGATGTTTTCGGAATGATGATGATGATGAAGACAGAGAGCGAGGGAGAGCGGAACTACTCGACATAACAAAGAAAGAATATAGAAATCGCACGAGCAGAACGAACGAACTAAATAAGCTTTTGGGACGGATCTTCTTCCTTAAAGATTGGAGTGAATGTCAAGTAGCCTGTGGTGAACTGACATTGTTACGGCTGCCTTGAAATCTCTGCACACCGAGAACTTTCCATTCATGACGTGGTGAGTTTTGGATTCAACTCACGATGCCCTGAAGACTGTAGTTTCGTCAACGTGAATACGATTGGGGTCGCATTTCTAAGTTGATTTGCGCTAAAGCTAGTGGTGAGAGTAAAAATAAAGGGACATCAGAAATTTTCGTGAATATGAATTCAAATTCACCACACTCTGTCATTTGATACACCAGATCCTAAGGTAAATTTTGGGAAACCCCATGTCGATCACTGTCAGCTGTTGGGTTGAGTAAATTGTAATATTATATTATATTTCAAAAATCATTTTTCGTTATTTATTATTTCTCGTTTTCATAAATACAATTCAATATTTTGTTGACCTCATTTTGAGAAATTTCCAACAACAACGAACACTTAGCTAATTGCAAATGCTGATCAAATGTTCACACAATAAGACAACAATTACAACTACAATGACGACAGTAAAAGCCCAAAGTAAAAACAAAACAAACAAATAATAAAATAATGTTCTAAATTCGTTTCTGAACGACATGAAAAATATATACATCTATATAATTGGCGTTTGTTGTTGGTGCTGTTGATGTTGTTGCTGCTGTTACTTCACGAACGCAATCAAAATTGTTGAAAATCAAGTTTAGAATGTGCTTTGTTGTTGTTGTCGTTGCCTTTGGACACGATTCTACGTCAGAGTCTTCCAAACCTGTTACAAAAATAACTTACCAACACAGCAACAACAACAACAATTTCCAGCGTAAGCAGTGTGAAAAGAAGAAAAACGACAAGTGTCAAAAGCAACAACAAAAAACGAGGGCACTAAAAAGCAACGCAAACTTAAAACAACAATAATAACGATTAATAAATGATACAAACAAATAAAAAAAACTATGAAAAAGAGATGCAATTTCTGTGACAGAACAACTGTCATTCTCGACTTCTAATTGAAAGACAGGCGAACTGTGACGTCAGGACCAAAAATTGAAAGTTGTTTGAAATTGACAAACAAAAATCATCGAACTTTTTACTTTAGAAATGTTTAGAGTTTTTTTTTTTTTTTTTGTTGTGTTTAAATTTCAATGCAAGCAATTCATTATTTCCTTACCAAATTTGTTTGTCAAATTTAATATTTCCTATCACCGTTTTCTTTTTTTCAATTGAAATATTTTTGTTTTCTCCTTTGGTATAATAAAGTCATTCATTTTTACAATTTTACTTTTTAAACATTTTATTAATTATTATTATTTATTTATTAATTATTATTATTATTATTTATTAATTATGAAATCTATCCATTACCGCAATTTAATATTTCCATTTAAAAACGCTATACGAATTAATTGTTGATATTTTTGGACAAACCACAACAACAACGAGGTGAATATTCATCCATATGACAGGAATCGATCCTCATCAAGCTGAATTTATTGTTATTGAGTTTTTCCTTTTAAAAACTCGATTAAATTTTATGCTTCCATAAAAAATTGCAAACGACTGTTTGTGTGTATTCCATAAAAAATATTAATATTTCGAAATGGTTTTCGCAACACTTTCAGGTGTATTTTATAGTCGTTACAGTGCTTTTAAATTTAAACAAAAATAAATAAATAAAGAATGAAGCGTAAGTGATATTTGGCCATTAAAAATAAATTAAAAATATATTTCGCCTTAATCGAGGTTGACTTTTGTAGGTTTTTAATTGCATTCGAAATTATTTCAGCAAATGTATGTAGTATTTAAACTTCGACATTGAATTGTGCGGGGAAAGCACGTAGACAGCACTTTTTTTTTTACAGTGTACGAAAAGAAATAAGAAGAAAGTTAAAAGCACGCTAATTACCACTGAATAAGTCGACCGCGACCAATTATAGCAAATTGCAGCAAACCATCAAGTGAGCAAACAAATTAAACAAAAATCATAAAACTTAAAAACAAAGCAAAAAAAAAAAAAAATCATCTATTGTTCGGCTTGATTTGCTTCACCGTTAAAAATGAACGTCAATGATAAGGCGCCGGCTATAAATAATTCGGGTTTTAATCCTCTGAGAGTTTAGTAGAAATATAAAAATAATTCAGTGTTAAAAATAGTTCGCATAAACGAGTCCGGTTTTCCAATTGTTTGATTATCTTTTTGTTAAAACTCTAAATGTCGAGTTTTATTTTTAGCTTCTGCAGTTTATAGGTTCAATTATTTTATTAATTTTTAATAACATGTTTCTTATATCTTTCTTCTTTTATTATTACTATATTAAATATTTGTTAAAGATTGTTTAACGTTATCTCATTTTAATTTTTTGTATATTTTTATATCTCAATTAATGTTGTTGTCATCTTCTTGCGTGATTTCCTCACATAAATAAATCGTTAGAACAATAAAAGCAATTTTAATTAATGCATTGACGTATTTTCACGCTGATAACGCAAAAACCGACTGAAATATTCCGAGCCCATGTAAAATTAATTTATTTAGAATAAGCAGTAGTAATAATGAAAAGAAAAAAATATTATATATTATAAAAAATGAAAATAACGTTAGGAATAAAATTGCATGTCTACATGTTTTTGCATTCCGTCGGCACCTCGAGCTGCCGTCCGTCCGTCCTTTTCGCAGTCTGCATCTGCGGCCTTCGACCGTTTCTTCGTATATCATTTCAGCTGTCACACCAGTCGTCAATCTGTTTGTCCGTCTCTCTGTATCTCTGTTTGTCTGTCTGTTTGTCCATTCATTTTTCCAGCCCTCCCATCCCATCTCATCCCTCCGTTGGTATTCCTCTCTCGCCCGCCGAATACATGCGTCACCTGGTTTATTTCTCAAGCGTGAAAAGCGCATCTCAGCGCGAAACCGAGCTTATCGCGAGAGGGAGTGAGACGGGAAGCCAGACAGACATAGCATTGTTTTGTCTTGTCCGACTTCACTTCGTGTTTTTCGTCGCAGTCTCGTTGTGGACCGAAAATGCACTCGTTGTGCGTAGAATAAGTCAATTAAATAAAACCATTGTCAATTGCAGCAAGTGTCTGTGCATGCCGATTTTTCCATTTATTTATTTGTTTATTCAATTTGAATGACTCGTAAACTAGTTGTGGGAAAATGTTATCTCTTTATTTTTATTATGCCAATCATTTATTTCTTTTTCCTTTTTTATTCAGAATTTTTAATTTTCATTATTAAATTACATTTGTTTAAGTTTTCCATAACCGTTATACTAATTCATCTCACTTATAATTTAAAACAAAAAAATCTTTACATTACATGACGAAAACACCATCAATCAATATTAAATACTGTCGTTTGCGTACAACATCAAGTAATTACAAGTTGATACTTTTCTTGGCCGGTAGCTGTTATTATGGACACGTTTCATCGCTTTTCCCAAGGAAATGCAATGAAAATGTTCCGCATATGTCACGGTAATGACTTCATTAATAATGGCTTCATAAATATTACGGGTGCCAAGATCTATTGATCTCCACGACAGCTGAGGCTGTGAGACGAAACGATATAAAGTAGAGAAAACTTTCTCTTTAATTTTCCCCATTCTCCAACAATCCGATAAAAAAATCTTTATATATAAATTGATTGTTTATTTCACATATTCATTCTCTCAGTGTACTGTCGTCGAGACTTACGGGCTAATTTACAATTTACAAGTCTTATATCTAGCAAATAAAAAATGAGAAATAATAAAATAAAGATAACATAGGCAATATATGTAGAGCAATAATAAAATACAACAAATTTTGTTTTAGCAAAATATTCTTAAAATATTTTTTATACTTCTAGTGATAATTCGAAAGCACCATTAATCATTTAAGAATAACAATTTACAATAACTTAACTTGCTGCACGTACCTCGGTTTCGCTAGACCTTGTACGCCATCTATGACAGAGGTCTTAAGTAAACATATATTAGCTGTAGGTTATCAGAGTCATTAGCTTTAATGTCTTTCCGTTGGTTAGATTGTTTGTGTTTAAACAGGTCTTATCAAACGTCAGCAGTTTTGCCATAATTTAATGATGATGGCCAAATGTTATGACTAACGGCAACAAGGCAACCGCAAATCATTGTAATCAGTTCACTATATCGCAATCCCTTCGAGTGTGTCTTATCGACGATGTTCACCTCAGCATTGGACGCATTCTCCAAAGCGCTGTACGCTACATTATCGTACTGCGAGTGATGATGGTGACTGTGGCCACCACTGCCACCTTGTGTCAGTTCGGGTAGCACATGCACTGTGGCCACGTAGAGGAATGTTCCGGCGGAGAAAAGCATCGCAATGCCCGTCGCATTTACCGAATTTAAAGTTTCTTTCTGCTCCTGACCTATGCCGAAATATGTGAGTAGGGTTAGCAGCGGTGCAGAAAGAGAAAAGATCGCCAGATGTTTGCGAATCTGCTGGCGTTCGATTTTCTCATGGAGCAGAAATGAAACGAGACCAAATGCAGCCGGTGCCTTGTGAAGCATAATGGCGAGGAATACAATCATTTCTACGTCCTGGTGACTGGTAGTGGCCGCAGCGCCGAGAGCAACACCATCCGCTGGAAAGACCATTATTTTAGTATTTCAGTTCAATAAATAATGGCCATTAAACGTACCTGCTGCATGCACTACCAAACCGAGGGTGGCAGTGATGTTTTTGTCATTGGCAGCACTTTTGCGCTGCGATACTTGATCGACCAACATCATGAAGACGAAGCCTAAGACAAGCGAGAGGCCTATCGTGGCGGAATGATCCTGTCTGAAACCGTGCAAGTGCTCGTGGTCTCTCTCGCTGTGGAGCGCAACAGCGGCCGCACTGGCATCGGCCGTGCCGAGATTACTATCGGATGTTTGTTTGAGCAGTTGGGCTTGAACCTGTGTGGGCAGCACGGAATCCGTATAGAGTGAGCGAATGCCTTCTGGAATGATAACAGTTAGAGCGGTGCCGACCAGAAGGCCAGCACCAAGAACTGTGACAAATTTTAATTTCTCCTAGGAGAAGAAAATGATTTTAGTATTGAATTGTAGGATAATAATAATAAAAATTTAACCAACTTCGGAGAGTTTCATGACCAGTGGAATGCTGCCGGAGATGTAAGAGCCGACCAGCATTAGCACCACCAGCACGAGCAGCATAAATGTTTCCTCAGCCATCGTTGCGTCTACGTTGAGGTGCGAACGGTTCGCTTCTAAATTGAGATTCTCCGATTATAGACGACTGGATTGATACGACGATTAGCCAACAAAGCAAAGGAATACCAAGAGAAATAGCAACAACAACAACAACGAATTCAATGCAGACACCTGTTTTCTTAATTTAAGCCGTGTATCTGCTGTCTACACTTTTTGCCACGTTCTAAGCTTTCGTCGGAGCTCGTTTTCTCGCCCGGTTGCGGTCGGGACCGCGTTCGGTGCGCGATTTTAACGACTTTTACTTGGACTATTCTCGAATGGTTCTCTTCTAGTCTAGTTCATTATTAAATATTTTTATTTTACATTTCAACACGGTTTTCTAAACACTGTTTGTTTTGTTTTCCGCCCGACGTTGTTGCTTGTTGCCTGCGTTCACTGGAGATAGGTTGCGGACACAGCTGTCAGTGCAGAAACGAATCAAAACGAAAGCGGGTTCGTGCTGTTGCCGAACTGTCAAGGTGACGGCATTGCCAGTCATGAGTTTTATAGTTAAGTAGGGGCATTTTCTACGATTTAAAAATAAAAAACAATATATAAAAATATATATTAAAAATATTAAAATCTACGAATATAGGTATATATAAAAAAGGTGTGTTTAGAACTTTGTTTCTGTTTATGAGTTTTGATGAAATCAGGAAATTTTATATTTAAAAAACGGGTAGAAAGAGACAGATGATTAGAAAAGGATGGGTTTTGAAGAAAAACAAAAAATAATTATAAAAAAAAGGTTGGTGATAAATGCGAAAGCAAAGATAAAATACTTTGATAAAAATATTTGAGTTATTTGTGGAATCAAAAAGATTTCCGTGTTTTCATGTTTTGTTTACAATTGTATTTATACATGTCTATGTTTTTATCGGTATATCTTTGTGTGATTGTTTGCCCTTTTTATTTTTAACCATAATTGTTTAAATATAGACCATTATTTAATGTTGGTAAAATTCCATGACACGCTCAATTCATTCCACTCTTTTGTTCTGGTTGAACTTTTTGCTTGCATTTTATTATATTTATTCAATCATTTATATTAGCTTTTTCTGTGTGATTTATTTATCTCTACGGCTCTGGTTCCTAATGACATCAATTCGTCATTTCCTCTGTTGCTCTGACGGTTGTTAAATTCCCCGTGATATCTATGACGCGTATCAAAGAGAAAGAGACGGAGCTGTACTAACAAAGAGAAAGGAAATAATAATGTATTTTTGTAATTTTATATTTTTATGTACATCTCAAAATTGAAAAATTACATCTTATATAATATTAATTCTAAATAATTTTATATTATATTTGTCATTCTTTGTAGTGTACTGTTTTTTTATTATTTATATACCCTATTAAAAGATAAGGAACTCTTCACATGTCTGTCGCCAGCGTCGATGTCAACAGAAATCCAACTTCAAATTTACCATGATATCTCATGCTGCGATAGACATATTATATATCATATCTTTCCGAAAGTTCTGTCATCGTAATAACGGTAAATTTGTGAAAATGTCAACTAATGTCCAATTTTTTGCGATAAAAATCTAATCGTATTGAAATAAAATTATAAACGCAACAATAACGAAAGGAATGCGATAGATTCCATTGTTGTTCTGGTTGTATTTTTCGTAAAGAATCCGGTGAAGTTTCGCAACTTCCGAACCACGTAAATTAACGGCAGTTTAACGGCATTTATTTATTATTAAAAATCTTTTCTCTATAATTCATGAAGTTTGCAAACGTCAGAAGGATATTTTTCTAGTTATTTTTAAGATTTAAAATGAAATCTGGAAAAATTAAATTTGTTTAATTCTCAACGGAAATGGAAGTGATTGTGGAAATTTGTATGTGTATTTGTTTATGGTCAAAACAACACTCCTGCTTCCTGTCTTCGAAATTTGAATGGTGGAATTTTTCATTGATTAAACTAATTTTGGATAACACTCGAACTTTGATGCCTCCGAACAAAAATTCAACAAAAAAGGAAAGACAACACAAAAAAAGGTAAAAAAAAAACAGTTCCGAAAGAAAGTAATAATAAAATAAAGATAAAACTTATGAGGAGGTAAAAGACACGCACACACTCTCACTCACAATTTACGTCATTCCGAGCGACAGCGACACACACACACATATACAAAAATGCTTCGTAAAGCTAATAAACGAGATAACGTTTCGAAAGAAAAAAATTATACTATATATATATAGCTTTATGGCCTCCAGTTATTTCCCTTTTTATATTACAAAGATCATAAATATTGTCTGGTATTTATTTTCCTTCCACCTTTTATTCGCAGGAATGCCGTTACAATGGAACAAGTGGGATCGGAACAGCAGAAAAGCAGGAAAAACAACAGGAATAACATTTTATTCAATATTTCAATAAACATATAGATTTTTCCGATCTAAAAGATGGAATTAATAATTAATAATAACAATTTAATAAAAATTTATTTTTCCATATAATAGAAAAAAATCGGAATTAATAAAAGAAAAAGTGAAACAGTTAATTGGTGTAAATGAATTTGTGAATAATGAGTAAATCGAGAAAAAAATCACACAAACTTAGATTATTTAACACAGCAAATAAGTGAGAAAAATAAATGAATACATTTTTTGAAAATATGAAAGTGAACATTTCAAAAAAAGTCATAAAAACCAGTTGCCGCCGAGACAATCCCCGGAATGTGATGAATGCAACAACGGAAATGAAGTATTATCCATAGATGTGGCCCAAAATGCGATACATTTCTTAAATACGATTAAAGAGGATTAAAAAGAGAGAGTTATAAAAAAGGTTATATTAAAACAAGGTTAAAGAAAATTTCAATTGAAAATAGTGCAATAACGATGACGGCAACAACAAGTTGACATTTAAAAAAAAGTTGACAAAGCAAACAACAAAATATTTGCCAACCATAAAAACAATTACTGGATTTGAAGAACTAAATGAAAGGGAGTTAGGGAATATTAAACCCTTTGTGCGAATAATTTGTATCGTTTATAGAAAATATTGCATGTCTTTAGCAAGAAATTGAAATGGCTTAGAACAGTAAACCAGCCGTTAAACGATGACATAAAGTGATAAATGCATAAAGAAATAAATTATTTTTATTATTCGAGATATTTGTTTATCCAACACTTGAACGCTCACAACAACGAGCCGCGGGTGCAAGTGTCAATTGAAGTCTCTCCAATGTCAATGTAAACGTCATTCGAGAACCCCTCAAACGAGAGAGAGAGAGGGGCAACGAGTCAACAGAGAGGCTCGGGAGGCGATTGCGAATAATAATAATAATAGGCGAGACAATGGCTTGTTTGTTTCAGTGTAATTGCCCGAAACGCCAACGCAGCCGAGTCGTGTGACGAAGGCCACGCCCAGCCCCGCCCCGCATCCCCTCCCTCGGCCCACGTCCGCCCCACGGAA